>OU795043.1:42643587-43243587 GCA_917208275.1 Patella pellucida | reverse complement strand
TGAGCTGGAAAAACAGTTGTTTTGTATTCAACGTTAAACCAATTTCTGTTGATCAGAGTATCAATATAAATTGATTTAACGATAAATACAAAACATCAGACGCTTTATCAGGAGTAAAACAATCAGATGAAAGATTTAACCGATTACACAAAAAATCCCACTCAAAACACGATTATCACAGGGGTAGACATTTTAGCTGGAAAAAGAAATGAAATGAAATGGAGTTTAACATCGTACTGTTCTGCTCCGAACTGGGCATATGGTGTGCTATGAGGGAAATTGTGACTGGACAGCGGCATTACGGCCTACTCTTATATCGAATTCCAACTGTCAAGGGATCTTTTACATGCTCGCCAATGTGTACACGGGACCTCGGTTTTTCGTACCACCCGAACGACTAGACTGCTGTACCTGTCAGGACCTCCGTCCTGTATCAGTATCACTGACAGTGACAAGTGGAAACGATGTCAGAAAATCTGAATGAACTTTCTCGGCCAATGCAGGGATCGAACACTCGATCTCCAGACTAGCGAGACAAGTGTCTTACCCTGGAAAAGGAGAGACTTGCTATTCGCGATGATATTTTCTATCGAGGAATCTGAGAGGTCCTAAACTGGGTCAATAGCCAATCGAAATTAGTGACGAAATATGCAGGGTAACGTGATGGGCTTGATAAACTTTGATTTAAACAATATTTAATTCATAAACGAATGGGATTGAGCAACATACTTGAAGCCTATATCAGCTCGTTCCATAGATACAAAGGTATAATAAAGATGTTATTTACAAAATATGTTTAAAGAATGCACAAACATTAGATTCAAAGAACATACCGAGGTTGTGTGGAAGTGTATTTTGCACTTGTTTTGAAATTAAAATCCGTGACTTTGTTTGATAAAAAGTGAACAGCTTTAGTTAATTGTATTTTTGATTCTAATGATAAGCTTTCATCTCCTTGTAAAAGAGTTTTTAATGTAATATTTTGATCATTTATAATTTTGCTGGCCCCATGCAGGGGCGGATTGGGGCCGGGAACCGGCCCGGGCTCCCGTGTCAGAGCGGCCCCTTTTACTGACCGAGGAGCCCGTACGGGGGTGGGTAGCTCTTCCCAAAATAATCCCCAAATATGCGATTTGGTGGCATATCTGATTCATGGGGACGGGGACTTCGTTGGGTGGCAGAACCCGAAATGCCCGAGAATTTTGAAAATTTAACCACCGCTAACGCCCGTGTAAGCAACTCCAAAAGTATCCAATGGTTTTGTAGCCGAAATAAAATAAAACCAAGTAAGAACACCAAACTATAAGCAAAATTCTGAAAAAAATCTGTAAAGGAAAAATGTGTAATTATGCAAAATAGTGTATTCAGCAAATGGACTGTTCACCACTCTTAATTCGAACCATCCAATCAGCTGCATTCAAAAATAATAATCGATGCTCAGTATAAATTCGCGGTATTCAATTAAAAAAAGGGGGAGAGAGAGAAATGGGATTTAACGTCCACTCAACACAAACTAGGTCATTTCGGGACTAACATATGGTTTAATGTTATTTCAATAATTCGCTTGCGCGTAGGGTCTTTAGCAGTGGGAGGAAACCGCTCGACCTGGAGAAAACCAACGAGGTTGGACAGGCGACACTACTTCTTGCCACGTACAACCGGGGAATCGAAACCACGCAATTGACTCAATGACAGACTTTATGATACAGCGCGCGCACTCAAACCAATCAGCCATCCACCCCCTCAATTAAAAAAAGAGGAAATTAGTGTTTTATTAGCGCTCGATGACAGTTAGGGAAGCAAAACTAGAAATACCCGAAAATATTTAAGGTTTACAGACAGCGGCACCGGTTTTCTTCGAGAGGCAAAGAAGCGGAGCTGACCTTGTTTGGACCCCGCAAGAAAATTTGGGCATGTTTGACGGTCGCAAACGCGTTTCACTGCTATTCAAGCCCGTAAAATTCATGTTTTATTAGATTTCGGGCACTTTATTTTGCCAAGTAGATGAAATAATTTGTTTTTAGCTTTACCCGTCTGCCCGAAAAGTCAGCGCCCTGCCCCCCCCCCTTGCTCGTTCGTCTATGTTGAAGGATTGGTTGCGGATATGCAGTACGGGACACAATTCATTTTTGAAACAATTCCCTACATCCAAATTCTGTAATTTTATCTCTGAAAGTAACGAGTTAAAAAAAAATGTCAAGGAATGTATAACACCAGCCTCAGGAAAACTCCAGGAAAGCTTCTCGCTCTCATATTCAGCCCGCAGACCAGCTATGGATCAAATTTGGCTAAAGTTGATTTCTTTTTTAGTTACGAACCACCGACCGACGTTTCTGGCTATATTCCACAAACAGGGTGCAGGTGACTTAATAATTAGTAAATTTGCGAGCGACAGTGATGGGTGAATTCGATGACATTTTCGGATGAAATTCGGAATCCCCATCGCATGATTCCGAATTCCGGCCCACACCCAGCACACCCGGCCCAGAAAGTCTATTATACCAGCCCATTCCAGACTCCAGTTATGACTTGGCGGCCGTTAAAGCCACGGGCCAAATACAACATGGTCATCATCGCTCCATGGCCGGTGCAATCCCCCCCCCCCCTCCCCATATTATGTTCAGCAGAAAAAAGGTTTTATTTTTTGTCCGACCGGCCCTTTTTATTTATATCTGACCGGCCGATGGGTCAATCCGCCCCTGGCCCCATGGTTAGCACGTGCGTGCTGTATCATAAAGCCTGTCACTGAGTCAACTGGCGTGGTTTCGAAACCCGGGTTATACGTGACAAGGAGAAGGGTCGTCTGTCCAGCCCCGTGGGTCCTCCAGTTCCCCTCCCCCACTGCTTAAGACCCCTACGCGCGGGCAAATTATTGAAATAAAATTAAGCCATATTCTAGTCCCGAAATGACCTAGTTTGTGGAGTCTAATTTGATTATAATATGGAAAGATAAAAATAGTGATTTGAATCTCCTCTTTCATTCTGGCAATTTGGACAAACAGCAGAGTAGGATAAAAATTGTCCTGGAGGTGACGTTTTAGGTTACTGCTATTGTTTCTTATTCCACAATTTGGCAATGTAAAATTCTCTTTTCTGTTACAAACGCTATGACAGGGCTTAATTTTTTGAAAGGGATATAACGTAGAGGTATTAGTTTTAAACTGATTAAGATAATTTGAATTTCTGACGTGAGTGGACAAATTCTTCCATATTCGTATAGTACCAGGGAAGAAACTGTCAAAATAATACATTTTTTGCATGAAGGAATTTGGAGGTTGAGATTCGAAGAACGCAGGCTGTAATTCGAGAAATGAAAAAAAATCAATTAAGATATCTTGCTGATATGTCGGCGCACGACCATAATAGATTTTAAAAAGCATGATTAGTTGTTGTTTTTTCCTGCCTTGAGACAGTAGCTCCGAATCAATTTTAATTAAGAATTTCGTCGTAGCCCTGTTATTATTCGCCCTGCTTCTATATGGACACTTTCTAATAAACCAGAGTCTTTCTAATTACAGTTATCACAAACGAACCGACCTAATAAATGACAAATAGATTTTGTTTGAAAAAGAAGAGCTGATTAGCTGAGTCGAGTTCAAGCGAGATGATATATTCTATTAAAAATAAGTATACAGATGGCACAAGCTAGTTTTGACGATATCTCGTTCATATCATATGCTGCAGATTCTTTATGTTGATTACTCTACCGCTCTTTGTAATAATTCTACAATTTTATTCTGCATCAATGTTTTCAATTGTTTGGAGTACATGTGGTATAATCCATCAAACACAAATACATTTCAGATGAACCTGTCGCTATTGTTCATCACAGTGCAACAGCATGTTACCCATATTGAATTTATCATATGTGACCCAGTACAAAACAGTACAATTGGGTCAAATGGATAATGGTGTCAAATGCAAGATTATAACAACCCCTTTTCGTTGGTACCTGAATTCTAAGAATCGGACAAAAATTGGCAGATATATGGGAGTTTTAAGTTTTGAATTTTAGTAATCCGGGGAAAGTACCTTCACTTAATGGTCTACGGGGAACGGCACGCAGACGCGCTTCCCTTCGGAGAAGGGTCTAGGGTGCTCTCTCCCCCTAGATAAGTTTGGAAAGTACATGTAGGGTTTGCACCTGAGGGGGGAACTATGAATTTTTTTTCGATATTGTGGCTGAATTTGCGTTGGCGTATTATGATATTTTGATACGAACATCCTAAAGGAATGAATACGAATTCATTCGTGGGCGCCTAACCAATCTCACTCTGCATTATGGGCACCCCATCAATTATATTATGGGCGCCACATTGATCAGATCGTGGGCACGTTGGTCGTTGGCTTCTTATTCCGTCCAATGGAAAGGGGGTGCCGATATTTTCCTATGGGGGGTTGGGGTGGGGTGGTGGTCCCTGAGCAGTTGCTTTTTCACACAAAAGTTGTCATTCTGTAACTTGATATCATCCGTTGATTGGTTTCCGTTTCTGTACTTGCCTCACGATTGGCTAGCAACATTCGGAACCGCTGTGACACATTGAGATAGACCGTAGGCCGATACGTTCCATGGTAAGACGTTGGCTCGCTCTGTGTTCGATCTCGTTGTTGGTCGAGAAAGGTCGTCGTGATTTTCAGGAAACATCAATTTGTCTTCCACATCAACCGCCGTGGAAGCGGTCGTTAACCCTCACTAACGAACAAACATATAATTGTTTTAAATGAATGAAATGGGGTTTAACGTCCTACTATTATGCACCTAACCTGGGCTAATGGAAGACGGGCATACGCCATACAGTGTGCTATGAGGGGAATTTTGCCCGGGCAGCGGCGCTACGGCCTACTCTTATATCGATTTCCAACTGCCAAGGGATCTTTTACGTGCACGCCAATGGGTACACGGGACCTCGGTTTTCCGTTCCATCCGAACGACTAGGCAGCTGTCCTTGCCAGGCCCTCCTTCTGCAAAACACGCTTTCACACACATGCAGATGTACAAAATAGTTAGCAACGCGGACTCCTCCAGCGAGAAGTGGCATCTGATGCTCTAGAAAGAGTAAGCGTCGCGCCTTTAACATCAGAAATAATTGTAGGGAGTTTTTTAGCCATGTAGATAGTATTCTCAGAGAGTTAAGCTTATTATAAGGTTGTACTATTTTGGCTATGTTCACGTGGATAAAATTAATATATGTTAGGAGATTATGGAACTGACAGCTGTCAATCACAAGTCACATTAACATCAAATTTCCAGCTAAATATTTCAAATTAACTCGAGATGCGAACAGAAGAGATTTACACGGACTGTAAAATTGGGCACCATGGAGTTAAAATCAAATTAACGCCATGTTTAATTACGAATAATTAACTAAATACAATAAATTAGTTGGATTTATTGGTGAAATACTTTCTGTTAGCAGCATCGACGTCATCAACACACACACACGACAACGTCATCGGTCTCTGCTGTTTCATATGGTCGAGGTTAACGCTGACGTAAGGTCGATTATACTCAAAGATCCTCTCCGATGGTAGTAATGGTATCGTCAGACAAATTCGCCAATAAAAAGTTTATTTCTGAATTTTAGCAAAGCCGTCATTATCGATCAAAAAGTCGCATTTTTGCCATTTGGCGGCTTTAGCTATTGGGAAAACGAACCCACATTGAAAAACAGATGGGGTGAACGTTTAAGAACCCTCACCAGTTACAATTTGAAACAATAAATAGGCTAAATCTATGTCACAGCACAATGCATGGACGTTATGAAAATCCCATTTCATTTCATTTACTAGACAAGGGACCGCAACCACAGCCTGTTTCCCAGCCTTCTATTAAAGATTTCGAAAGAGAGCCAGCCGTTCTGGCTGTACTAGTTCCAACATAGATATGGAAAAATGAATACACATGTATATTGAAAATATCATTAAAATTACTTTATTCTGGGCGAAATTATATCACTATTTGAAGTTTTGACAAAATATAGTAGGCGGCTTCTTATCGTAGAAACGGTACTTGTTAATCGAGATTCAGACTCGATTTTCCATTTTTTTAAAATTAAATCATTAAATGCCGGTTACAATCCGTTTAAAAGTCTGTCGTCCGACGTTCAAATAATACTTTATATGATATTTGAAGCCAACACAAAGTTCTGCAATGGCGTGTGGTATAGGTCAAAGCCATAGAGGTCTATGGTCAAAGCCTAAATGGCTAAAGGCGCAATCTGATTAAAATACAGATCTATATTTCGTTTCGTTTTTTATACTTTTTATTCACTAGGCCTACATGAAGATCTGACAAGTTATAGTGTGATTTCACGTCAGGGTTCAAACGAGCGACTTTTGACCCTATGACGCCAGACATTGATTAATAAATCAGCGTTGGCGTTTCTAGTGGTTTACCCACAGTTTTGTACATCAAAAGGCTAAGAACTCGCCACAACAGACCGTTTTATTAGCGAATCCTTCACATTATCCAGAACACGTCCATGATTACAACTCTTCCAGATCCTGGTGTAGTAAAGGCAAGTAAAACTAAATTTTGAACTAAAAAAAGAAACGAAAAAGGATCTGTGTTTTAATCAGATTGTTAAAGGCCCAGCTCTTGAAATAATATAAACACGTGAAAGAGGGTTAGCATCTCCAGCCTAAAATGTTAACAACAATCCAATGTAAACTACCGTTATTAATGATCGGCTAATAATATATTATTCCATAATTTAATGCGAAAAATGATAGAAACGTGCCCTCAGTATGGTTTCAGTCATGTCAAAAACCAAATGCTCATAATTTTCGACAAGGTTGTGTTGAGAAATTTGGAAAAATGCCTAACACCCGACACGTCACTTTGTCATTGACTGTATTTTGTTAAATTTATCGGAAAATGCGTAAATTTTAGAAAGATGTGCAAACACTGACAATATGGAACGAATAAAACCAGCTGGAAAATTTAACTCGTTACATGACGCCTTTAACATACCCGACTCATTAATCTATAATATAGTCCAGATTATCAAAACTAACTTATCAAAATACCTTTCTACAGAACTCATTTTCATTATTTACTCAACAAAAGGTGGTGTGTATCGCCTGATGCCACGTTAGAGCCATATAGCACGTGCCCCACAGAATACTGGCACGAGACGATTCCCGCCAATCAGAAGGATTGGTTGTCTTACCAAGTGCACTTGTTGATTATGAGATTCTCGAGTACATATAGATAACATAGTGCCAGGGCTATTCCTTTTTGTTAAGAGAACTCAATGAAACGAGATGAAATTATATCACAGACTACAATAAATCTGGACAAAGAAATTGATAATGGGACTTTTAAAAAATGACAATACTAAAACAACGGGTGTCAGCATGGTGGAAGTGGTTTCCTTTTAAATGTAAAGAGCGGTTGGGTTTTCGAATGATTTATCGTGTGCGCTTTAGATAATAAGGCCTGTCATTGAGTTAAGGGACATGGTTTCGATTCCCAGCTTGTACGTAACAAAGATAAGAGAAGGGTTGCATGAACAACCTCGTGGGTTTTCTGCAGGTCATCCAGTTTCATCCAATGTTAGTCTCTAAATGACATGGTTTTTTTTCTCTCTCGAATGGCCTGTCTTCATTATCCCAGTCGGAGCAGAGCAGTAGGACGTTAAACCCCATTTCATTTCTTTATGTCGAATGGATTTACTACGGTGTGGGTTGAGATCAGAAAATTTCGATTTTTTTTCGATAAATCTGTTTATATCATTTAAATATACAATTTGTTTTGACTTTACAGCTTCAACATAAATTATCTAAAATCTAAATCTGCATATTGCATGTCTTTCTGTAGGCCCGAAATTAATTAGATATTAATTAACTTATTCAGGCCATAATCAACTCTCGATGTCATCGCTATCCAGCGATTTTTAGCTGATTGGAATACATTTTGTGAAGAATGATTAAACACAAAAATGGATAATCGAAACTCTGTTTTTATCGTACCGATTTAAGTAATGATGATCGAGGCTAGCCTAAAATTGGAGCAATTTCACTAGAATTTTCAACATAATAATATTCTATTTGCGTCATCCATGTATTAACTATTAACAGTCAACTGTGTATATAATCTCCCATAATGCCCCTTAAATATCGTTATTATTTTGAATAAAAGCGCGTGTGGCTCTTATTTTTGGAATCTTAAAATCGACGGAAGTGAGTTTAATAGCACTGTTAATGTTATATGAATGTATATAAAGAGATATCCATCCAATGTTTCAAAAAACTATTGAAGTTTCTTGTTAATCCTGTTTGGTACAATACGTGATTTGAATATTTAGTTGACGTGTGATTTTTAATTGTATGAATTGAATACTGTGCGGGAGTCGGGAATTAAATATGAAAAATAGCGAGGGTTCACCTATTGTTATTACGTACGGGATTTGAATATTTTGAAATGTGACTTTTAATTATGGTACAAATTATGCCCCCTTATTTTCGGTAAAATGTCCGACAAGAAATTTTTTGAAATCCCAACACTGCATTCAACACAGAATACTGGCACGAGACGATTCCCATCTATAGACCATGGGCGTGCTGGTGGTGAGGTTATGAGGACGATATCCTCACGGGCCCCTGTTTGATAACTCCTCTCACCCGTATAAGCGGGTCCCTTTGAGGTCACTAAGACAGTGAAAATTCTCCGAATTTAATTGTAATGATCAGACCTGAAGGGCACTAAGACAATATTTATCATAAAATAGTGAAAATTCTCCGAATTTAATTGTAATGATCAGACCTGAATTCAGGCTTAGAAGTGGTCTAAAAATGCGTCTCCCGGTTGTCAAATTTCAAAATTTTCTGGGGGGAGAACCCCTCTCAGACCCCCCTCAGCGGCGGGCCCCTTCGGGCCTCAGCACGCCCCTGCTATAGACTACTCAATCACAATTAAACGTTTTAGTCCGTTTTTCTGTGGATAAAAAGTGCGACCAAACATATCATTTTGATATTCGTTTGCACCCGTTTTTCTTTTTACATAAATTAGATAACAATATTAGCATATGTATAGACAATCAAGTAATCATTGCTCCCTCCAACTAACTCGACAATCATTTTTAATGTCTGATTTTCTTTGTTGGTGGCTTTTTTTTTTTGCAGCATATTTTTTGTTGATATCAGACTAACGCGGAGAGCAGAGTACATAAGTCATTAAGTGCTATATGAACGAGTTTTTAATGTATAATTAACTAGATTTAATTAGTACCATTAGTGTATCGCGTCACTGATTTCAAGCCTAAACACCCAATCATATAGTTTGATTATTGTCAGATCACCGGCATATTTATTCGGAGGGAGTGGATGTAACAGCCGTTGATAATTATCATTTCTAACATCTCAAATAGTTCATCTCGCTTTGTATATTTATATATCAACATAAAATTAATTAGCATATTTTTTTTTATCATGTAGCGCTCTTTCCATTTTCAAGAAAATCCAATGCCATTTTTCATTATCAACAATTAATACAGGATTAACAAATCGTGATTTAAAAAAAATAAATTTGTATCTAAATATAATTTTGACAATTGTTTAACTCGAATATTTATTTATCACAGATCACAGAGAAAGAACATGCTTTTTGATAAAACTAGACTACTGTTATTGTGTATAATCTGAAAGTCTATTTTTATTTTATACTGGAATACTGAGCCTTTATACTAACATGGCATCTGATCTTTAAATATTAAACACAACTCCCACCCTATTTTCAGTGTTTTTTGTCAGCAAAAATCATCGGGAACAGATCGGTAGCCTACTGTCTGAAAACTTTCCGAAAAAAAAATGCTACTGAAGGAAAGGCACGTGGTTTAAAGGAGGTATAGTGATTTATGAAAGAGGGTTGAAATTTATTTTTTTAAAGAGGAGCGTGTTTTCTTTTTTAGAATCTGGTCTTGCTGATACAGAAAACATGCTGCTCAAAGAACTTTACCTAACCCTTGGTAAGTGAGCCCTTAGAATACATATATATTCTAAGGGCTCACTTACCAAGGGACAGCTGGATGACAGATAAAGTTCTGTGAGGTAATGTATATCCATGGTGGTCGGTCAAATTTGGTTAGGTACCATTTAGCCTACGTACACATATAAGTAACTGCAGATGTGTCTGGGGGTCCTCCCCCAGAATTCTTTTTTAAGACAAGACTTCATATTCGATTTCCTGGCATCTGATCTTCAAATACTAAACACAGCTCCAACCCTATTTTCAGTGTTTTTTATAGATTGCCGGAAAGGGGGGGGGGGTGTTAATGACAATTATTTATTTATTTTTGTAAATATATAAGTATTATTATATACTATGTATCTATGGGTCATTCGACCTAATTAGTGAAATAAAATATTATTATAATTATTACAGAAGTAGTTTTGGCAGTTTGAAGTGGAATTAGAAATTTATGTAAATGAATTTGTCAGCGGATGATGAGACTTATTATCAGTTGATCACGACATGTCACTTGACCCCATCCAGATTCTATTTCAGTATTTCGTGATTGTTGAGTTAGTGATTTTGTGAGGAGGAGATCATCCCCTTCCTGGTAGACCGGTTATGCTATAACTGACGTTTCCTCCCACCATCTATATTATCATCTATACTTGAGAATTCAATTTATACCACATCTACATCTATATCTTACGCATTATTAAAGCCCCAATACCACTCTAGTTGTAACTGAATAATATGTTCCAATCATTATTCTGGTCAACAATTTGTACTATTTTACAATATTTCAATTCAAAAATGATACAAATTTCATCTTAACACACCTAATTTTAAAAATTGGACAAATTCAACTACATGCCGTAACATGGTTTGAAAAGCCTTACGTAAGCACTTTCAAATGCAACTTGGATTTAAACATATTTTCAAACCCTCTGGGCCAGTAAGATAGGTTGTAATGGATAATTTACACAACAGGTAGGACACTTAAACACCTAGTAGTTAAAATCAGGCTAATTTCTTTTCTGGACCTGTCAAACCAGCAAGAGTGTTACTGTCCCTTTAAAAACATGAAAGAAATACAGTTTATTTTCAAACCCTCTGGACCAGTAAGATAGGTTGTAATGGATAATTTACACAACAGGTAGGACACTTAAACATCTTGTAGTTAGAATAAGGCTATTTTTTTTCTCAACCTGTCAAGCCAACATGAGTGTTATTGTCCCTTTAAAATGGCCTGACGATTCGTTTGATAATATTTCAATTTTACTTATATGATGAACTGAGAGTTAGGTCGTTTTATTTTTTTTCTTTTATACATATATATCTACGTGTATATCAAATTGCTTTTCAATTCTTGGAAAACAATAACTGCCTTTTAAGAATCACGATCGAACGTTGTTTAATTTATATAGGGCATTTCTATTTTGAAATAGATTCCAAATTATTTACATAAAATCAACGGGGAAATGACACCCAGATTTTCTGTTTATTGACCACTTTTTATGAATTTAAATATTGTTTGTTGTTCGTTCGTCTAGTTACTATTATTCTTAATATGTATAGATAAAGATGGTTTCTTGAATATGGAGCCACGGTGACTCAGTGTGTAAGACTTTGGCTCGCTAACCTTGAGGTCCCGTGTTCGATCGGTGCGGCATTTTCAGGCGTGGTTTCCAATTGTCAGTGGTGCAGAAAGGGGGGGGGGTCTCACAGGTGCAGCTTTCTAGACATTCCGATAATACAAAAAAAAAGGTTCCATGAACACACTGTTGTTTACATGAAAGAACCTTTGGTACTCGGAATTCGATATAAGAGTATGACATAGCGCCGTTGTCAAGGCACACTGTATCCCTGTCTTCATTCAGTTGATTTCCGAATCCTCTCTTGCAGGCTACACTGTAACAAAAGTATCCGTGAAAAAACGTGAAACATTCCGGAAACAAAAATTACCAGGAACATTTTTATCCGCATTTACAGAAATTCCTTCAATTATCATAAATTCCAATTATAAATACAGAAAATAAATCCTGGTAATTTTTGTTTCCAGGGGAGTGAAAATGATAAAAATGTCCTTGAATTAACCATTCACGTCATACGCGCGCGTGAAATAGCTTTACTTAACGTCCGCTTCCACCGAAGTGATATCGCAGACAATCTGTATACCTAACCTCTTTCCGCTATTATAAGAGGAGGGATTATCCTTAAAAAAAACAGCTACACGTCAGTGATTGGATCGGTTAGGGGATTTCAGATGTAAGCTTGCGGTACTATCAATTTGCAGAGACAAACCGGCTTACATTGGCCAATCGGTTATGGTTTCCGGATTTAAAGGCGCTTGATTACCGGATATTACAACCTATACACACAGAGGGTTAAAACATATTTTTATACATTTATGAAAAATACTTACAGTCTGATTACCGTATGATGAATAACAATTCACTTTATATATCTTATAGATAATGGAGATTAGATAAGTATACATGGCAATTAATATTGCAATAATTCTTCATATTATGGTTAATAAATTGAGATGAATATTATAATGTGATAATTATTAAGAATGATTATATATGTATACGATAACTTATCGTTGCATTTTCAAACATAAATAATCCGTAAATGCTTGGTCATTCCACCGTTTATTCCGTAAAATAACAGAATAAAACATTTTATTTCTAAATTTCACGGTAATTTCCTGTTTAACAGTGAATATTCTACAGAAATACATAAAACACGTAACCTGAAGAAATAATTCACACTTATAACACAATTTCTCCATAAAAAGCCATCGATTAACAGAAAAAGAGAGACAGAGAGAGAAATTGGGTTTAACGTCCACTCAACACAATTAGGTCATTTCGGGACAAACACATGGTTTAACTTTATTTCAATAATTCGCTTGCGCGTAAGGGTTTTAGCAGTGGGGGGGAACCGGAGTGCCCGAAGGAAACCCACGAGGTTGAGAAGGCGCCCCTATCTCCATGTCACATACGCTCAAACCAGGGCTCGAAACCACAGCCGCAAGCCAGAGGTGGCTGGCCAGCTAGAGGACGAAACGCTGCACTCTAGACCCCTAGGCCACCCCAACCCCCTAACTGAAAAAGGGTGTTTATACTGTACACTGTTATTAGCTTTAAACCACGCCTTTATATTAACTCTTATTCAAGGTGTGACTCATTGAAAATGACGTTGGTTCACTAAACCGGGTGGCCCCATTTCCACCCCAGTGTTGGCTGATCCCGAGATTTTTTCAGCCGGGTATACCCTTGTCAGTGTTACGGGGCGTAGGACCTGGTGATGGAAAGCGTCTAGTCGTTTGGATGGAACGAGAGAAAGAGAGAGATATGGGGTTTAATGTCCACTCGACACAAACTAGGTCATTTCGGGACTAATGTGTGGTTTAATTTTATTTCAATAATTCGCATGAACGTAAGGGTCTTTAAAAGTGGTTGGAAACCGAAGGACCCGGAGAAAACCCACGAGGTTGGCAGACGACCCTACTCCTTGTCACGTACAACCGGGGATTCGAAACCAGTTGACTCAATGACAGGTTGGACAGGCGACCCCACTCACATACAATCGGATATGCAAAACCACGTCAGTTGACTCAATGACAGGCTTTATAATACAGCGCAGACGTGCTAACCATTCGACTATCCAACCCCTTGGATGGAACGAAAAACAAAAGAGTCGTGTATTGCATTTGCACTATAAGCAGCGTATGAAAGGTTCCCTGGCAGTGCCGCAACCGTTGCCCTCATTTAACACTGCATGGTGTACGCCCGTCTTCATTATTGTCGGAGAGAACGGTCAAATAAAAATCTAGAAGGCAAACTCGTAGCCAACACATTGTATGCAATAAATGGGCTCTTAATATTCAATCTTTCATAAGATAGAATCCAAAATAATGGATTTTCTTCAGATTCTCCGGTTTCCTTCCACTGCTCAAGACCTCCAATAAAATCCATATAAAATTAAAATATATTATGTTAGTCTCGAAATAACCTAATTTGTGTCCAGTGAACGCTACCCCCCCCCCCCCCCCCCCGCTCCCTATGTCTCTTCTCACGTCATAATCACACTGTTCAACGAGTCTCAGATATAAACCGCCTCGAGTATTTAAATGTTGGGTCTTTCTGCCCCCAAGGATCCTGTTCCTCATTTAAATTCAGCAACAATCTTAATGAATGAATGAATGAAATGGGGTTTCACGTCCTACGCTTAAGCACCGTATCTGGGCTAACTGAAGACGGGCATATGCCATACAGTGTGCTATGAGGGAAAATTTTGCCCGGGCAGCGGCACTACGGCCTATTCTTATATCGATTTCCAACTGCCAAGGGATCTTTTACGTGCACTCCAATGTGTACACGGGACCTCGGTTTTCGTCCCATTCGAACGACTAGGCAGCTGTCCTTGTCAGGCCCTCCTTTTGCATCACTGACAAGGGGAAATCACGCCGGAAAATCGAGATGAATTTCTCGGCCATTGCAGGGATCGAACACCCGACCTCCAGGCTAGCGTACCAGCGCCATCCACTTAGCCACCGTGATCCCCCAACAATCTTAAAGTTTCTTATAGTTCAAAATCTCGTTTTACTTGCCTTTACTACACTAGGATCTGGATGAGTTGCATATAACCTGCGTTTTGGTTGATGTGAGGGATTAGCCCATGAAACGGTCTGATGCTTTGAGTTCTTGGCGTGCAGTGCACGGGACTGTGGGTATCCCACTAGAAACACTGATGCTGATTGGTTAATCACACGTCTGATGGCATAAGGTCAAAATCCGCTGGTATGCCCCCCGACAAGACTCCCGGTACAACCGGACAGATCTTCTCGAGTGAAGGCATCGAAAGTATAAAAATAACGAAACGAAATATAGATCTGCATTTTAATCATCAGTTATCAAAAGTAGGCATTATTTATTTCTTTCTAACTGGGATATATTGCTAGACTACTTAAAATAAGATATAACTACTTTTGTAACGAATACCATTCAGTTGCCTCGAAGTCTGATCTGTGCCACTCCGGTTGGTCGAAATGGTTATTGTCAATCGAAAAACCTCTTTCATTGTGTAAATTAGCGGCAAGGTCAGGTTGTCTATTGTTTTGATTTTATCATGAAAGTGCGTTGAACAGCAGATCGGATCGTAATCCATAAATATCGCAGTCTAGCTATGACATCGGGTGTTGATTATGGTCTGGATAAGTTAATTAATGTCTAATTTATAATTTAGATAACATTGCAGGCCGAAAGAAGAGAGAGATAAATGGGGTCTAACGTCCACTCGACACAAACTATGTAATTTCGGGACTTACATATGGTTTAATTTCATCCAGAAATTCGCTTGCGTGTAGGGGTCTTTAGCAGTGGAAGGAAACCGGAGGACCCGGGGAAAACCGACGAGGTTGGACAGGCGACCCCGCTCCTTGTCAGGCCGAAAGATGGGCCAGCAATTGGCAGATTTAGCTCTTGCATAATGTATGTTTAAGTAATAATTATTACATGTAGATTGTAATACAATATCCCATGTAAACATGTCTAACTTATAATTCCACAAAGAAATGCGGTAAATTAAATATGTAGAGCATTTGGTAGTCATCAAACATGGCGTCAAGGATAAGAAAAAAATGTCTCAATGATTTAAACGACATTTTGATTTCATCTTCTGAGCTAATAACCTCATAGGCCAAACGACTTCCGGTAAATTATTGGAACAAGCGGCAATTATAGTGTGTAGACGTTAATTAAACGATAACCCTCAACTGAGATAAGCACGTGCCTAGACAAGGGGGTCAGCGCGTGGGGTCAAAATCACTTATGTTTTGGATTAAAATTCATAAATCGTTAAAAGTTGAAATATTAAAAGTTGACCTTTGTGTCAGCCATAATGAGAACCATCTTGTTTTTAGATGTGATGTAGATGGTGCTAATGATAAGTTTGATTTCTTCGATCACAATTCTTGAAACTGGTCTCGCCCTGAATCGGAAACAACACTCAATAAATGCTCTTATCTGTGCCCCCTGTATTTTTTACCAATGGCGGATCCAAGGGGGGAGGGGAGTTGCCCTCCAACCCAAATATATTTTATTTAGAAGGGCAAATGGCCATCGTCCATCAAAGTAGCCCCCCCCCCCCCCAAAAAAAAAAAATTAAAAAAATTATGTAGCCCCCCCCCCCATTTTTTAATTTTTTTATAAGCTGGCTACGGGCCCGTTGATAAGTGCTTTGGAGTGAGGGAGGGGAGTGATGAAAATACATAGAAATGGTGAGGCCTACAGTGTGGAGGAGTTTTGTTAAAAAGTATATATAGCCTGCGATAGATAAATATCTCAGCATCCAGTCCACCATCTGTACTTCTCCATGTCATTCAGTATGAGAAGATGTACTCCATCTTAGATTCTTGATAAACTCGATCACCTCCAATTCGCTGATTATAAACCCAACCACACGTGATTCGAACAAACATATGTCTTCATTCATAAACCACAACTATACAATTTATCAATGAACTAGTTTATTTTCTCAAGCCTCGTTCTTGTTATTTTTAGCCTCGTTTTGTATTTGTGCAGATTTGAAATAACAAAGATAGAAAGGAAGAAGGTGAGCGAGGGATAAATATTACAAACATTTGGTCAACATGCGTCTTTCATTTGACTTTCATAAAAAAATATCTTCAATATTTTATTAGTTGCCAGACAAATGCATACAAAAATGTAACAATTTAGTTCTGTGAAAAAGTCAGATGAGATGTGGTAGGCTCAGGCCCGAAGCCAGAAACCAAAATTTAGCCGACATAGGGGGGCGAGGAAGATAAATTTCCGACAACAAAAAATCAATGAACGAAGGTCATCGCCGACTGTCGTAAGCAGTGCCGTAAACAGGAGGAGGGGAGAGCACGGAAATTAGAAGCTGTGAGAGTGAATTTAGGGCTCTACGACATGCAGGTGGCGAATGTGTCGGAAAATTAAGAGTTCCCAGCCGACATTAACTATCTCTCGACCGAATTTGAGAGGATATGTCGTACTAAAACTCTCTCCCGGCGAAAATGCGAGCATAGCTAACCAGCGATTTTTTTCCGACGCAGACAGAAAAATTCCGACAGGAACGGCCATGGGGGGGGGGGGGGGGGGGGGGCTCGCCCCCAGCCCCCCACTAACCTCGGGCCTGGGTAGGCTACTGGTGCACAACACTCGTCACTGCTTTTTGGGTTTATATTTCAGAAGCCGAGGCTTAACAATGAATAAAATAATATTACTAAAGACTCCCACTACACCCCCATGTGCCCGTGTTTATTCAATTAAGCCTATCGTTAAGGGGGTGGGGGCACGGTAGCCCCGAGAGTATAGCGGTGTCTCTGTAACCAGTAAGTCCCTGGCTCGATGAACGTGAAAGTTCATCTGAACTTCTCAGCTGGGTGTCTCCACAATTGTCAGTTGTGTATGACTAGCCAGAAAAACACCCTAGTCGTTCAGATGGGACAAAACACCGGTTTTCCACTTATTGGCACTACGTTAAACATCACTTGGCTGCTGGAAATCTAAACAATATTCCCTGTAAGTCTGTTTCCAAACGCTTGCTTGGTGCATAAAAGGAAGATGTTATAAACCCCATTCTAAGGGGGTCGGGGTGACCTACTGGGGTGGCCTACTGGGCTAGAGTGTCGTGCTTCGACCCCTTCTGAGCCGGTCACCCCTGGCTTGTAGTTGTGGTTTCGATCCCAGGTGTGGTCGTATGTGGATTGGAGATACGGACCCCTTCTCAACCTCGTGGGTTTATTCCGGGTACTCCGATTCCCTCCAACACTAAGATGATAAAAATGAGATATCGTGTCTAAGTTATCACCTTTGGCATGGAAGCGGACGTCGAACACTAAGAACAACAACAACCCCGTTATATTTTCCTTTCCTAATACCTTCCTGCCCCCCCCCCCCCGTTCCTGGTTTGTTAATAGACATAATATCTTTAGATGTGCACAACACCTACAAGTAAAATTCCAAATTTTCCCATTTTACAAAATGAAAGCCGATGACACCTTGAAAGGGAAACAAATAGAAAAGCTAACTTTCTGCCCTCTATAGGCGTCTCAGATATTCATAATGTATATAAAATATGTGACGGGCATAATTGAGATTTAGATCATTGTTTAACATTCAAAGGCTATTTGGAAATTGCCAAATTATTTTGACAATAAACTTTAAACAAGTAAATTATGGTTGACAAACAAGACCCCCTCCCTGTTAACGCGCGTTTAAAGTCACATGTTGTTAATGATGTATAGCTATTGGCTGTGTTATTGCCACGAAAGGGCACGAGCCACCAATTAAGACTTCCGGTACCGTTGATAAAACTAATTCAAGTAGAATGTCGGTAATTATTTAATATTAGAACAATATTTAAAATTCTTTTAAAGTTTTAAAGTTTTCGACAAATCCTACAGTGATTTGGGAGGATTAAAGTAAGCTTATTCGGATGTAGATTCGGGTGGGGTGGGTAGGGTTTATGACACGAGTTATTTTGAAACACAACACAAGAATAACTCAAATCTGTCAAATGTTAAAGGACCTAAGTCCGTTACTCAAAATCCTCCAAAATCTTCGACATCGGAAAAGATGAGCTTCCGATATTCGATATTTAAGATAAAATAATTTTTCTCACATTGGTACACGAATCGTGTACCATAATGCGCTTGAGCTCTAGTTGTATTGAGAGACTCGAGGGACGAGGCTAGACACGTTGCATTGTATCACGCGGCATATGTAGACTGGAATAACTAGGCGCTAAAAATTTGCACTGGATTGAACCTAATTGGCTTATTTCGCCGAACATAAATGATTTGAAATTGGAGTAAAAAAGGGAACCATTTAATGTTAATCAGTTTGTATACATTCATATTACAGTATTATATGCGTTGCGACCCACTTTTGTCAATTTGTAGGCCCCAAATGTTAGCTATTTAGCTCCTTTAAGGTAAATGGTCCTTTAATAGGAGTAAAGTCCAAATAGATTCTTGACACACTCCGCTCGGCGTGCATGAAAAATTCCCTTTCGAGGGTTAGGTGGACACGTGGTCTAACGCGTGTGCTTTAGGCCATAAGGGTGGCATGGTTTCTATAAAGTCGCTTGCCCAACCCCGTGGGTTTTTCCCGGCCATCCAATTTCCTCTCGCTGCTAAAACCCCTCACGTGTAAGCGAATCGTTGAAAAAAAAATCGTACCTTATGATATGTGTCGAATGAAAGTTAAATCCATATCTCACTGCCCCCCCCCCCCTACACACACCCACATTTTACGACCTACACACACTGTCAGGGCTAAACTAATTAAATTTTTTCCGAATGCCATATTAAAAGTGAAAATGAACTGATATATCTGATGTTATTTGCGGTTATTATGGTTGCCATGGCAAACATAACAAGCTGACAGTGATTGTTAGCAATTAAGGTACAACTGTAAAGACAGGTTCGCTAGGTGGGGTACATATTATCTTTTCTATTAATCTAGAATTATTTTTTTTTATTTAATTCGATGAACTTATCTGTAAAATCTAGGACACGATACACACTCAAGTGACAAAACACTGAAACATAAAAAACAACCCGGGATTGTGGTCGTTCGCGATGAACGGCGAATAAAACCAAGAAAGGGTTGAAATGCAGGTAGAGGTCTCGTCAACACTATATTTATTTTTGGGAGAGCCGTGGTGGTTCATTGAGTTAAACGTTGGCCCACTAACCTCTCAGTCATCGGGATTTTCAGTGGTGCAGGACAGAGGGCCTGGCTAAGGACATCGGATAGTCGTTGGTATGAAACGAAAAACCGGGGCCCCGTGTACACCACTGTCAGGGCAAAATCCGGGCGTATGCCCGTCTTCATCATTAGCCCAATCGGAGCAGAACAGTAGGACGTTAAAGCCCATTAAAGCCCTACTGCTCTGCCCGGAGTAGGCCTAACGGATAGTTGTATTTTCAACAACAGACATATTGATGCATTGCGACCCATTTCTGTTAATTTCTAGGTTCTAAATAATTATTAGCGATCTAGCCCCTTTAAATAAAATCTGTAACGACATCAGAACACGATGATAATACGTGACAATTTTTTTTTTACGATGACTTAAACGCACCATAGACACCATAATCTCTCAAATACAATAAAAACTGAATTCTACAGAACAGCAATGTTGAAAATCACGATTTATATGGATTTGTAGATTCCTACGTTCTGTGTCGATTTCAGACAATGTTGGTAGGATGCTCTGTACATACAGTGTCAGTGGGTATAATTTTGAAAACGTAGCAATGAGATTCAAATATTTTTATTGACTATAATCAATACAAGGTATTGTAAAAATATAGCGAAACCCAGTATTGTTTTTATTTTGCTCTGTTTTTTTTGGTGATAGGTGCCCAGGCCCGGGTCCAGGATTTTTTCGAGAGGGGGGGGGCATACATTGTAACAAATGGTAATCATTAGGGTGCTTCATGCATAGTGGTTTGGTGTAATCCCCAGAGCCTTCGTCGCATTGCCCGGGCAGAGAGACAATGCGAAAATCAGTTTATATCATCAATTAAAAAGCAGATACACCAGTCTCGCTGGGGCTGAGGGGGGTCATGGCCCCCTGCCCCCCCCCCCCCCCCCGGATCCGCGCCTGGTGCCCTAACTGTATTCAATATGCTTTGATTCTATTAAATACTAAAACGTTTCTTAATTGTTTGTTTTGAAACATTTCACCGATGTGGTTACTTGTATAGTTAAATTTTACTTCAATATGCTTACATTCATGTCTTGTAACATAGCTGATGGCCCATGCTGGCATTACACAAGGGTTTCTATGGGTTATATTCCTGATTGTTTTCAAATTTGAGTGAAGTCTGTGCCCGGGACTGTACAGTACAGTCGACGCTTACGGCCAGCCCCCGGATCCATTCTCTTTATTTGAATCAATTGTTCGTTTGTTTGTGATTTCTACGCAGTGTGTCGTGTCCATATATTTGTTGTGTAAATTATGTGTGGTGCAGTCCCCATGCATTTACTATTAAAGGAACAACAGGTCAAACCTTTCATATATTTAAAAAGAATGGCAAATTGCTTTTCTCTTAACATTAAAAAAAAAAAACTTCATGGGGAATGGACTTGCTTGTACGGAAAACTGAAATGAAATGAAATGGGGTTTAACGTCGTACTGTTTTTTACCGACTGGGCTAATAAAGACTGGCATACTCCATGGGGGATATTTTGTCCAGACAATAGACACCGGCACTTCTTCTGACTTTACGTTGCAGGCTCACAGTTGTGTTAAGGGGAAACCAACCGGGAAATCCTGATAAACTATCCCAGTCAGCAGAGGGATCGAACACGAGACCGCTAGGCTAGCGAATCAACATCTTACTCACTGAGCCACCGTGTTCGAAAATTATAGCAGAATAATTACACGTATTACTCTAAGACAAAAAGAAGGCAATTTAAAATAAATATAAACAAATATAAACTTCAAATGACCAAAGTGAAGTTAAAATTGAACGCTTTTTTGTTATTCTGGCATGCTCAAGATTTTACAAATAATTACTTATTAAACATATTTAAGAGTTCAATCTGCCCATTGCAGATCCTTATCTAAATTATTTATTAGACATTAATTAACTTATCCAGACCATAATCAACACCCGATGGCATAGCTAGTTTTTTTTATCCTACCGACTTTAGTAATGATGATCAAGGCTAGACCGAAAATTCAATCGCTAAATTCGTGGTTAAGAGTGGATCAATTTCACTGAAATTTTCCGCAGATTCCCTTTACATTATTTAGTTTCAACTATTATAGTGAAAACAGCCAGCTCTTTATCTAATCTCCCATAATGTATCTTTAATCGGTATATTTATTTGACTGTTCACGTATTGTTCCAAGCAAGGAAAGTGGAATGGACAAGTGTTAGTCTGACCCATACAATTATTTGGCGTAGAGCGACAAATAAAGTGGGGTTTGGATGGCCTAGAGGTTTAATGTGCCGGCCATCTCTGTCTTGCGGCTGTGGTTTCGAGCCCTGGTGTGAGCGTGTGTGACATGGAGATAGGGGCGCCTCCTCAACCTCGTGGGTTTCTTCTGGGCACTCCAGTTTCCTCCCACTGCTAAAGAACCCTACGCGCAAGCGAATTATTGTAATAAAATTAAACCATATGTTAGTCCCGAAATGACCTAGTTGTGTTGAGTTGACGTTAAACCCCATCTCTCTCTCTCTCTCTCTCTCTCTCTCGCGATAAATAAAGTCTAGTCAAGTGATAAGGGTAAACAATTTAGGTAATCACGTGATTTTATAAACTTTCATTAAATTGTCATGTGATATGATTAACCGCCATTTAGACTGTCACGTGACATAATTAATGTTAATTAAGAAAAAAAGGGTTATATCATAAAATAATTACGTATTTCCGTTGAGTAAAAGTTGGGATGAAATGTCAATGATGATAATTTTGCGGTTTTTGTCGCGAGGAGATAATAGAGAATATTTAGTCTAACGGCCAGTTTTCAACTAGAGAAGCAAACCCTTCGCTTAGGCCTATAACAAGAGGGACCCAATAACAAGCTTTGCGACAGGGTTTCGAGTTCTTTTGGGCCCCTTGAGTTTTTGCGCTTCCTTGTTTAAAGGGACAATAACACTCTTGTTGGCTTGACAGGTCCAGATTTTTTTTTTAGCCTTATTCTAACTACAAGATGTTTAAGTGTCCTACCTGTTGTGTAAATTATCCATTACATCCTATTTTACTTGTTCAGAGGGCTCGAAAATATGTTTAAATCCAAGTTGCATTCGAAAGTGCTTACGTAAGGCTTTTCAAACCATGTTACGGCATGTAGTTGAATTTTTCCAATTTTTTAAATCAGGTGTGTTATCATTTTTTAATTGGCATATTGTAAAATAGTACAAATTGTTGACGAGAATAAAGATTGGGACATATTATTCAGTTACAACAAGAGTGGTATTGGGGCTTAAATCAGTCAAATGTATCATTTACCGTGGTCAGGTATGCTCTACTCCTACCCGGCGACACTGGGACCCCCCCCCCCCCCCCCTGCACACACAAAAGTTTTTCGGGTTTTTTTTGGGGGGGGGGGGGGAGTGGGATATTTTCCTCATGCAAAATCATGGATCACCACGACCCGGGGCCTGTTTCACGAAATTTTAACTAAGATCAAATCCAAATTTTAGTAATTTGATTGGATAATATTAGGTTGATTTGAGTGCTTAGCCAATCGGTGTTCGTTGAAGCAAGTGTTTGCTGATTAGAAATGCACGCCGTGGCAAGTTCTACTGTATATCGTAAGGGTCGGGGACCAGATTTACATATTTACATCGTTTCATCATCATTAAACGTTACATGGGTTCATCATCATTACATGTTGCATCGTTTCGCCATCAGTTATATAATACAAGTAATATTGATCATTGCCCAGATACACCATTTCCAATGTCATTATATTACAATTATACATTTACTAACATCAAAGTTGTGTTGGTGTCTTTTTTAGATATTATCCTTTTATTTCATTTAAACACTTTATTGTTAATATACATTAATAATAATTACCTTATTTATAGAAGAAAATTACCTTATTTTTAGAAAATTACCTTATTTATAGATTTTAACTTATAGTTAAATGTGAAGTTTATATCTTAAATGAAATATAATGATACGCTTGATGACAATTAGTATAAACATGTGAAATAGCCGCCCCAATCTCTTTGTAACAACACAACCGCCTATTTAAAGGAGCTAAATCGCTAACATTTGGGACCTAGAATTCACAAAAGTGGTTCGCAACGCATATAATACTGTAATATGAATGTATATAAACGGTTTACTCTCATGTTTTCCATTTTACTCCAATTTCAAATCAGTTTTGTTTGGCGAAAAAAGCCAGCCAAGTCAATCATGTGCAAATGTGTAGTGTCTAGTTATTCTAGTCTACATAACTCCATCTGACTTGGTCCAATGTGTCTAGACTCGTCCGTTGAGTCTCTCAATACAACTTGGGCTGGAGCGCATTATGGTACACGATTCGTGTACCAATGTTAAAAAAAAAATTTCATCTTAAATATCGGATACCAGAAGCTCATCTTTTCCCGGTAAGTTAACATCATCAATGTTGTTTTAAATTGACCCATAATTCGTGTTTTCGATGTCGACGATTTTGGAGGATTTTGAGTTACGGACTTAGGCCCTTTAAATTTTAAAAACATCTTCTTTTCCTCTCTCTATTCTAAAAACGTTTTATGTTCCATATCATATACACTGAATATAATGAGTGACGGAAGAACATAGGTGTGATTGATCTGGTTGTATAAACAGCAAGGACAGAATAAATCGCCGTCATATTTAGTTGACATACTGACCAAGCTGAATGTAACAAGGCACAGTGCACACTTAAGAAATAACCAAAATATCCCTATTCCATTTTGTAGGACCGCTCAGTACAAAAAAATTATTTTTCCTTCTCCTATAGCTGATTGGAATTCATTGGACACAACTATAAGAAACGTCCATGACTCAAAACAATTTAGGTCAAAACTAAAAAAGAAATACAAAAATAATCTTTTATCTCCCAATTATTATATTTTTGGAAATCTAACTGATTTCAAAATCACTAACGTGTCCGTGTTACTATGGGGTGACGTGGATCTGCCCGATGAAAAGAATATTTATATATTTTCCCAAGTTCATACTTATTTAACATCAACTAAACGATTTACCTAAATACAATTATCATATTATTATATATCTATATAGTAGTTCCTGTACACTCTTTGTATGTATGTTTTGTTTTATTTTGAACATATAAATGTGTTTAGTTTATATTTCGTATCTTATAACTATTATTTGTTAAAATATTCCATTTTTATAAACTGACCATCTAATGTAATATATTAATGATTATTTCAATGAAATGAATATTTTTGTATCTATCATTTAAAATATTCTCATCAATTAATATTTTAGGGAGAAAACGTTTATAAGTTGTTAGAACTTTTGTTTAATCCTTTTGTATTGTACAATGTCAGTGTCGATGCAATAAAATAAGTTTAAACTAAACAGAATAAATGTACCATTTACTGATTTAAAATCCGTGATTCCCACGGTAACAGCTAGTGTCTTTTTTTTTTCATTCATGCTATGACATCACGCAATACTTGTTGATTACTTGTTGATTACATCATAGAAGCTCATCCACCATTCATAATAATGTATTACAATAGAGGCTATTGTGATTTTCATTCATAACACGTGTACTAATCTATAATATAGTATACTATCTCACTTTATATGATAGTAATAATAAATAAAACCTACTGTCATCTAAGGCGACATTATGACAAGTTGAATGTCATAAAATAACAACGTGTCATTTAATTATGTCACGACAGGTCAGTTATAACGGGTCTTTATAGGTCAACAGGAATGTAGTAAGATAAGCAAATAAAATATTGTTAGTGGCAGCGGGGTATTAAGGCGGTACAGATGATTTACCGTTCTATCGCCCCCATCCCACCACCACCAAACGAGAGAGAGAGAGAGAGAGAGAGAGAGAGAGAGAAATGGGGTTTTACGTCCACTCAACACAACTAGGTCATTTCGGGACTGAAGTTAAATTTTATTTCAATAATTCGCTTGCGCGTAGGGGTCTTTAGCAGTGGGAGGAAATCGGAGTACCCAGAGGAAACCCACCAGGTTCAGAAGGCGCCCCTATCTGCATGCCACATACGCTCAGATCAGGGCTCGAAACCACAGCCGCAAGCCAGAGGTGGTCGGCCAGCTAGAGTTCGAAGCGCGGCACTCTATCCCATCCCAACCCCCACCACCAATCGAAACAGATACAGCCCATGTTTTACCGGTCCATCGCCTCCTCCCACCAGACGAAACAGACACAACCCATGTTTTTAATTCACAAAGACACACCAATTTCTGACTTTATTAACATACATTGATAGAGCATAACTATATTTTTTCATCCACGATAAAACATTTTGTTTATAAAAAAATCCACAAAATTTATTGCTTTTTTGGTGTATGATTTGCCATCAACTTTTATATTACTTTTGTGAGTACTGTTTGTTTAATACATTTTATACGCTTTACTGTAATATTTTCAGATTTAGGTATATGGCTTAGAACCTAAACTAAATCCAATCAGAGAGAGAGAGGAGAGAGAGATGAGGAAAGAGAGAGAGGGAGAAGGGGGGCGGGGGAGATGCTACAATTATGTATATGTATGTATGAGATGCTACAATTATGTATATGTATGTATTTATGTCAAAGCAATAAAGTTTCTTATTCCTCCTGTTTGTTATAAACACAGTCACACATACACCCAGCAACTAAAAATTTCGTCACGTTAGTTACGTACGACATACACCATGTAATACCAATTTATATAAGACATTTCATAATATACGTCATAATATCTAATTTTATCTCCTGCAAAATAGCATAAATTGTCAAAAATATATGAATGAAAATTTCTCTTAAAATCTAATTATCGATAAAATGGTATAAAATTAATGCTATGTATAAGGTACCGATATTGTCTAAAAGAGTATATATTCACGACGGAAATACATAAAAAGCACGGGGACGAAACAAACTACGAAAAAAAATTAAGCATAAACTAGGTCAAAACTGTCAACAGGAACTCAATGTTGTTAGCTATAAAGATGAATTTACCACGGAAACGGGAATAAATGAAAAACGTGATGGTGTTTAACGTCCTACTGTTCTGCTCGTACTGGGCTAATGAAGATCCCGACAAGCCTATGTGGCGCCCCTGGTCAAAGTTTCAGTCCCCTGCACACTTTAACGTCTATGTTCAGTGTATCTGCGCTCAGTTGACTTTTTATGATTAAAGAAATTTTAAAATACGTTTTTTTTTTATTATACTTTCAACACTTTATCTAAATAACTTTTTATTAAATCAACTGATATGTAATAGGCCCTATATCCCGGAAAAATCATAATTCTACCATCTCTATTTGATGAAATATGAACTGGTTTACTTAGTACGGTTAGTACGTAACATAGGTTTAGCCCCAACTTTAGGGGATGCAAGGCTAGATCATAAATATTCAAAGGAGATTTTCAGGTGTGCACTTAGATAGTTTGCCGCTCTCAAAAAAATGTCCCCCCCCCCCCAGGCATATTTCCCCCTAAGGGTATATGCTATGAGGGAAATTTGCCCGGGCAGTGGCGTTATGGCATACTCTTATTTCGAATGCCATTGTCAAGGGTCACTGTTTGTTATATATGCAAGAAGTTAGTACGACCCCTATCGTATTTCCAATTCCTACCCCTGGTACGGACTCTGAATTATCGAAATAAACATATACCATTTTGTTAGAGCATAAATCACATGCACTGTATTGTACTAATTGCTCTGAAAATATAGTGAGTAGTCAAAGGGAAATAACTCTGTTTTATCTGCCCCAACGATCTTACTTTATGGGCTCAGACTAGCAATTTTTTGCCCATTAATCACAATATTAACATCACAGACTGCAGCCTTTTGCTCAACATTCCGTTGGTTCAAATCTTTATAGGCAAATGTGGACCACATTTGGCAAACTCCCCATCATAAATTTGTAGGGGGTTGACCGTTAGATTTTTTTGGGTACGGGGATTTGAAGTTGACGGGGGTGAAAATCTCACTTCCGACACAATGATTGCTCTGCAGAAAGACACTTTACATCAGGCCCGCAGCCAAGGGGGAGGGGGGGCCTTGGGGGCGAAGCCCCCCCCCCCCTAAAATTATTTTGCCCCCCCCCCCCCTGACAAAAAGTTGTCGACCATATGGCCGGGGAAGTGACCATCCCAGCCCCCCCCCCCCCTATCAGCTGGCTACGGGCCTGCTTTACATCCCCTATCCCTCCGCTGTAATATCATCAGTATTACCCATAACTGCTATAAAATCGCAAATTTGACCCCTTTTCTCTTATTCTAGACCAAAAAGTCAACCCAAAAAGGGGAGAAAGAAATTCAGCGAAAAATGGTCTATTTACAATCGCCATCATGAAATAAGGGGGAATAATTAACCCCACAAAATCCAACATATCTCTATCGTCTGATTTTATTGTACATCATGCCAGGACTTCATTTTCGTAGGTGATTTCATTAATTTATCTGTTTGTCTCCCGTTCCTACCGCCTCAAAACCATATCCACCTAACCTGGCAGAAAACGTGAATTCAAACACCCTAGATCAAAAATCCAAAACGATGTCGGTTGTGGTGGGGTGGAATTGCTATAAATAGACGAACAACTTGCTAATCTGTTTAGATATACATTGGTATTTTATTGAATGCGTAAGCAACGTATTTGAAGACCTGGAATTATTATAAGAAGCAGTTTTTGTTGATTGAATGTGGATGATTTGACCTGAAAGCCCGAGTGATAGAGTATGCCTGTTCTTCCGGGACATCTAATAGGTCTAGCCGACATCGTTGTCGTGGTACTGCTTATATTGTCCCATTTTTACGAAGTTAACAGACATATACTTAATAATATTCACTGGGTGGTTGAGTTTGATAACTCCTAAGGATCTATGACGTGTTTGTCGATACTTCCTACCTGTTAGTGATGCAGGGTCTGGCAATGAAAGCTATGTAGTTGTTCGGACGGGACAAAAAACAGAGGCCCCGTGTATACCATTGGCAACATGTTAAAGTGGGGAAATAGAAATATAAGTAGACCATCATGAAAAACACCATTATATTTTATTTGCGTATGGTATTGTGTATCCCTGACGCAGTTGTTTTATCCTTTCGTGTGAAAAATTACAAAAGCCTTGATGATTTTACCCGGTTTAATTTGAAGGTCAATCGATGGATAGCCTTACCAGAGCACCTAGACAGAGCTGTACCGGATTTCACTCCGTTTACACCAAAATAATTAACTGTTTGAAAATTGTGGGCCAAACTGAGAGTGTCGTAACTTGGGTCATTTTTTCGTTGTTACTTGGAAGGTCTACTAAGTAACCTGCAAATCGCGCGTATTTTTCGAAAAAGTGTCACACAGCTTAAAATAATTTCACCGATTTTGGACGTAAACGTTGCTACTCAGAGTTAAACGGCTTTATGCACTAAAATCTGTCTGGGGCACTTCTTATAATTGGTAGTTATAAAGGGCAGCAATGAAAACAAATTTGTTTAAGGTGGGTTTGTTGATTTGTTTTCATTTAATTTTTCAATTTCGAGCAGTAAGCAACAGACCTAAAAATATAAATTGAATGATAGGGCTGGCTATCTACAGTTAATTTGTTTTGATTTAAACCAAGGAAGCTCTGCCACTTTAATTTTGTCTAACCGTCTAAGAATTTGTTCTCGAGAGTAGTAAATAAGTGTTAACATTTGATATTTACTCAACAATTACTGGCGAGTAACTTCGCAGAACTTAAGATACAATTTGCCTAGATTAAAAAACCCCAAACAAACGCATAGGCCATCATTACATGCTGTACTAGTAGCTTTTTTTAAGTTAATGCAGATTTAAATTTAAACACTCAACCAAATATATTAAACACATACATAGGCGGCAAAATACAATGTACGTCCTGCCAACAGATAATGGACAAATAACACTTTAAATCGCATTGCCAGAGAATGCATGGTCACAGCACCTCTGACATTAAATTCACTAGGATATTAGAGAGTAATCAGAAAACGTTATCGTCATTCTTTTCTGCTACGAAACAGCAAAATCCAGATAACGATTCTACTGATGCTGCATCATCGCGCTTCAAATGTGAAATAAGTAATAATCGTTTGGCTTGTTGTTCTTTTGGTATAATATAGTGCACTAGATGTAAATAAACTTGAACTAAAATGGTCATTCATATATTAAAAGTATATTCATTTTACCAGTTCTAAAAGTCTTCTATCTGGATTCTAGATCTATCTATCTATCTTAGATATGGATAAAAAAAATGTGAACTGTCATATAATGAAAAACTCCGCAAAAGTAAATCGTAATATGGAATATATAGATCGCAAATTTGAACTCTTTTAAAATGGTCTTTCATATATAAAAAGTAGATAAAGTATATACAAGTCTTTTATACATCTGAGATCTGAATAAAAAATGTTAAGTCTCATAAAATGAAAAATGTGGCAAAAGTAAATCGTTCGACTTGTTCTTGTTTTTGTAGGAATAGAGCTTATATTTTAAAGATGACTTTTTACCAGTTTTTATGCTGCTACTGACATAATTTACTACCCACTCCAGATTACTAGAAAGTATTCAAAATTCCTGGAAATCGCGCCGACGGGCCTACGGCCGTCTGGTTTTCCAAATTCTGCATATTTTGGCACTAAGTTTGATTGGGTATAATCCCAGCTTATGATCCAATCAGATTCCTTGGTCGTCGCGAATACCAAGTCCCGCGCTTTCAAGCTAAAATGTATACCTTTGATAATCGAGTTCCAAAGTTCAAAATTCGCCCAATGTCAAGGTTTCCATGGAGGTTGCGATGTCACAACCTCTGATTGGATTCCATGTGCTATTGACTGTCTGCAGACAATGTAGCTATAATTGTCAGGGATTGCACAATATTGAAGCAACGGTTAGATGTTGTAAAACTCGCGGCTGTTGCTTCAGTAACATGCAGTTTCTTAGGCCTGCGCGGTCTTGCCGCTAATCACAACAACGTAAATTACACTGCCCCATGGGTTTAACTGTCACTTGTTTCTGGTCATATTAAGCTGTTTTTCGATGATTTTTGAAATTATTAGGTGGTTGATAATGGGGATGTTTTCATAACCCAAAACCCGAAATATTAATTCTGGTTGACAGATAGCGGTCTTGTTAATTGTCCAATATGTCCGACTGAACCCCGTTTCTCAACCAACCACCTCACTTGACAAGAATCGCGAACCGATATCATCGGGCTCGGATTGGCAGTGGAACCCCTTCCCTGGTCGCTGGTCCCCTCTCTGCGATAGTTTTTTTCTGCTTAAAACTAAGTATATTATGACACTGCACAGACCACCATTTCAGGCAGAATTTTCAAACAATTTCGCGAGGGGAGGAACCCCGGACCCCTTAAACCCAATTAAAGAATACATGACGTTCAAAAATAGGCAGATGTGTCATGCACAGTGGAAAGTTCTGAGCCAAGTAATTACTGTTTGCATTTTAGACAAGATGTGTGCATTGTCGTAACCAGGGGCCTGTTTCACGAAATTTTAACTTAAGATAAAATCCAAATTTTAGTACATACTTAAATCTGATTGGCTAAGCGCTAAAATCAATCTAATACTATCCAACCGAATTGCTAAAATCGGATTTTATCTTAGTTAAAATTTCGTGAAACAGGCCCCAGGGCGCTGGTATATTCGATCGAGACTTAACCTTGCTTTCTCATTTTTAAATAAAAATTTTAAATGGCGAACCTTTCTAATCTAGTCAAAATCTCGAATATCCAATGGTATCTAGGGCTGATTAGGTGCCTAATCAATAATTTAGATAATATTTAAGGCCTAAAGAAAGACCTGCTCTTACATAATGCATGTTTAATAATGAATAAATGAATGAAATGGGGTTTAACGTCCTACTGTTATGCACTTAACCAGAGCTAATTGAAGACGGGCATACGCTATACAGTGTGCAATGAGGGGAATTTTGCCCGGGCAGCGGCGCTACGGCCTACTCTTATATCGAATTCCAACTGCCAAGGGATCTTTTACGTGCACTCCAATATGTACACGAGACCTCAATTTTTCCTCCCATCCGAACGACTAGGCAACTGTTTAATAAGAAAAACACTGATTTAATAAAACAAAGTCTTCCAGTAAGGAAGTAGGCCCAGCGACCTGTAGTGGGCAGGCAATAGGCATACTCAAATTTAGCAGAGTATTTTTTTAAAAACAAATAGGAATGTAAAATCACACCAATTAAATTTTACCAGAATACAAAATACCGCCATTTTAGATAATGAAGAGTATCAGTGTATAACGTTTTGACAAGATATAGAATACATTGTTTATTATCACAGCAACGGTACTTTGCAATCGAGACTAAGTCTCTCGGTTCACCTGTTTTAAGTTAAATTATGAAACGACGACCGTGTTTAAGTCCAGTTAAATCTCATCCATTGAGTTGGCTAGAGGGTTGACATCTTCGTGGGATGGGGGTGGGGATGGGGGATGGGGGATGGGATGGGGGTGATTGATTTAAATACTTGCCGTGTGAATAAATGTCCAAATAATAGTTTATATAAAAATTGAAGCCAGAAAAATAATATTTTAGCTCTTACCCATGCAGTGCATCTTTAAAACAAAAATATACGTCATTTTCATTTTTATGGAAAATGTCAAAATGTCTGCTCATTCGGCAAACCTCGACAGATTCCGGTGCCCTATATCTAGACTCGGCTGTATGATGTAGTCCGCCATTTTGGAACTATTTTAAAGGACCCGGATAAACATGGTTGCCCCCAGGAGATGGGTGCCAGTCAAGTCGTCCACAAGCGATGTCGTCCACAACCGTTGGTGGAGTCGTCCACAAGGCATTGTCGATGTCGTCAACAACTATTAGTGATGTCGTCCACAATTAAATTTGTTTATGAATTTGTTAATGAATTTGTTATTTATGGAATAAAACGATTTACTTTGTTGTTTATTTGCCGGGAGAAAGGGTGACCACGCAGAAAAAAACTATACTAATTAAAAATACATCGTGTGGACGACTCCAAAAAACGTATTACAATATCCAGAAATTTTTTACTTTGTTGTTTATTTACCGAGAGAAAGGGTGACCACGCAGAAAAACTATACTATTTACAAATACATTATGTGTCCAGAAATTATACTAAGTCGTGTGGACGACTCCACTAACGGGTGTGGGCAGCTTAACCAGATTTTGGGACTTTTTTGTAAAAGCGGAACGTTTTCCTGTTAGAGTAAATCGGTAGTCGATAAGCCGCATCGCAAATGTATGGTCGTACACATGTAGGTACATATCAATGACTATCATACATCCGAGTCTAGATGAAGGTTACGGAGAGTACCGGAATCTGTCGAGGTTTGCCGAATGAATGTCTGCTAAATTAAATATGTTCTCAGATTGTTTATTTATCATTTAATTAAGAAATAAGTCAACCAAAACATCTACGGTAGATAATATCCCGGATGGATTTAATCGGATTAAACAATGGTACAGGTTTGGGCAAATCCCGTTTATAACATCTACAGAGAAACCGGCTGCCAAATCGCGTGGGTTTTCTCCGGGTCCTAGGGTTTCCTCCATCTGCTAAAGACCCCTACGCGCAAGCGAATTATTGATATAAAATTGTTAGTCCCGAAATGACCTAGTTTGTGTCAAGTGGACTTTAAACCACAGTTCTCTCTCTCTCTCTTCAAAGGATCCCGAATTTGACATGTTGTCAATTGAGAATAATGCAATAAGGCTGACATGTGCCATTTCACACAATCTGCCAAAAATAGCATTTTTGCATATTTTTAGACCAGAACACTAAAATCGACATAAAACTGTGATAAAATGATAAAATGATAAAAATGAACGAGTTGTTAAGTAAATTTGCTAAAAATAGATTTAAAAAAAAATCAAATGATCTTATTTAAAATCAAAACTCCTTGTCGGCCTTATTACACCAGGGTCCCAATTTCTTCATATCTTTGTAAATAATTAACGAAAATGAACCATTTTTGGAACTGATATCAATTTTAGATATTTACATTTCCCAAGAATGTAGTTTCCTAATTCCATTAAATAACGCTCAGATACTTTTATTTGAAATTTTGTTGGTGAAGTAGCATAATGCTTTGCAATAAACATACTTTACTGCGTCATTCATAAGAACTGTTGTTATTTCTTTACGATTCTATAAACTCCCACTTCATGTATGTTCATTTGTACGAGTTACTCGGTTCGGCGACAGGCATAAATCAGCAAAACGTTATAAATAACCAGTTGGCTATGGACACGTGTGGAATTTTTGGCTATCAAATTCGAATGTTTTACTCCTAAATTTGCAATTATCACGTAAAACCAACAACAGGGTCAGCAAGAGATAGTTTAGCGAATCCTATCAGTTTTGTATCACATGACACACCCTGGCTTCCAGAATACAGATAAAACACTCGGTGTTTACAATTTGGTTTATCTTCAAGAATCTTCCGTAGGTTGTTTGAAATAACGACGCCATCTTTACTATGAACTAATCCAACTTCAACCAATTCCTGGGACACGGCTTCAACTGTGTCTTCTCCTTCCATAAACACAAACCTTATAATATTCAGCTCCCTTTTCTCGTTCCGTACACGGAGAACAATAGGTGTTGCCCCGGGTGACAGTTGGGAAAATCCCTGCCTTATATCTTTGTCCTCTGTATATTCTCCACAGCTAGCTGGAATAGTTGCTAACTGTTCCTTGGTTACTGGTGATTGTACGAACTGTTCTCTGATTACTGGTGGTTTGACACCCGGCAATTTGTCTAACGGCAACTGGTTCGGTCTGACGTCTACAACAGATGCACGTCGTCCACCTGGTTGTGGCACCACAAATTCTTCTGACGACCTTAGTCTGACTGGAGCTGGAAGCGACGTCTTTTTAACTCTTATTTCAGCAACAGGTTCCATTTTTGGTTGATTGTCCATGATCCTTAAAATACTCCAAACTATTTTATATCAAGTCTACTCAACACGGAATTATTTACAATCACGTGGACTTAATGGCGGCGCTTGGCAACGATGTGTGGGGCCATTGTTCACTGTACGCAGGTATAGCTATTCAATTAAGATTGAATATTGTTCAGATCAGTCAATAACAGATTCACTATATTATTATAATAGTGTTATTATATAATGTTTGGGTGAATATATGTATAGGTACTTTCTAAAGAAGTATAAACAACCATTCACTCCGTTAAGAAACGTACTGAGCAAACAATAAAAGAAAAAATTTCATGATTTGGTATTTGAAGTGGGCAACATATCTATGTAGCTAATGAGTATCTAGGTAGTGTCCAGTCAAATTCACAGATTAGTAAAAGGCATTGCTATTGTATGCGTTTTATCGATATAACCCCAATACTAATAGTATATACAGGGGCTCGACTCCTAGAAGATTATTAAGTCCGTTGTTGTACTTAGACTTTGCATTTAAGTAAACTTACCTTTTTTTGTGTTCCCAGAAAATTCTTAAGAACGTTCTTGTGCTTAGTTTTTTTTAAAAAGTAGACGTCATTGCAGGCACAAGAACGTTATTATGCGTTCCAATATCTCTAGTTACTACTATCGACCCAAATCTACTCAAATCCACCCAAATCTACCTAAATCCACCATTATTTCAAATTATAAAACAATAATTTATATCGATATTTGCCAAATTGTCATATTTAATTTACAGTCGTAACGTTTTTGTGTCAAAATACCCCGCAAAATGCGATTTTCGAGCAAGTTTGGAAGTAGTAACAAAAGGACATAACTCGTTTATTGCACGAAATCGCTTGTTTGGAAATTGCATTTTGAGGGATATTTTTGAAACAAAAACCTTACGATTTTAAATTAAAAATGCAAATTTGGCCTAAAGAACAGTATTTTATCAAATATAGATTTAAATTACAATGTTACAAAATAATAACATCAAATATCAGTTCATATGCAGCAAGGTGAGTATGGCTCGTAGTATATGGGATCTATAATTCCAGTACGTTTAAAAACAGAAATAATGAAGTAAAAAATACGATCTTCGTGTTATTATTAACTTCATAAATATATGAAAGTTGTCTCAAATATTTCCAGTCGTTGCCTTAAAGGGGCTAAATCGCTAACATTTTGGACCTAGAAATTGTCAAAAGTGAGTCTCAACGCATATAATACTGTAATATGAATGTATATAAACTGATTTACATTCAATGGTTTCCTTTTTTACCAAATTTCAAATCAGTTACGTTCGGCGAAATAAGCCATGTAGTCTTAATCTTGTGCAAATTTCTATAGCGCCTGGTTAGTCCAGTCAATATACGCCGTATGGTATGTTGCAATATGTCTAGCCTCGCTCCCTAAGTCTCTTATTAAAACTGGGGCTAAAGCACACTATGGTACACGACTCGTGTACCAATGTTAAAAAAATTATTTTATCTAAAACATCGGATATCAGAAGCTTATCTTTTCCCGATAAGTTTACATCATCAATGTTGATTTAAAATGGCCAAAAATTTGTGTTTTCGATGTTAAAGATTTTAGAGGATTTTGAGTTACGGACTTAGGTCCTTTAAGTACAATTATTACAAAAAAGTAATCTAATATCAGCTCATACGACATCGCTTAATAAAACAATAGCCAAACCTTTTACCGGAAGTAACTTACAGTATGTCAACTTCGCGCATGCGATGTACAACATAATTCATCGTCCAATGACAGATACTGCAGATTCAGTTATCCATATTATTAATATGAAGGGCTGACAGCCATTTTGACCTAAGTCATATTATGATCTATGTCTATGATATAACTAAATAAATATTTGACTGAAAATAGTGTAGAAACGATCGTGCATGACCTAGTTTACCCGCCGTGTATGTTTAGCGGGACAACAATATCACATTAAATTTTAGTTCGTGATAATTTAGCTCACAACTTCACAAGAACTCGTACATATTTCCCAGTATTCGTTTTAATAACTATATTATTATATCGACAAAAATAATCCGCGGTTTGAAACATCAATAGAATACCGACGGCAACGTCATGTCGTTATTAAAACGAATACTGGAAAATATGTACGAGTTGGGCCTGTGCCCCGGGTCTAATTGGGTCCTAGTGACGCCTCTGGTTTTAGAGACCTAAGGCTTTAATGCGCATTAGATGCGCATTGAAAGGCTAGTGTGAACACAGCAGTAGAGTTATTCGACGGCATTCGACACCTTTTGATACCAAAAAGACAATTACAAGACAGAAAATCCTACTCCAAAAGAAATTAAGAATGCTATAGAAAATTCCGCTTCTACCCTGAAACCATTTTATTTATTTGCCAATTAGTAAACAATAGGCTACAAACACACCAGGCGCTCTCACAATTATTCAGTTTGTATGTGTCTGCGTTTTTTTTTTTTTATCTTGTGGCACATTTTATATGCGTATAGAGGACATGTCAAAAAAAAGTAATCATGAAATCATAATGGATGCTGCTGTTATGGTGCTATTAAATTGTATTTCATTATATAAACATATAATGTGTCTATTTCATGTTAGATTCTGCTTTTACAATTTTTATATACACAACTGAGTGCCAGTTACATAAAATTTTATGAGCTATATTAGATACAAATATCGTTTATTATATAAAAACACAAACATTATATTTGTAATAACCAAACTTCAAAGACCTAAAATACAATTATTATTGAGTTGGCTGCGCTTGAAGCTTGACTGTTTTTCATTACTTACACCTCTTTGTTGGAAATATTGTGTGAGCCTATGAAACTGAAACAAAGAATGTAATAAACTTTTTTAATGCAACGAATCTCATTTCTAGTCGATTTCGCCTTGTGTATTTTTTTCTCCCGTAGTCACTTGAAAGCATCTAAAATCTGCTGTTCTTGATACGCTCGAGTAGACCTTGTTTTGGCTGACCCCACCCACCCCTTTTGAAATGACATGTATTCACCCTTATGAACAGGCCCGCGCAGCCAGAGTGAGGTGAAGTGGTGTGGGGGTTCAAACAAAAACAAGGATGGCCGAAGCTTGACCTCCGTACATCATCGCGGTCGCAGCTTCAGGATAACGCATCCTTTTCGCAAGGCCTAGTCTAAACGAAGCGGGGCCCTGGGCAGCATAGGCTTGACTAGAATCGCGGGGCCCCTAACGCAACGAACACATTATTTCATATCCTTTTGAATGGCACGCCTGCGTAACACACAATTAAACGGTCTGCAATACGAGAATAATTACATTTTTTTCGTTATGATAACATTTGGTAATCTTCATTCTATGACTGTTTATTGTAAAATGCAAGGAAGGAGTTTTTAGCGCGGACAGCGTCTGTCTGTTGTTGTTATTGGTGTTTAACGTCAACTCATAGGCGTACGAGCCAGGAGGGCAGTGGGGGGGGGATGCAAGGTCAGCTCCGCTTCTTCGCCTCTCAAAGAAAACCGGTACGCTGTCTATTATGAACCTTGTAAAATGACGTGATTATTATTATTATCATTATTATTATTATTATTATTATTAACCCGAAATTTTTCGGGCATTCTAGTTTTGCCCCCCTAACTGTCATCGAGCCCTCATGAAACACTATAAATTTTACTTTTCTTATAATCGAATATCACAAATTTGTTGCCTATAAATTAAAACAATTTGTCTGGAGCCACTCTACTTTGTGCGACATTTTTCTGGCATCGATTATTATTTGTGAATGCAGATGCAACAGTCTGGTTAGGTGGTTGGAATTCAGAGTGGGATTTCGGTTACATTACCACTGGATACTTTATGAGTTGCTTACACGGGCTAGAATAACAGAAAACGCATTTGCGGTGATTAAATTTTCAAACTTTTTTCCGGGAGGGTGAGGCCCCCATACGGCGCAACGATTGATTAGTAGGCTATATTGGACCAAATTGAAGTTGCTGTATTCACAGGCTGGGATACGGGAAAACGCGTTTGTGGCAGTTAAGTTTTCAAAATTTAATCCCAGCGGTCCTGTCTTCGTGGACTGTAAACGTTCACCGGCTGAAATAGCAAAAAAAAAACGCGTTTGCGCCAGCTCAATTTTCAAAATCTTCTTCTAACGGCTCCGTCTTCGAGGACTGTAAACGATTCATTGGAATTCGAGTTTGCAGCTACATGTACCTTAATTAGGCTATATTAGACCACTTTGAAGTTGCTTTGTTTTCCGGCTGAAACAGCAGGCAAATTTGTTTGCAGCTGCCAAATATTCCAAAATTTTCTTTGGAGGGGGGGGGGGGGGTCCATACCAGGTAAGCTCCGCTTCTTTGCCTCTCGAAGAAGCCCGGCGCCGCTGTCTGTAAACCCGAAATGTTTTCGGGTATTTCGGGTTCTGCTTCCCTAACACTGTCATCGAGCCCGTACGCTTTTGCGCCCACTTTAACCGAAGGTGATATCGTAGACAAATCTTAGTTTTCATTTTTGTTATCTTAGCGTACGCACAGTGGTCTTTATTGTTGGAAAACCAGAGGAAACCCATGAAGTTGAGAAGGTGCCCCTATCTCCAAGCCACATATACGCTCACGCCAGAGATCGAAACCACAACCACAACATAGGCGTACAAGCCAAAGAGGCAGGGGGCAGCTGCCCCCTAACTTTCCGGCAGTCTCACTCTTCGGGCAGACGGGTAAATTGCGAAAAAAACCTATTTCATCTAGTTGCCAAAATAAAGTGCCCGAAATGTAATAAAACACTAGTTTTACTTTTATTTTAATTGAATACCATGAACTTATACTGAACTGACTATGGATTAAAACATTTTGTCTGGAGCCACTCTACTTTGTGTGACATTTTTGGGCATCGATTATTATTTGTGAATGCAGCTGGAACAGTCTGATTGGATGGTTGGAATTCAGGTCGGCGTGGACTGTAAAAATAACGATTGAATTGTTGAGCTGAATTTGAGTCAGCCATCTTAATTATACTTTATTATTTTTAGACCACTTTGAAGTTGCTGTATTCCGAGACTGGAAAAGCAAGAAAACGCCTACGCTTATTGGGGCTGGGGCTACACAGTATGCTACGCTCCTCCGCTCTCATAGGGGGTTGGGATGGCCTAGTGGTCTAGAGTGCCGCGCCTCGACCTCTAGCTGGCCGGTCACCTCTGGCTTGCGGCTGTGGTTTCGAGACCTAGTGTGAGCGTATGTGGCATGAAGATAGGGGCGCCTTCTCAACCTCATGGGTTTCCTCCGGTTTCCTCCCACTGCTAAAGACCCCTACGCGCAAGCGAATTATTGAAATAAAAATTTAAAGAAAAAAAAATATGTTAGTCCCGAAATTACCTAGTTGTATTGAGTGTACGTTAAACCCCATTTCTCTCTCTCTCTCCCTCTCTCTCTGCTCTCACAGACGACCGGTGCTGCCTGTAATAGGTAATGTTTTACCCCCTCCCCCCCAACTGTCATAGAGCCCGTACGCCTATGACCCGAAGTCATATAAACAAAAGAACTCCTTATTTATTTTAAACAATTACAGATATCAACAAAAAATCGTCCGATACATAAAAAAACCCTACCTTATTTATACTTAAAGGAGCTAATTCTCTAACTCAATGTCATCCAACATCTTCAACTTTGAAAAAACGAATTAAAGTAGCTAAGTCTCTAACCCAAAATCTTCAACATTGAAAACACGAATTATTTGCCAATTTAAAGACAAAAAAAAAACGTTTTACCACGAATCGTGTACCATAATGCGTTTCAAACCCAGTTCTAGCAAGATACTCGTGGAACGAGGCTCGACACATTGCACCAAATCAAACAACGTATGTAGACTAGAATAGCCAGGCGCCAAAAATTTGAATTCAATTGAGACTGCTGACTTATATCGTAGAACATCACTGATTTTAAATTAGAGTAAAAACGGAAGCCACTGAATGTAAATCAGTTTATATACATTCATACAGTATAATATGCGATGCGACCCACTTCTGTCAATTTCTAGGCCCCAAATATTAGCGATTTAGCTCCTTTAAGCACCTTTTATAAGCTCACATTTTCATGTGGTCGTATTGTCATGTATTTTGCTGTTACCATTGTTTATTCGGACGTCTTTTCACCTTTGTTTATGGACACTCTACAGGTCACAATCTTTACCCAATTTAGATGAAGCTTTCAATATATTTATCTACCAAATAACTCGGACACATGTCGAACCTTACATTCCTGGGGCCGGTTGCTCATAGCTCCGTTATCTTTTAACGATCCGTTAACTTTAACGGAGAGAAAGATTGTTGCTGGAAATAAAGGCCCTGAACATTCTGTGGTGCAAATCTTTCCTACAGATTTATGCTAATATTTCTAAAGTAAACCAGCGGCTGCCAGGCAGGACACGCCCACATTTTCGAGAGATGGATAGAGAACAAGCAAAACCGAAAGTGATTTTTCCTACAATCAAAGGCCATAATTCATTAAGTTACAATTTGATATGCGCAAATATCGAAAAGTATCAAGATATTTAGGTTATAAACACGCAATTTAAGTTTCATCAAAATCGAAATTAAAATTGTGACCTCTACAGGGTCCACAACCTTGAAATACCATTTTTTAACAGTATTCGCGTACAAACAGCAGCCATTTTGTATTGTAATTTTGGTCCTATTTTCCCGAAATTCAAACTCAACCTTCTTTAGGGCGTAACGGTGATATAATCAAACAATTTTTTAAATCAGATAATAATTGTGACCTCCAGAGGGACCACAAGCTAAACAAAGGCGATTTTGCGTATAATCAGGGGCATTAATTCAGGAAGTTACGATCCGATATGCGCAAATATCAAAAAGACCCAAGATCTTTGGGTAATATCCATGCATTTCAAGTTTCGTCAAAATCGAATTAAAATTGGGACCTCTACAGGGACGACGAGCTTGATATACCATTTTTCAACAGTATTCGCATACGAACGGCGGCCATTTTGTATGGTAATTTTGGTCCAATTTTTCCGAAATTCGAACTCACCCTTCCTGAGGGTGTAACGGTGATATATTCGAACGGGTTTGTAAAGCAGATAATAATTGTGACCTCCAGAGGTACCACAAGCTAAAATAGGTGATTTTTCGGACAATCAGGGGCAATAATTCAGGAAATTACGTTCCGATAGGCGCAAATATCGAAAGAAACCAAGATCTTAGGGTTATAAACATGAATGTAAAGTTTCATCAAAATCGGTTCAAAATTGTGACCTCTATAGGGTCCACAAGCTAAAAACATTATTTTTCGTACAATTAGGGGCCATAATCCATGAAGTTTTGATCCGATACATGCCAATATCGAAAGCAGCCGAGATCTTTGGGGGATTAACTTATATTTCAAGTTTCGTCAAAATCGGGTAAGAATTGTGACCTGTAGAGAGTCCACAAACAATTGTGGACGGACGGACGGACGGACGGACGGACGGACATCCGGGCGGACGGACAGGGGCGACGACATAATACGTCCACATGAAAATGTGGGCGTATAAAAATAAAGTATTCTATAGTGTTTCTGTAGTAAATTTACCAAGATATTATGTCCGTTACCAAGATATGTCTGTTAGAGTTTAACGAATCGTTAAAATAACTTAGTTTTGAGCAACCGACCCCTGGATTATCACCCCTGATTGGAAGACGAACTCTATCGATAATCAGTGCTCCACAACTCAGTTCCGGGGTGATCCTCTGAAACCTCTGGAAAGCAATAGAGGCTACAGTTTTGAACAGATTTATATCACACGTGGTGTTCCAGAGCCCCCCCCCCCCCATCTTCTCCGAATACGATAAAGGCTACATCTTATAACATATGGGGTGTGTCTCCTATTTTCCTGCATGGTTGGTCAATGATGGCAGGTGTTTGTTATACAGTGTGCTATAAAGTAAATTTTGCCAAGAAAATAGCGTAATTACCTACTCTTATTTCGAATTCTGTCAAGGATTCTTTTACACATACTCCAACGAATCGAATAGGCAATGTCCTTGCCAAGCCCTCCGACTAAAATTACTAATATAAAGTCTTTTATTACACTCTTTTATTCATAGAGGGTTGTAGCAGGGAAAAACTCATCATATATTCACAGGCCCACAAAAGAAAGAAAATACAGGTTTTAAAGGGGTAGTAACATATGCATAAAGAAATTAAGGAGTTTCAAGGGGTATTAATATATTCAATATAATCCTAACATACAGTTTTCAAATCCAATAATTATGTAATACTGATTAAAGGCTCGATACCACTCTCGTTGTAACTGAATAATATGTCCCAATCTTTATTCTGGTCAACAAAATGTAGACCTACTATTTAACAATATTCCAATTAATTGATGAAACAAATTTCATCTTAACACATCTAATTTAAAAAAAAGTGGAAAAATTCGACTTAATGATTTGAAAAGCCTAACGTGAACCTATATAAATGTGACTTGGATTTAACAATATTTTTGAGCCCTTTGAACAAGTAAAATAGGATGTAATGAATAATTTACACAATATGTAGGACACTTCAACATCTAGTAGTAGTACTTAGAATAAGGCTATTATTTATTTTCTGGAGCTGTCAAGCCAGCAAGAGTGTTTATGTCCCTTTAAATAAATATTGTTAGGAGGGAAAAAAGCGCCACTATCGGATATTTCATTCAAACTTACATTCATGAAAATTTTATTATGTCAATACGACCAATATTTAACTTGCATAAAAAGTCTGAATACACATATTATCTGGCTTGAAAGTATGACGAAGCATTATATATACGGTACACATTTTAGCTATTTTAGCTATTAAGCCTACTCTTGAGTATTTACCATATGAAAATACACCCATACACAATACCGATAGCACATTTGAATGGTCTTGAGAATTTTCAAGGGACGGTATTTTTATAAGCTTCTTACGTAAGAATGAATGAATGAATGAATGAAATGGGGTATAACGTCCTACTGTTATGCACTTAACCTGAGCTAATTGGAGACGATTCTTACGTAAGAAAAAGTGAAGCATGACTTTGTGCTTACTTTGGGAATTTTCTAGGAACCATGCCCATGAGTATGAGTACCGCACTAGACGTAAAACAAAACGGACAAGACAAAGTAGCCTGCGTAGTGTTTACAAGAAAAGAATATCAAATCAAGTGAATGGTTCCGAAGGGCCATGCATAATCTTCAACATGCACTGAGTAAGGAAAAAAACAAGATTTACAAGAAAGACGTAATAGAAATAATGCATAACCGGTCTTCACGGTAGCAGGCCCATAGCCAGGAAGTTGTTTTTGCGGGGGGGGGGGGGGCAAAGATGTTTTCGAGAGGGCCAACTAGCATGGGCATCTGCATGAATTTTGCGGTAAAGGCCAATTTTCTTGTGATATTGGGGGGGGGGGGCAAGACTCAGTATTGTGAGGGTAGTTGACCCCCCCCCCCCCTCGTGCCAACCCCTGGCTACGGCCCTGCACGGTAGTCGTGTCTGCTGAATGGTTATAGTTTACAAGTTGACTTCATGTACAGAGGTTAAATAGAAAGTGCCAGCTGGTTCTAGTTCGGAAAACAGAACACCTTTCATTATCGGGCTAATATTCGATTGTTAACAATTGCTGAAGACCGTAAACCCCATTCTAATTCATAGTTATATTTTTAAACCCCTAAATCTATGCAGCCATGTGGAGAGCATAGGCATATTCAATGGCTGGTTTTGAGCTAAAGAATTCCATATTTCCGGACATAAGTTTCAAACCCTCTTAAAATTAAAGAGGTCCAACGATGGGTAGAATTGATGGAGGAAGGTGACAGCAATATATTCTTTATATGTGTATCTAGTATTTACAGGTAGAGTGGACGATGGTGAATGAAATGTGGTTTAACGTCCTACGTTAATTTTGCCTGGACAGTCGCACTACAGCCTACTCTTATTATATCAAATTCAAATTGCCAAGGAATCTTTTAATTGCATGCCAATGTGTTCACAGTCCTTGTGTTTTCTATCCCATCCAAATAACTAAACAGCTTCTCTTGTCAGGCCAGCTTCCCTGCATCACTGACAAGGAAGAACCACGACGAAAAATCTCGATGAACTTTCTCTGCCAATGCAGGGATTAAACATCGACCTCCAGGCTAGCGAGCCAGAGTCTTAACCATCGTGATCCCCCACGATGGTGAGCTCAAGCACCCATTTCAGTTGGGCTTTCAATTAAAGTGTGAAATTTTAGTTTAATATTTTAGATTATGAAATTCCCACTTGGGTGCACAAGTTGTCTTATACTTGATTCGAATAAAAAGTTTATTTCATCTGTATATACATTATTTATAATTCCCTGCTTCTCATACATTTCTCTACAATATTTGAGTCTGGGAGGGAGGGGTTGACATTCACTAAGCATATGTACACCTACTAACAATAAGAAACAACAACAATGGGGTAGTGTCTGTTTAACACACCTTTATATAACTTTATAAGATACCAGGTTACAATACAACAATCTTATTAAATACAAAACAAGTTCATCATTCTTAATAAAAAATCAAATTTACTCAATAACATGTCATCATTAATTATGATGAGTCCCGATGGGGTGGGGGGTGGGGCTAGGGATAATTTGGCTGCAAGTATTCTTTTCGCCAGGTTATTGGGGCCCCTGGACCCTCGCCCATAACAATCTAGGATGGAAGCCCCCAATCAAGAATTGCTTCCGCCGGCCCTGATAATAATACACAAGTCACATTTCTATTGAATACCATTACAGTATAATTGTATTCCATAGAATTGTGTACTCGTTTAATTTCTAAATCTTGCACAAGTAATTGTATTTCATATAACTGTGTCTTGTGTACTTCCAATAGCTGTGGCGATTGAGAGGCGGCTTCAGTAATGCAACGAGGGTTCAATCCCAGCTCAGGGCATGAACTTTATCGTTGTAAGTGAGAGGGATATTCGGTCTCCCGTCCGATCAGGCAGGTTTCCCCTGAGTTCTTCGGTTTCTTCCTGCAGTAATGATCGAAATCATTCGCACGATCTGTGCCAAGGGCCAAATTTGAAAAAGGCCTCAGGCCTAATTTGCTACCCTTGTAAAATGACGTGATTATTATTAATTACTCTGTCATTGGAACATTTTCACTAGAATTTATTAGTGGATTATCTCCCTTACTTTTATCCTGGGAAGTTCAGGGCCTGAGTTCACAAAGCATTCTCAGTTGAGAATTTACTCAAAATTGTTTGCCTTATTGTAACTTAAATATAGCCCTCTATAAAACTTTTGTTTTAATGTATCAAATATATCAATAGAAACTATGAGCAATGTTTTGTGTTTCTGGTTCAAAGATATTTCTCATAAACAGTGATTGAAAGTTGAGTAAATTCTTAACTTTAGTCTGAGAATGTTTTGTGAACTTGGGGCCTGGTTAGTAACTGTTTATTGTACACGCAACCTATATAATCCTAATATAGGTGTTCCTATATAATGTCATTTATCCATGTGGGGCTCTAAAATAGAATTATTTGTTATCCAATTAAAGAGACTATTACACTTTATACTCCAATTACCATCCTGATTTACTTTTTATATATTTGCTGATTTAATATGTGCCATGATTGTAAGGATATAGGGATATGACATCACTGGTTCTGGTAATTAACAAAGTACCACATACAGGGGGAGATAACAACTTTTACAAATACAATACTCTTTTACCATTTTAACACAAAACAAAACAATTATTTCAGAATTATTTAACAATATTAGATTTGTGTAAAATATAATCTGGTATGGCACCAACTATTCAAGGAAAATAGTAAATATCTTTTCTAAAACTAAATATCTTGTTTTGCTTTAAAAGCAATTTGAAGCATTTTATTTTATTTGATAAATATCACTAAATATTTGAGCAGCATAGCAATTCCATTGATAGTTTTATTAAAGGATGATATATTTCCATAAATACATGTACAGATACATAACATTTCCTGTTGCATATAATATATCATATGGTTTTCATTTTAAAACACATACCCAAAATATCTCTTTTTTTTACACACAAACTAATACCCTAACAAAATTATTTCCCTCCTCTTTAGGTCACACAAATTTGGATTCTTCGAGAACAACTTTTCAAATTTTGCTTCTTTATAAATATTTGTTTTCTATAGAATCTATAGCAAAAAATACACTTGGCTCCAATTTTTTTAACTTTTCAAAAATTACACCTCACCCGCCCCTAAAAAACACTCCAACATAATTAATGTGAAGCTATTTAAAAAGATTATGCAGAATTAAAAATCCAACTGGTGTTACCATTAGCACAATATATGAAGATAACAAACTATCCATTGTATATGGGGGGATCACGGTGGCTAAGTGGATAAGGCGCTGGTTCACTAGCCTGGAGGTCGAGTGTTCGATTCCTGCATTGGCCGAGAAAGTTCATCTCGATTTTCCGACGTGATTTCCCCTTGTCAGTGATACAGAAGGAGGGACTGACAAGGACAGCTGCCTAGTCGTTCGGATGGGACGAAAAACCGAGGTCCCGTGTACACATTGGAGTGCACGTAAAAGATCCCTTGGCAGTTGGAATTCGATATAAGAGTAGGCCGTAGCACCGCTGCGCGGGCAAAATTTCCCTCATAGCAAACTGTATGGTGTGTCAATTAGCCCAGGTTAGGTGCTTAAGCGTAGGATGTTAAACCCCATTTCATTCATTCATTCATGAAGATAACAGACTCTCCATTGTATATGGTCTGTGTGTAAAACACTATGTTATGTCATACTTTTATCGCTTAAAGATATCTTCCCTTGATATTCAAGGTCTTACTTAAATAACTATGGATTGGAAACAAATCAAATATTTGACAAAATTCCTCTATATCTAAAAATACTGTCATCAAAAGTAATACATCCATTAACTACAGATGAAGGTGACAACTATATATTACACCATAGCCTAGTGGTCTATCTGTTGCTGTGTTCAACAACTAGCTATGACCTTTGACAAACACAACTTGTGGTTGAAGGGCAAGAAATTCTTTTCTATTTACTGTGAGCTTTTGATCATAAATTTTACTTTTCAGATGAAAAAATAATTATTTCATGTTTACTAGAAGACAAATTGACGTCAAGGGAGCATATTGTTAAATGACAAAATATGCATATTTCTATTGTTCAAGATAAAACTATTTATTTAAAACTTTTAATTAAAAAAAAATTTAAAAAAATTGTTTATAATAAAAGACATTTGATGTTTGAGTTTGGGAGCACACACTGTAATGACAGTTTATTTATACATCTTTCAATCAACCAAACAATTGAAGGCTGTAAGAGACAAACTGTCTATCCATCTTACATCTACTACCCTGTGTACTATAAATAGATAAAGGATGAAATAATTGGAACATGATAAACATCAAATTACAATAATATCATAAACCTCAATATAATACACCATATTAGGGGCCGTCCATAAAGTACGTACACTCAAAATGGGTAAAATTCAGATCCCCCCTCCCCCCTGTACGCACGTTTTGCCAATGAATTTACGCACCTGTAATTTTTTGGCGTGACCCCCCTCCCCCCTTTCAAGCGTACTTACTTTATGGATGGACCCTTATACTACATTACAATACTGTTTATATATTATAAAACAAATAGTTGGTTCTTTCAAGTCCTTGTACAACCAGAAACCATTCTCAGACTAAAGTTAAGAATTTACTCAAAATTGTTCACCTTATTTTAAATAAAATATCGCTCTTCATGAAACTTCTGTTGTTTTAATGTGTCAAAATACATCAAAGTTTTGTGTTTCTGAATCAAAGATATTTCTGATAAACAGTGATTAAAAGTTATGTAAATTCTGAACTTAAGTCTGATGAGAGAATGATTTGTGAACTCAGGGCCTAGGACTGTATTTATGAAAACTTGAACTAAAATGTTTTAAGAATACCGATAGCCAATTGGTGGAGCACTAAAATCATAGCTTGAATTTGAGCTCTTGACTATTAATGAAAAGGCTAGATTCTTACAATATTTGACTTTAAAATTTCTTATTATATAACTAGATAGGAAATAAATGTAGCTTAGGCCCTATACCAGTCCATGTTCACATCTTGATCAAAGCTCCTGTTTGTTTTTCTGTTGTTCAAATAATAAAGCTTATTCTGTGGTACAAGACAACTTTACTTTAATATCAATGAGATAATATATGGCAAAATGACAAAATATTAGGAAGAGTCTATTTATTGTATGATTATATAAATAACAAATCTAGGTCACATAAATCTTTTGCTAGTATTATAGTTATGATGGTATTCGATGATACAAATTTCAATATTCAGATATAGAACTAAAATGTAGTTTCTAGGCTCTACTATCAAATTAAGGCCAAGCCAATTTAATAATGTTTATATTCTTTTTGGATTTGATAAATAACAAGCCTTTTGAGACATATGAGGGATGTTTTATAGTTTTGCAAAGGGGTGGGTCACCATGGGTGGTAGGTAATAATTTCTTACATTAGGTTCAGCGACTTTCATATTCTAATCAAAAAAAGGATTATTTCAATGACATCATGGTTGCCATGGAAACAAACAATATTACCCCAAAATAACATAACAAGCAAAGTGCATAAATATGGCTAATTATAAAAATCCAAAGACCACTCATGCACTATGTACATGTATGTAGCATGTAGCAGTACAAGCAGTGAATCAGGGTTAGCTTGAGGGCAGATTCCCAAATTGCTTCGCTATAAATAGTACAGGGAGTTTGGGAGTCGCTACTGAGCTAAGGAGTACTAGGAGTGAGAATGTCACTACTCAGCTAAAATCAAGTGCTATAACAAATATTGAAATATATATACAACAACATTTCCGCCATGACTCCACAGAGGTTTTTAAATTTTAAACCTAACAACAATTGGTTAGCTAACATTAGCACCTTTAACCTCTGTAACCAAAACATCAGTCTACCTCTACAACAAACCAACGTTGACTATTAAAACCTCTTTTGAGAATGGTTTAACAAAACAACAACCTATACATAACATAATTATATCTAGGAAATTATAATAAACCTATAAAATGCAACATATAAGGAAACAACATAGCGCATGGTGTGAAGGAGGGCATTCTTTTTTTTAAAATTTATTTAAAAAATAAAACATTTTCCTTGACTCAAAAGTATTGAAGACTATGCGTGATATTTTAGGACTTAACATATCTTTATCTAAATTCATCAAATTTTATTTCCTTATTCCTGTTACCCACATTTTAGTTGATCTAAGCAATAAACTGAGAAAGTAAGTTATCTAAGACAAACTGACAAATACAGTTTATACAGCTCAGGGACAATGAAACTATGATATATATTTTAGTCAGCCAAGTTGACATAAGTAAAATATTACATTCCATTCCATCTGGGTATTTTTTTATATACATGGTAACCTTCAGGCTTACTGTTGGTGTATTTAATAGAAAAAGTTCCTGTTCTATTGTACATTGGTTAGGTATATAAATATATTGTTGGTCGACCTAATTATTAACATACATCCAGTTCATTACTAGATTGACACTTATGTTGATGGTATTATGGTTGTGATTTATTAATGGCTTGGCATGTAACCATAATAGGCTGCTTTTAATTTAAAGGGATGGTTTGTGGTGTGATTGTTGGAACTTAAAGTGACAATGTCATGCTTTTAATGGAGTGGAATAGGGATTAATGTCTTAATCATGGTTATGTTAAGTAAATTTGGCCCTGACTGCAATGTTTTCACCTACTCCTCTTCCATTTCTAACTGTCATGGGTTATTTTACACACATATCCAAGTGTAAACCAATAGGCACACTAGGCTCCTCAGTCACCAACCTTGATATTTAAATGCCAGGATTCTGAACAAGGGAAATCCTAGCCAGGAGTCCATTGCCTGGTTACTTGCTTTCTATTTAAGTCTCATGGTATAGGTGTAAGAGACTTACCCACATCACCATTGCTACCCATAATCTGAACAAGTTTGAGAGGCATGCCTCTACTCTTAAGAGAGAGAGTACACTCTCAGCACAAACTAGTTCAACTTGGGACTAACATATGGTACAAAGACGCCTACAATCATATATGCACATGATGATATGTTTAGCTGTTTTGAACGATGTGTATTAAGGGTATTGTGCCATTTGAAAGGGAACATTAAAGGGTCTAAGCCCTAAGCCTCTTTGACTAAATTTGTTCTACATCTAGGATTGTCTAAATTGCAACAGTACCATCAGAGTCATCTGCTAATGTAGGCAATCCATTGGTACTTAATGTAATAAATCAATGAACCCTTGCATTCACAATACTTTGAAATAACCAAACCACTTTAATTTAGTTCATGAATTGTATTGATCTCATGTGTAATTTTAATCAATGATGCGACAAAATCAAAATGATTAAATTTTCATTCAAAATACAAAGCCAATGTGCGTTTGTTTGTAATTTTATTTCTATGTTTATTGCTCAATAGGTTATCAACTCACTATTAAACGAGCATGGGCATTATTTGCCAACCTTCAAAATAATTGACACAGGAAATAATAACACAATTACCTTCCTTGTTTTTCTATTCTCTCCATGGAATAGCAATGTTCAAATGTTTGAGTTTGAAGATGATATTTTTGCCAATTTCTCTGTTGGCAATAGTGAATTATAGGATTTATAGGAATATAGTATTATTCTTTAACAAGGTAGGACTGTTTATGGGTGCAATCTATTTTAAGACTTTATTTTAATAAATTTTAAAAATATATCTTAAAAATATGAAATTGTAGCTTTAACACAAATCATTTATATTTCAACATTGACGATTTTGTGGATCTAAAATTCTAAAATGTACACAGATACCAAATTCATTAAACAGATCAAATTTAATTAAATCCATTACTTTTATTTTTGTTTACCTTAACTAAAGAAATGGGCTTAACGTCCTACTGTTCCCAAATCAGAGAGGTCGGGTCATTTTAAATTGCAATTTTACTAAGATATATATACCGTAGTACAGTATATATGTATAATTTATACCTAAGGGTCTTGCGTAACTATAATTCATCCAAATATTTTTCAAGTTTGTGTTTGCAGTTTGATAAATTTGTGTACACAAGACTCTGCAGTATAGATTACATATGTATTTTATAAGGTTTTTTTCTCAGGAAAGTGGTGACATATTGCAAGTCTAAAAATACTCAATACAGTAAACATCTTTTATACCATACACAATAATGTTATATCATAGAGCAAGAAAATCCTGCACACAATTAAAAACAATATTTCTAACAAATACATGTAAATCTTTCTATGATTTTAACAAATAGATGTACATATAACAAATGTACAGGTAATTCTTTCTCTGTGATTTTAACAAATAAAATGTTATTCTTTCTCTGTGGATCGATGCTTCTATGCCACATAAACTATGCTTATCTTGAAATAAATTTTATATTACTTTCGTCCGCCCGCTCGGACTGTAAGATGTTTAAAGCTAACTGGGCGAAATTTTATCTTCATTAAATGAAAGCTGGGCGAAACCTATTAGAGCCTTGTCACATGGTACCTCATTCACGTCACAACCAGAATTTAAACCAAAAGTTTTTGTTCGATCCTTGCCGTCCAAAATCTTCTGTAAGTTAGCGGCAACCACCACCAAATCTTTACCATTAACTAACCCAGCTTCCACTAATTCTCGTGACACGCTATCCGCCGTATCTTGGCCATGGGTAAAATCAAACTTGATGTCATTCAACTCCTTCTTCTCATTCCGTAATCTCAAGACAAGGTTTATAGATCCGGTCTGACCGGTAGCAGCTTTCTCCGATTCTTCTTTTGCAGGTGGATCATCTGCTGGCACACTGCTTGGCGTGCTTGCTGGTGCTGGGTCATTTGCAGGAACAGGACTGGCCACTGGCGGTTGCTCTGATGATGGTGGATTACCATCTATTGGGATGTTTTCTGAGCTAGGCAATGACAATTCTTCAGCTGTTGGTTTTAGTCTTGGTGATCGCTCCGACGTCACTGCCAGTTTTCCTTCTTCTGAATTTTCATCGAGTTCGTCGTCAGACCACTCCCACCCACCATCTCTAGTTTTATGAAGACGTCCACTTGAACCGGGAACTCTTTTCACTTTCTGTGATTTCAATGGCATGCCATCTGAGACAAGGGTCTTGTAGATATAGTTTTTATCTTTGGCCTTTTTGAAGAATTCATTTTTCAACAGTTGCTTGGCAGTTGGTCTCTTGTCAGGTTCTTTCCTCAAACATTCAGATAACATTTTCCTAAATACTTTACTGTATGATTTGTACTGATCCCTTTCGTCTGCTCCGGAATCTAGGGTCGGGGGCTCATTCTGTAAGGTCAGCATCAGAACCTTCATAGGTGGGTACTTATGGTAGGGAGCAGTGCCTGTCGCCAGTTCTATTGCAGTTATTCCTAATGACCAAATATCGGCTTTAAAGTCATATCCAGAAACTTGTTCCATAACTTCCGGTGCCATCCAACATGGTGTTCCGACAAAAGTATGGCGCACGGAATCCCTTGTTATATCTTTACCAGTGGCCAACCATGCACTGACACCAAAATCAGCGATATACACACATCCATCCTCTCCAAGTAAAATATTTCCTGCTTTGATATCTCTATGAATTTGACCATTGCTATGAAAATACTCCAATCCCTTGAGGACTTCTTTTAAAATCGTGGCAATATTGACTTCATCGAGAACACCATTTTTATTGTTGCCAGATCTCATACGGTTTTTGATGATATCCAGCATAGACCCTCCGCTACATAATTTCATAATCACCCATAACTCCTCCTTCACTACAAAAGATGTATGATAGCCGACAACATTTTCATGTTTACACTGGCTCATAGCTTGTATTTCTTTCAGCAATTCTTCCACTGTCGTGTTACATTTCTCAAGGTTAATACGTTTTATAGCACACTTTTCTTTTCTGGGTTTGCATGTCGCGGCCTGGACAACAGCCGTTGCCCCAGCTCCCAACACATTATGCAGTTCATAATCATCTTTGTTATTTGACCATGGCTGAACAGTGGAAGCCGCTGCCGTCCCCTGACTGTCCGCCATATTTCTGTGGGTTTCTGTGCCAATCTAAGAAATGTTAATTGTATTGTGTACTACACTTGTAACAACCACAGCGACCTCAATTTTCTTCTGTCAAATTGCTGAATTAACCGGAAACCACTGTTATACGGATTGACCAATGAATTACAGACCGCGTTTCAGTCATAGGCAGATCCCGGCAGAACAAACCGGATAAAATAAAGGAAATTTAAAAAAAAATAAAAAAAGGTTTCACTAAATTATTTACATAAGAATCAGCTGCTGTGTACATAATGAACAATAAATGTTATAAAAGTGCATCGATATTTAACTTACTAGGCCCAGTGGCAGTAGAACTTATGAAATAATATACAAACTTTGTGAATAGGCCAAAACGTCTTGTGGAGGTGATATGGGGTTATTTAAACTAGAGATAACGGATAATAATAATAATAATAATAATAATAATCGCGTCATTTTACAAGGGTAGCAAATAAGGCCTGAGGCCTTTTTCAAATTTGGCCCTTGGCACAGATCGTGCGAATGATTTCGATCATTACTGCAGGAAGAAACCGAAGAACTCGGGGGAAACCTGCCTGATGTAGGAGGCCTATTAAACTATAGATAATGGGTGTAGGCCTATTATATTAATGTAATTAAACTATAACGAATGTAGGCCTATTATATAAAAGTAATTCAACTAAAACGAATGTAGGCCTATTAGCCTATATTAATGTAATTAAACTATAACGAATGTATGCCTATTATATTAATGTATCTAAACTATATAGATAATGAATGTATTATATTTATGTAAAAGAATGAAATTGGGTGTAATGTCTCGGCGCGGTTTACATTGTCAATGGTACAGGACGGAGGGCTTGGCAAGTGCAGTGTCTAGTCCTTTGGATGCAACACTTTGGTGTGCACGTAAAAGACTCTTGATAGTTGGAATTCGATATAGGAGCAGGTCGTAGCGCGGCTGTTTGGGGAAAATAATCCCCCCATGCCACACTGCGTGGCGTTTGTCAGTATTCATTAGACCATAGATCGTGATTAGACCAGCTAACCCCATTTCATTCCATAACCGTTAAATGTCTCGTAAACAGATATTTAGAGAAAAGCGCCTGATCTTTTTTCTATAGGTTAAGCACGTGTGTAATGCGGGGACTCACTTTTCTTGTCACTTCTGCTGTATACAGCCCATAGAGTTATATATAGAAACTAGAGTCCGCACTCATCACGTGACAGCGTGCCGACATGGGGTCTTGTCCGCCATGTTAGTTCCGGGGAATATGAACGTAAATACCCGGATGTTTACTATGTTATCGCATGAATCAATCTGTGTATAACTGTTTTAAAACATGCACAAAGCCACAAATATTAAATTTTCTCACCCAAACATTTATTGTTTAATAAAAATAGTAATAAAGTTCCATGGACCGACTTATTTCCGGGCTCCTCCTTCAACGTAAAGGTTATAGAACAATTTAATTTGATATGTCAGCGAACGACCGCAGTGTCTCTACGTCTAGGCCTACATACTTTACCTTCGGCTTCGCTTTCTTTTTCAGTTTTTATTAAAATATTGATCTTTTAAATTAGTAGGCCTACAATATCCACAATATGTATTCCTATACAGTAAATTTTTTAAATTATTTTAGAAATTTACGGAAGTAATTAATAAAGAATGTAGAGAAATGAAAGTTGATTTTTGTAACAATAAAAGTGAACAGAAATCAATAGCCCGCAGAATTATCTGTACCGGTATTTATCTATTTGTTAATAATTTTTAGAAATTTAAAGAAACTGAAAAGGGGAGAAAAACTATAAAAAAAAGTCTACAGAAAATGTTGTATTTTTTTCATTTATTTATTTATTTATTTGCTAATGTGCTTTAGAAAATTATGGAATGGCATTTCATTGTCAGCGATCTCGTACTCTAGGCCTACTATTCTACAGTAAATATGACTAATAAATTCGATAAGTAAACTTCTGCTAGAACGGTTTATTTATTTATTTATCTATTTATATATTGATTTAGAAGCCCAGATTTAAACGTAAAATGTTATTTATTTATTTATTTATTTTGGAAAATTATGGAACTAAAAGGGAAGAGAAGTTAATGGTCTGTAGGGAAATGAATATTTATAGAACAGTAAAGGAAATATGTTTCCAGAATGAAAACAATATTTATGAAATGAAATGGGGTTTAACGTACTACTGTTCTGCACCAGGGTCTAATTATTTGAGGTGGAGTAGCCTAATGAGCGTGTTTGTTTTTGGGGAACCTTGCAGAGACAGCGTCTCGATCGGATGGGACGAAAAACCGAGGTCCCGTGTACAGCTGACGAAGACCGTCCCGTTTTTAGGACAGTAACTTAGTAAGATTTCAATTTGTAAACTTATTCGTCACATTTACCGTAGAAAGAATAGCCTAGGCTACACATTCGCGACATAATTTAAAATATCATATATTATACTGGGGCCGGTTGCTCAAAGCTGCGTTATCTTTTAACGTTCCGTTAACTTTAACGGAGAGAAAGATTGTTGCTGGAAATAAAGGCCTCGAACATTCTGTGGTGCAAATTTATCCTATAGATTTATGCTAATATAAAAAAAGTATTCTATAGTGTTTTCTGTAGTAAATTTAATGGAAACTTAACAAACAACACGTTACCAAGATATGTCCGTTAGAGTTTAATAGGTCGTTAAAATAACTTAGTTTTGAGCAACCGACCCCTGGAAATTAAATTGAAAGTGAAAGTAAAAAACGAGATCGCTGACAATGACATGTCACTTTTCATTCCATAATTTTCTAAAACAAATAAGCAAATAAATAAATAATTAAAGAAAAATACAACATTTTCTGTAGACTGTTTTTGTTTTTAGTTTCCTTCCCCTTTTCAGTTCAATAAATGTCTAAAAATAATAAACAAATAAATAAATACCGGTAAATATAAATACAACATTTTAAGTACGCTTTTATTACTATTAATCTTTCTTCACTTTTCATTCCCTAGTTTCCTAATAAAATAATTAACAAATAAATAAAAATACTGGTAGGCCTAATTCTGCGGGCTATTGATTTTAGTTTACTTTTATTGTTAAACAAACCCAACTTTCATTTCTCTACATTCTTTATTTATTATTTCCGTAAATTTCTAAAACAATTAACAAATTTACTGTATTGGAACACATATTTACTAATTTAAAAGATCAATAATTTAATAAAAAGAGAAAGCGAAGGTAAGTAAAGGCAATAAAGCCGCTAAAGTAGGCCTCGAGAGACACTGCGGTCGAGATTTCGACATCTCAAATTAAATTGTTCTATAACCTTTACGTGGAAAGAGGGGCCCGGAGATAAGTCGATCCATGGAACTTTATTATTCTTTTTATTAAACAATAAATATTTGGGTTAGAAAATTAAAAAATTTAATATTTGTGCACGTTTTAAAACAGTTTGACACAGATGGATTGATGCGATAACATAGTGAACATCCGGGTATTTACGTTCATATTCCCCGGAACTAACATGGCGGCCGTCGCTCCATTCCGGCACAAACCTTTAACGTTGTAGTCATGGGAGTCACGTGATGAGTGCGGACTCTAGTTTCTATATATAACTCTATGATACAGCCACTGACAAGTGACGTCCGGTTTTGAAAACACCAAAGGTCTTCCCCGTTCCATTCGCCAAACCTCGACAGATTCCGGTACTCTCCGTAACCTACATCTAGACTCGGATGTATGATAGTCATTGATATGTACCTACGACCATACATTTGCGATGCGGCTTATCGACTACCTATTTACTCTAACGGGAAAACGTTCCGCTTTTACAAAAAAGTCCCAAAATCTGGTTAAGCTGTCCACACCCGTTGGTGGAGTCGTCCACACGACTTAGTATAATTTCTGGACACATAATGTATTTGTAAATAGTATAGTTTTTCTGCGTGGTCACCCTTTCTATCGGTAAATAAACAACAAAGTAAATAATTTCTGGATATTGTAATACGTTTTTTAGAGTCGTCCACACGATGTATTTTTAATTAGTATAGTTTTTTTCTGCGTGGTCACCCTTTCTCCCGGCAAATAAACAACAAAGTAAATCATTTTATTCCATAAATAACAAATTCATTAACAAATTCCTAAACATATTTAGTTGTGGACAACATCACTAATAGTTGTTGACATCACCAATGCCTTGTGGACGACTCCACCAACGGTTGTGGACGACTTCGCCTGTGGACGACTTGACTGGCACCCATCTCCTGGGGGCAACCTTGTTTATCCGGGTCCTTTAAAATAGTTCCAAAATGGCGGACTTCATCATATTCATACTGCCGAGTCTAGATGTAGGGCACCGGAATCTGTCGAGGTTTGCCGAATGTTCCCCGTCCATGCCGGGATTCAAAACCGGAATATTCCAGTCGAGGGTCAATTCTCAAATGCTCGCTTGAAATTACGGGCCCGTGTCACTAGGTATAGGCTATAGGTAGCTACCGTATATTTATTTCTAGCACAATTAAAATTCGTGTGTATCTGATAGGAATACAGTTTAGCGGTCATTTTTTTTAGACAAAACATCCAGGCGTAATTGTTTCTATGAACAAGTGACCAGGACTGGAGAGGATAATTTTGCCCGGGCCGTTGCGTTTCCGCTTTTTTCTTCGTATAATTTCAATTGTCAACGATTCTTTTACGCAAGAGCACACGTAAATGTATACGAAACGGAATTGGCGATTACCTTAGTGCTATATTCTAGTGCCGTACTTTCCTTGTATTTTTTACTGCCAGGAACCTGGAATGCAATCCTGATAAACTTTCTAGGCCAACGCGGGATTGAACACGGGACCATCCAGATTAGTGAGTCAATGTCTTACTCACTGCGCCACCGTGGCCCCCATATTACGGACAAGGATTGTCGATGGTCTTTTTGGAACTCTTTAGTATTTCGCTAAGGACTTCAATATCAGCGTCACGTTGTGTACAATAAATCGACCTGCAATATTTGTCAAAGACATGTAGTTTATCAATGAATATAAAGCCACGGACACCAGTGTGTTCTTAAAGGACCTAAGTCCCTAACTCAAAAGCCTCCAAAATCTTTAACATCGAAAACACGAATTATTGGCCAATTTAAATTAACATTGATGATGTAAACTTACCGGGAAAAAATGAGCTTCTGATATCCGATATTTTAGATAAAAAAAATTTTTTTAACATTGGTACACGAGTCGTGTACCATAATACGCTTCAGCCCCAGTTTTCATAAGAGACTTGAGGAGCGAGGCTAGACATATTGCACGTATTTTGACTTGAATAACCAGACGCTATAGAAATTTGCACTAGATTGAGACTGTATTGCTTATTTCACCCAAAAATAACTGATTTGAAATTGGGGAAAAAACGGAAATCATTGAATGTAAATCAGTTTATATACATTCATATTACATACAGTATTATATGCGTTGCGACCTACTTTTGTCAATTTCTAGGTCCCAAATGTTAGCGATTTAGCTCCTTTAAACTGTGTTGATATAAAATCCAGTAAAACAAAATTTTAAGGAACTTTAAGTTTGATGATGCGATCCAAACTTAAAAGTCATTATATATAAAGGTGCTGAACAAAAACAAGAATTATAACACAATATTGACCCATTTCAACCAATATTGGTGTTATCTGTTCGTGACAATTCTTTTGTAACGAACAAAGAAAAACATACCGGTATCCACCAAAGACAAACGCGGAAGTCATTAAATATGGTTGATCGACAGACCTGCAAAATAATTAAAAATAATCCGTAGATTGCAGGGCGTCATTTGTTATGAACACAAGAAAAACATAGTAATGGCTTAATCACAAACGACAAAATACTAATTAAAAACCGTGTAAAGAATGCTGTAAGTAAGCAGACGCGATCGACTGTCGTTCAATTTGATTATAAATTACAATATATGTTTACGAAAGGTTGAATATAAAACATTTTATATACCTTCATGCATATTACTATTACATTAATATGTGCTTTTATATCCCTTTCCATATATATTAAGGTTTTAAGGAATAGAGCCACACTCCCTTTAACGGAGTGTTTTTTTTACAGCCGCCAGAGAGAGAGAGATAGAAAGGGAGAGATAGAAAGGGAGAGATAGAAAGAGAGAGAGATAGATAGAAAGAGAGAGAGAGATAGAAAGAGAGAGAGAGAGATGGGGTTAACGTCCACTCGACACGAACAAGGTCATTTCTGGACTAGCATATTGTCTTAATTTTATTTCAATAATTCGCTTGCGCGTAGGGGTCTTTAGCAGTTGGAGGAAACCGGAGGACAGGCGACCATACTCCTTTCCACGAACAACCGGGGATCCATCCGCCAGAGCGACCAGTGTCACACTGGGACATCTTTTGCAAAAACTACCGCGAGAAATTAGATCAGTATACATAATTAATTCCAGAGACAGACCCCCACCCACCCAAATAAAAAAAAAACTTTTCCCTATTTGGGGGAACTATTTTACCTGATTGGTAAACTCAAACCCATTTTTTTCGGTGTGTGTGGTGTGTAGGACATTGTTCCTTACATGGGGGTAATAGTTTTGACAAAACGACTGCATATTAAAGGAGCTAAATCGCTAACATTTGGGATCCAGAAATTGACAAAAGTGGGTCGAAACTCATATAATACTGTAATATGAATGTATATAAACTGATTTACATTAAATGCTTTCCATTTTACTCCAATTTCAAATCAGTTATGTTCGGCGAAACAAGCCATTCAGTCATAACCCAGTGCATTTTTTTTTAGCGCCTGGTTATTCCAGTCCACATATGCAGTGTGATACAGTGCAATGTGTCTAGCCTCGTCCCTCGAGTCTCTCAATAAAACTAGGACCGGAGCGCAATATGGTACACGATTCGTGTACCAATGTTAGAAAAATTATTTTATCTTAAATATCGGATATCAGAAGCTCCTCTTTTCCTGGTAAGTTTACATCTTCAATGTTGATTTAAATTGACCAATAATTCGTGTTTTCGATGTCAAAGATTTTGGAGGATTTTGAGTTACGGACTTAGGTCCTTTAAATACCGTGATAAGATTTACCGAATGACCGATTTCCATCCATATTAATCCCCTACATACATGCGGCCTGTATTACCGATGGCGATATATATATAATTTATACAATGACTTATTTTTAAATATATCCATGTAGGCTCTCTACCTGTTTCAAGATTTTTATTGTCGATGTTTGTTAGAGTATACTGATAAACATGTCAGAAGTTGTTAATTGTCGATACGCATATATACTAGGAGATGTAAATTAAAGATATTGGAAGGTATTTTTTGTTGAGAAACATAAATATTTGAAGATACGTGTATTAGATGCTACGATTTCTCGTTCAGAATCAAAGTCAAAAGTTTTCAAAGCAGGCCAGTAGCCAGAAAGTTGGGTTTTTTTGGGGGGGGGGGGGGCAAAGATGTTTTCGGGAGGGCAAACTAGCATGGGCATCTGCATGAATTTTTTCGCAGGTACTAATATTTGGCCGGTTTCAAAGACGGTGGACATGACAACGTGTACACAGGACCTCCGTTTTTATGTAGGTTAACGGGCAAATAAAGCATGCGTCAACGTGAAAAAAAGAGGACGAATTATTTAAAATTATAACAAAATTTTGGCATAATATAGTCATTCTTATAACATATAATATATAGCTTGCAGAAAGGTCTTTTACAGTGTTCTTGAGATGTTTACAATTGTGCATTGTTTAACTTGTTTTATTATGTGCCTTTCTGTTACAGCTTAGGGGGGTTTGTGGTGTATATTGGCATTCGCCGGTCTTCACCCGTCTGTGGAGGGCTGGGTCTTAAAAGTTAATCAGCGCATCCTTGCCTAATAGGGTTATCCAATTATCCTTTAATTGATTTTTGGCACTATTTTAATCCGCCCTAACGCTCCAGGGGCGGATCTAGGAATTTCTGAAAGGGGGGGGGGGGGCGGCAAAATGAGGGCACGTCGCTGAGGTGAGTGGTAGAAACAATCTTTTGCGAGCGTAGCGAGTCCAAAAAAATTTGTGAGGGTGGCGTGGTCTTTTATGAAAATTCAATCCTTATTGGTGTATTTTTAGAGCATTTGCTGTCTTATTTGCTTCAGTGTAAATCAATCAATCCATGATCAACACAGACAAGATATAAAATAAGAAACTTTGACATTGTGGATATGCTAGGATTAACCGTAGATTTAAACAGTACCTTCAAAATTGATCGTAAAACCGAACGTACGACACCATTAACGACATCTAAACCTTTAACATTGGAGTGCCGTAAATTTGGATGATAGGGTCTACTACGGCACACAAAAATAAATAATGCCGTGGCAGACATGCTTTGTGTAGTCTTTTATCATGGCTTTGTCATTTGCGGTGGTAAATTTCGAGCGCTGAGTTTGTGTGCAGAGAAGGAAGAGGTCAAGGGGGTAAATACGACTGGGCGGCTTTATTCGATTTTTTCTTTGTGATTGGCGGCAGAAAATAGTGCCGCCTGGCGTGGCTACATCCCTGTTCCTTGCATCTGTAGCAATTCCAAGAGCTATTTGGCTGATGTTTTCGGACTTATTTGTGTCTGAGAAAAGGCACTTTCAGAAGTAAAAAAGGCACTTTCAAAAGTAAAAAAGGGCACTGTCGAAAATTAGGAGGGGGGTGCGCGCCCCCCGCGCCTCCCCTTATATCCGCCTCTGCGCCCAATTTTTACCGAGCGGCCCTTGTCCATCGACGATATGTCGGTATAACCAGCCCCCTCATGTACAATGGCTTCCCGAGATATTTATATGGTCACATTAGAATTGGTTTTGTTTTTATTTGGTGGAGGATGGGGTTGAAGCCATTTAACGAACGCTCTATAGAAGACCAGCCATTTCTGGATTTTTTGATAATTGGAAAGTCTCTAGTCCCTTTAAAAGTAAAATTAAGAGAACTTATATAAGTACTCTACATAATTATGTTTTCTTGGTAATGTTGGTGAGCAATGAAATTAAACTGGTAAACGGATGAATTTTCAGATTTACTTTAAATTTTAGCATGGTCCATGATTTTACAAGTAATTTGAAATAGTGATTTGTAGTTGCGTAGTCAATCCGCAAATTCAAAACGTGACGTGCTGACATACTACTGTTAGAGTTACCCCCTCTTAGAACTGATTTGTAAACAAAACAAATTATCCGTTAGCCTATAGGCTATACTATTCATTTTAATGACAGAAGTCGTAATAATATTTTGAAGAAGTAATGGCAGAAGTCAATTTATAAGAGCTATTCAAAGAGTAAATCGTAGGTATTTGAAGGATCTAAAACTTTAATTCAATATTATCCATTTAATTTTTTTTTAACGAACTAGAAGAAAAATAGGCAACTGTTCGTAACACATTTGAAATGAAAGAGAAAAGGGGAATCGATTATCCTAACTTCCACTGGACACAAACTAGTTAATTTCTGGACTAACATATGGTTTAATATTATTTCAATAATTCGCTTGCAAGTAGGGGACTTTTTAGCAGTGGGAGGAAACCGGAGAAAACCAACGAGGTTGGCAATTTCCTAGTTCCTTTAGGAACTGTCTCTGAGCGAACGATGTCTCGCTAACAGTTCCTCACGGGCCTTATTATCAACTAGTATGAAAATAAGGCTTTTCTCCATCTCGGTTCTAAGGCTATTTTAGATCCTTACCGTCTACTTTGCACCGTGATCCTTCTTTGATCGCCAAAAGAAAACATTTCCTGACACAACCGACACAAATTTATAATAATTCAACACTATTTTCATGTAGAATTCGACGTTAGAAAAAGATAAACAAAATCGTTCAAATCTGGCCGCCATGTTTGTTTACTGACGTCAGCGCAGACCGGTCTTTTTCTAACATCGAATTCTACTCGAAAATAGTGTTGGATTATTATAAATTTGTCTCGGTTGTGTCAGGAAATGATTTCTTTTGGTGATCAAAAAAGTTTCACGGTGAAAAATAGACGGCAAGGATCTAAAATAGCCTTAGAACCGAGATGGGGTAAAGCTTTATTTTCATACTAGTTGATAATAAGGCCCGTGAGGAACTGTTAGCGAGACATCGTTCGCTCAGAGACAGTTCCTAAAGGAACTAGCAATTTCCTAGACATTCTTACTATTAGTATTAGTTAGTCTTACAAAGCCCCAATGGCCAATGCCAATACCACTCTTGTTGTAACTGAATAATATGTCCCAATCTTCATTCTGGTCAACAAATTGTACTATTTTACAATATGCCAATTAATAATTTAATAAATGATGTAAATTTCATCTTTAAAACACACCTAATTTTAAAAATTGGAAAAACTCAACCGCATGCTGTAGCATGGTTTGAAAAGCTTAACGTAAACACTTTACATACATACATACATATCCTTTCAGCTCTATTCTTAGGCAGTTGCCCGTAAGCTGTTCGTTGACGATTTAAACATATTTTCGAATCCTCTTAGACAAGTAAGATAGGTTGAAATGGATAATTTACACAATATGTAGGACACTTAAACATCTAGTACCGGTAGTTATAATAAGGCTATTTTTTTTTCTGGACCTGTCAAGCCAGCAAGAAGGTTATTGTCGCTTTAAAGAACAATTATTACAATATCGGTGCCAGTCATTATCACATATTAATGATATATAAGAGCTGGTTAAACACATTCAAAATATACTTTTAACACCAAGATCATTGCTATGGTAGCCGAGTATAAACGTTTCCCGAATCGGCAGTAGGCCTAACGTAAGCTTACGGCAAATGAACAATTTAATATCAGTATAGGCCTAGGCCTACGACTTTGTGAGACTTAGGTTTCAGGGCCATTTGTAATGAAGAAAGAAAAACATATTCCCCACATGTGACATATACATATTCATATACCATATGTGGAAGTAATACTAGTCTAGTGACGTGTGTGAACGAATTTCTACGAAATGAACAAACTATACTTACCGGTACTTAAAATGGTTATTATCATAAACTTACCTGTGTGTTTTAAATCAACTCCCGTGAAATAAAATCTAATTATCCAAACTTTTGGTCTTGGAAGGAATTATTAGTGAGCATAAATTTGCCCATGTATCTGTCAATGTTATCACTCGTCACATCAGCCAGTTATATAGAGAGATGAGTCGTATTTTCCTTTGGCATACGTCACTTCCAATTCAGGAAACCCGTATTACTCAGCTATCGTAGCAATAATCTTTGTGTTAAAATTATATTTAGAACGTGTTTAATTAGTTCTGTGATAATGACTGACACCAATAATTTCCTTTAAACCTTCTAGTAGCCTATGCCATGGTACATGGATATTGTCGCATATATTTGGTGATAACATTAATGGCAAGGAGTTTAATATCACGCTGTTTAAAGCTTTTATTCTCTGTAAAATCAATTGTCAGAAGGGCGCTGGCCTTTTGACTAGGTAGAATAGCTCAGGTTTGATTATTGTTGTGGGCTAAATAGAACCTTCAGCGTTATTGAAGCCCAGCTCTCCTTTGAGGTGGTGTCTGTGGGATTGACAAGGACTAAACTAATTCAAAGAGGAGTAGGTTAAGAGCCAATATCCGGGTGAAATTTATCACATGTTAGTCCCTAAATGACCAAAGTATTGTTTTGACAAGACCTTCTAAACCCAATTACATGACTATTTGTTTTTGTTTTTCCAGATTAAGGGAGGCATAGAAAGAACTCCATACAAAGATGGTCGATAACTCAAGTGTGATGTCACTGACTGTTGCAGAGATAGAAGAGGTTGAGAACGATGCAAGCAATATAGATTTACAATGTTGTGATTTTACCGATCAATTCTCCTGTGATGAAAGTCGTGTGATTGAAGATGATGTTGTTGAACTAGACGTAATCCACAGCGAGGACATCATCAACACGGCTTCATCACTTTTAAAATCAAAACCAATAACAGAGACGAAAAATAACATCGTAAAAACAACTAAAACAGATAACAATGATGATAGATTGACATGCAATCTGTGTGGAAAAGTCTTCAAGACAAAAAGATATCTAAAAGAACATGCAAAGACTCATGTCAATGGAAAAACATATAAGTGTTCTGAATGCAACCATATTTTCTCTTGTAAGCGTTACCTTGACGCTCATTTGAAGACTCATGAGAAGAAAACAAGATTTAACTGTCCAGACTGTAATAAATCTTTTAAAGAAAAACGATATTTATATAGTCACCTTCAAGGTCATAGCTCAAAATTTGTGTGTCCTGAGTGCAATTCAGTTTTTAGCCAAAAACGTTATTTAAAGGTTCATTTGTTACGTGTCCATGGTCCGAAGAAAACCGAAGCAGAGCGCTTTTTGTGTATTTACTGTGGTTCATCCTATAAAGAGAAAAGCTATCTGGCAGACCATTTAAAAATTCACATTGAGTCAAAAAAGTTCCAATGCATACAGTGTGGTATGATGTTCACACAAAAACGCTATCTAGCATGTCACATGACTACACATAATAATGGACAACGAATCAAATGTGAACACTGTGATAAGACCTTTAAATTACCTAAGTATTATAAATCGCATAAATGTGTTTCGTCACAATTCTAATAAAAGTTAATCGTTTACTTTAAAATGGTTCTTTAATTTTTCTTTGCCTACACATGATCACTGTAGGCTCCCACTATATTACTGTATACATATTTTTGGCAGTGGTGCTGTGAAATAGTACAATTTATTTCACATTTTTAGTGCAATACTTAAACTTGAACAAATCTGAAAACATAAATCCAAACTGGTTAAAATTCATCAAATGAACAAAAATGTCAATTACAAAATTTCCCCTGTGGACCAAAGGAACAAATTAGAATAGGCACCACCAAAGCAAGATATATAACAAATTTGGTGAAACTTTATCAAGTGGTTTTGGACAAGTTGCCCCCCCCCCTTTTTAAAGAGGCCTTAGCCCCATATGCCTGAGCTATTTTATTTGAACAAATCTAAAAAAGTACCAAAAAACTTATTTTATATTTCTTTTAAAATCCAGATGTTTGAAAAGTTTCCACAAGTGTATAATATAAAGAGAATTTCAGACAACACAATGTACAAATAAAGAAGACGATGTTATGTTTGAAACATGCATTATGTAAGAGCTAAATCTGCCTATTGCAGGTCTTTCTTTGGGCCTGAAATGTTTTCTAAAGTATTGATTAGACATTAATTAACTGATCCAGGCCTTAATCAACTCTGAATGGCATCAGATTTCTTAGATATTAAACAGATTAAAGGGACTGTTTCGAATAGAACTGACCCTAAAAAAATAAGTCTGAGTACATATGAAATTTAAACGCCAAAATATAGAAGAATGGTGTATATACCCTGACTCAAAATTTCAGCTCAAAATATTGAGTCGTTTGGACGTGAGTTAAAATAGCTTACCCGGACACGTAACCCATTTAAGATTTCGGATCAATTCTTTCGTTGAGTGACCCAATAATCAATTACCGTTCCTTTAGAGGTCTACACAGTGAATGGTCCATGTTCTGTACTTGATAACAAAAGGTAAATTTCACCGACACATTATTGTTATAAAATAAAAGTCTGGTTTTATCAAATCACCGCATAAAACAGTTTGGGACAACAGACTCCATTTCAAGATAAAAACTGGTGGGTTAAAGTTGTATGAAAACGTATCACATACATTGAATTAGGTGCTCGGCCCTTGGATTTTAACACAAAATTAAGCAGTTGTATCCTCAAAAACATTATTGGGATTGACCCTTTAAAACGGTTCAGCGATACTTTGATTTAATCAATATGGCGGGCCCAGGTGGATCGAGACTTAGCTATGATCAACAAGGGCCGTGGTTGAAATTATTGCACACGTCTATCAAACCTTCGAAGGCCAATATCTTCGCCTGCAATAGAGTAATTTGAGTGAAATTTTCAAATTATTCATTTTACATCATCTGCTTTCGAACTATTATAGCAAGAATGGCTTGTTCTTATCTATATCTTACATAATGCCCCTTTAAGTAAGTGTTATATTATTGAGACTATAAAATCATTAGGAAGAACCTGATCAATAATTAATTTTATTATCCACAATATAATAATAACATCACACTTAGCTATAAATTACACTTTCCTTTTAATATCTACATGTATATACACTGGGATTTCACTATAACACTCGACCAATAACTATATCAGTCAGCTTTATATAACACTACCAGTATATATTAATATACTGTAACAATCTCACTTATTTAATGTGATGCAAATGAAGTACTGAAATGCCTACTTATCAATTTTGGTAGTAAACAGTTGCATACATGTATCTCTCAATAACTAATTAAACTAATTTATTGTTGTTTATATGATGTACATGTATATGATGTGCCATCATTTTTTATAATTGTATCTCCACATTATAAACATTTAGAGAATAGAGAATTCCAGAAGACAGCACTGAGCAGTGGGTACGACGTTGGCTTGCTAACCTTGATGTAGATTAATGTGCACGTTAAATATCCCTTGGAAATTGGAATTCGATATATAAGAGTAGGCTGTACCACTGTTTTCTGGGCAAACTTTCCCTCATAGCACATAGTATGGCGTATGCTAGTCTTCATTAGCCCAGTCAGAGCAGAACAGTAGGACGTTGAACCCCATTTCATTTCTTATCTCTAGGAAGTATCCTCGTAATATCCATAAATTTGTACTTTTAATATGTGCAATTACTAAATGCTTTAAAGTAATTCAGAATTTGTTTTAAAAATATCTGGTATACTAAAAATAAATAAATAATATTAGGTATTAACACAAGGCATCATTTTTATGGATACACAATTACTGAGTTTAATACTAAGTGATGTTTTGATGAAGATACTTTTGTTTTTATCAAAACATCACTTTGTAGTAAACTACAGGTACTTGATAGGATTAAAATAAAACTTCCTACTACTCATTGTAAGAAGTTGTACAAAATTTTATTTAATCCCTTCAAGTGCCTGTGTAGTAAACTCAGTAATTGTGTATCCATCAAAATTGTATGTTGTGTTAATATTTTCAAATACTACCGGTAAATGCCAATCAAAGTAATTATCAGGTATGGTATTCATTAGTACCAGTATAAGCTTACATATAATAAATAATATTTCTTCATCAAAATACAACAACTGACTACCGGTAATGCTATTTATTACTTTCAATAGTAAACTCATTAACACCCAATAAAAAAACCCACCATTCTAAGAAGCAGCAATAATAAAACAACAAATATACTTAGATTATTTAATAAAGGTTAGCATGCAATCACAACACATCAATCTCACCTGATGACCTGATGTTGTCAAAAACTAGAATCAGAATGGACTTAATGAAGAAATAACAGTTATATTTTCTAAGGAACAAATCGTCGGTGAAGTTGCAAAAGGTCGTATCTTGGGTTTTTGAAGAAAAATGTTTTTTTGAATTTCTGATTTCCTCATCGTATGGCGCGTCTTTTTATCTAATAATCGTATCTCTAGTCCAATTGAATAATTTTGTATGATCATGTGTCTATTTGTCGTATGATCACTGGAGAACATTTTTAAGTGTAAAATATCGTATCTGCAGAAAAATTCTCATAAAAGTCTGCTTAAAGAGAGATACGACATTGTATTTAATAATTGTAGTTTTTAGTCTCTCCTGTAAAGTTAGAAAAAAAGAAAATACAACCTTTTGCAACTTCACTGACGAAATGGAAGAATTTACTTAAAGATGCATTATGTAAGAGCTAAATCTGCATATTGCTGGACTTTTTCTTTTTTTAAATGTTATATATTTTATGTCCAAGATATTAAACTGATTATAATACCTGCTCTAATGGATAATCAAGAATTTCTTTATTATCAAAGCAATGAAACTTGTTTTTGTTTGACAATCAAGACTATTTATGCAACATCTTATCAAAACTTCAAACATTGATAACTTAGCTCAGACAAAAGTAATTTTACTGAAATTTTCAATATATTCATTTCTCATTATTCATTTTTGAACTACTTTAGAAACAATGACTAGTTTTTAAAAAAAATCTAAACCTTACATAATGCATCTTTAAAATTAATAATATCAACAATAAGAAAGTATTATAATTAGGTTACCTACAATGTACCTAGGTTGTCTACCATGTATATGTATTCCATGACAGATACAGATCCTGATATGTGACCGCACCTACTCTAAATAACGTAATAAATGAAAAGTGTAAATAAGAGCCTATTGTTGCTTGAGGTGATGGGAGAACCCCACCCCACTCCTCCTGTCACTGTTATACACAGATGTTAAATTGTTCAATAATATATTATAGATACCGGTACATGAAGACACCATAAAATATACAGATACCTGTAACAAATGTATACAATTATTAAATAACATGCTACCAGTAAACATAATCACAACCCAGATTTTAAATCAGAATCACAGAACTAGTATACATTCCAAAAATATGTGAATTTGGCAGTAGTTTTTGGCAGTCAAAGTCCAAAGTGCTAGAGGGTCAAACTATTTTAATAGCTAATGTATTTTAAACAATTAATATGGTTTATGACCACAAATTAATCCTACTACAAATGTAGAAAAGGCATTTTAAAGATGCATTAGGAACAATCTAAATCTGCTTTAAGCAGGTCCTTTTTGGGGTTTCATTTGTTATATAAATGATTAATTAGGCATTTTTTTATTTGATTAAAACAGATTCTATCTCGTTTTTATAGTTTAAATTTTTGTTAAACTTGTCCGTACTACACTAGGATCTGGAAGATGTGTTATCATTGACGTGTTCTGGATGAAGTGAGGGATTAGGCAATGAAATGGTCTATTACAGCAAGTTCTAGGCCTTTTAATGCATGGGACTGGGTAAACACTAGAAACGTCAACGCTGATTGATTAATCAATGTCTGACATCATAGGGCCAAAGTCCTCCCCCCAATGATAAATCTTACCTAATGTATCTTTAACTTGAGTGACAATCTATTTTGTTGTTGCGAGCTGAGATTCAGTATAGTAGAATAATAAAAATGACAGGGGAATTTCCTATTCATTAAATAACATGCCACACAATTAGTATTTCAAAGAATTTAACCCAAAATTGCAATAAATACAATTCAATTCATAGTTTTTATGTGTTAAAACACTCGTCTTCAAAATACATTTCAATATGGGTTAAATGTCATGTAATGTTACAAAATTTGATTATCCAGCAAAATTTAAATGAAAGCCCTGGTTTATATTGCAATAATTAAGTGCTTTACTTATTTTTGGTTTGCGATATACAAGCGAAAGCTTGGTTTGCTTTGACCAAACCCATGGCAATTGGAAATTTGGAATCCAATTCACAGTAGTCAAAAACAATGCTGTTTTGGCAAAATTTCCCTCATAAAGCACAGCATGGTGTTCATACCGCCTACCTTCACACGGTTGGCGCAGAAAACCCCCATTTAAATTGTTGTTGTGAAACGCCACTGACTAGTGATGACCGTTAATCATAAAGTGATTATTGTAAGGGTATGGTAGTTATGGATATATCGGGTAAATTAGGCACAGTAATCGCATGTGTTCTCATATGATCATTTAAATATTTACTGCGGGCGAAACCCTTACCACAATACTGACATATAAATGGTTTTTCCCCACTATGCACCATCATGTGTTGGTTGAGGTTAGATTTATATGTAAATAATTTCCCGCATTCGTCACACTTATGCTCCTTGTAACCCGAATGAATCTTCATATGTGGTTTGATCATTCTCCGTAACCCGAAACCACGCCCACAAACGGGACATTGAAATGGACGTTCTTTTGTATGAGTCAATAAGATATGCTCCTCTAATGTTTTTTCTCGTACGAAAGCTTTCTGACAGTGCGTACATTGGAAGGGTTTCTCCTCCACATGTTGTTTCATGTGATGACGGAGGTTACCTTGACGATAAAATTTCAAATCGCATAAATTACACGCCCACGTTTTCTGTTCTCGATGTTTGATCATATGACGACTGAGATATTGTTTAACTTTAAACGATTCTCCACACTGATCACAGATGTACTGACTATGGGTGTTGTGTATCATCATATGCTGGGCAAGATTGTAGCGACAAGAATAAAACTTGCCGCACTCCTGACACTGACACGTCGCACGATTATGGGTGACCAGATGGCGCTGTAATATATAGTTGGATCGGAAACTTTTGTTGCATTCGTCACAGTTGTGTGAACCACTGCCATTTTGAGTTAAATTTGTTTGCAGGTCTGAATTATTGATCGAGCTTTCATCCGGACTGGCATGTCCTTCCACATGGTGTTGCAACTCATCTGTGAAAGGGAATTCCATGCCGCATACTTTACAGATATAATCCGCAAATTTATCCTCGTGTGTGCGAATGTGTTCCATGAGGTAATCTTTATCCACGAATGAACGTTCACATATTTCACACACCGGCATCCTCATCTGAAAATGATATAATTCGTGGCGTTTCCACTTGCTCTTGTTCGTAAAGCCCTTCTCACACATCTTACAGTTGTAGCGAATCTTACTCGGAGTGGCTCTTGGACTAGAATTACGACGAGATGGTTTGTCATCAGTCTCCTCATAATAGTCATCATCTTCATCATCCGGAACTTCAGCACTACCGCTATCAACATCATATTCCACACTTACTTTCCGTTTTCGGGTTTTTACCACTGTCGGAATCTCATTAACTGCTGATTCCATATCTTCCGACGCTTCCGCAGGTTCAGTCTTTGTTTCTGTCACAGCACCTTTGTGAGCGCCTAGTCTATGGCGTTTTAAGTTTGCTTTTGTTCGGAAAGCTTTATTGCATACATTACAGACATGGTCTTTGATATCTGTATGAGATAATTTATGACGAAGCATTAGGTTCTTGTATTTGAATTCCTTACCGCAATCTAAGCACACCCAGGGTTTAATGCATGGATGTGTTAGTTTGTGATTGGCCAATGTACGCGTATCACGAAAAGAATCACCACAATCAGAACATGGAAACTGTCGTACATTAGCAGGAATAAAGGGTCTGATTATCTGCTTCTCTGTTTTAAATTTTATCGTTATTTCACCACTCAACAAATCATCTTGAGAAATACTGATTTTTTCAGTCTTTTTTCCATACGTTATTTCAAATACTAAATCCCCATCATTCGATTTTCCTAACCCTAATATTTTTATACCAACATTTTTATTTTGTTTTTCACCCATATTCAATTTATTAGTTTTGTCGCCATATTTCAAATCAACGCGGAAGTCCCCAATGTCACAATCTTCAGCAGAACTTTCTGTGCATGATCGGCAGGTGAAATTGTCATCTTTAGACGAGGCTACACCTTCATCTGTTAAAGTAGTAAACATGGCTTTACAGCGAATGCATGTTTTAAGGGTTACATCGTCTGATCCTGTCACTTTGGTGGCCTCTCTTCTCACTGCTTCATCCAGATTCGTTTCCTTCGTCGATTTCAATTCATTTGACTTTCTCATAGAATTAGGCGTAGCTGACGAGCTGACAGAATATCCTTCAGAATATCCTTTGTTGGTTTTCTCAACTTTTGACATTTTTTCTTGTCGTGCATATGACACAGAATTAGAAGAATCTGTTGTTTCTGATTGGCTTAGGGCATTTTCCACCATTTTTTTAGTGTAGGCACCAATATCAGACATATCGACTAATTTCTCATCTTGAACGCTGGTCTCATGTTCTAGAGGATTCTGTACACACTGTTGTTTCATTTGAACAGTGTGCGTATTTTGTTGGCTTGTTGGGCTTTGTAATATAATTGCTGTTCTGCCATTATCAGAGTCATCTCCCTTATTGTTCAATGGATTGGTGGCGTGAACTTCAGAAATTCTTGCATGGCAATTATTAGTTTGGGGAGGGTTGACAAATTCATTATTCATGTTGCCATGGCAACTTGTGGAAGTGACACTGTTCATAATATTGTCCATGTTTCTAAACTGAAAACTACTGGTATTTTTGTAATCAACGGAATGCCGACCAGCACTGTTCATGTCGCTTACATTGTTGGTAGTGTGTTGGTTCATTTCACCTTCTTCTGTATCACCTTCATAAAGAGGTGGTATGGAGAAAAATGTGTCCTCCATTGCAAAAACTTCGCCTGATTTGATTCTATCAGGGTCTGGTATAAGCTGTTACATATTGCAGTCTAGATTTCCAGTGTCAACATCAAGTATCAAACTTGTTTTATCTGAAATATATAGAACAAAACATAATCAATATAATTTTACAACTGGATGCTTTACAACAGTGTCCAGTAACTATTATATTGGACACCAAAAAGTCCCACCCCCTTTCTTTAGGCCCTACAATATGCAAGAGCTAAAAAATCTTCCTATTGCAGGTCTTTCTTTATGCCTGAAATGTTATCTTAACATATTGATTAGACAATAGACATTAATTAACTTATCCAGATGTTATTGTTAGGCAAAATTTACTGGTTTAGGATCCGATTGACTGCTCAACATTCATTCATTATTTAATCATGAAATATAGGCCTATAATTGAGACTATGACTTTTTTTATCGTGCAGAATTTAGTGATGATGATCGAGGCTAGGCCAAAAATTCAATTGCTAAATTCTTGGTTCAGAATGGATCAATTTGACTGAAATTTTCAGAAAATCCCTTTGCATTACAGTGCCAGTAGGCTATCTTGTTTTTAATTATTATAGGCCTACTTATAGTGAGAACTTCCAGCTCTTCATCTAATCTCCCATAATGTATCTTTAATTTAAATACTGGAAATAAAATGAACTATGGTTACATAATCCAAACATTTGTGTTTAAATAATCCTTAATTAAAGTATGGCCCATTTAATTACTAAATTTGTGGTTTCTGGGGCAGTTGTCTCATCCTATAATTATGCATAGGCCTCCATCATAAATTTGGGTAAAAATTTATTGATGGTTCCTAGGCTTTAGACTACAACGGCATTTACAGTGTAACATTTTCAACAATTTTGGATATCTGATAGGTTTCCCCCCTCACTGTCTGTGTAGATTGTGTACTGTAAAACTAAATAATAAATTAAAAATGTTGTTTTGAAGTTGTTTTTTTTAATCCAGTCCATTTTTCCTGGTTTTGTATTTTCGGTTCTGTAAGATGTTAAAAAACATGGAATTTAATTTTGCAAAGAAAATCCAGCTTATAATATAAGCAGTCCTTTGACCTATCACTGAACAGTATACGGTATCTAAACATTCTCGTCAGCCATTAAATATTTCTCTCACCATTATTGCTTCGACTCGAGAATGCTGCAACCGGAAATGGTCAAATTTAGGTTAATCCGGAAGGGTGCAGAATGAAATTACTTATATGGAAAAACGAAACCTTACCCACGTAAGTCTTGGGAAGGTCCAGTTCCCCAAATTTTGTCTGTCAAATAATAAATATATGACTTTTCTATGCGACCTCTCTATCATACATTTTAGTTTTCTTGATACATTTTATTGTCTGGGGGAGGTAATTGCAAAATTGATAATTTTATTAATGTATGCATGTCACCTTTTCTTTATTCAATTGTTGTTTTCAGGGTGCGTACTGTACTTCATAATTTTGCCTCTTATGCAATGGTTTTACTCTAAGCGAAAACCCTGACTTAAAGTTTTTTTATTATATCATATTACAACACACACTTTTATTATTTCTTTTCAACGGGCTTGCACTTAAATGGATTTCTCTCCCCTGAAATGTTGATTCGTGCCCGTCAATTTGGGACTGGAAGACAAAGAACGGATACACGCTATGAAATCAACACTTCATCTACGGCCGTACGGGAATGAAATGACCGTCGTCCTGTTAAAACCACATAGATAGGAGTTTTAAAATGTAAGTAAACTCAAATGGAATAATGTGCTGATAAACCCTATAGTCATGTTTTAGAGTTGAAGACATACACGTGTCACTACTACACTACCGTACTGCTGATAACTTGTGTATAACTTTGTGTATTGCGGGGTTTTCTTCTTGTTGGTTCATACGTCACGGTGTATCGCCATTTTTTCTTCCTAATACACAAAAATAAAATAATATTAGTGTTAGGTATTATTTGTTTTACACACGAACGGAATTGGTTTTAGGCCTAATATTTATAAGTGATAAAACCGTCTGTAAATAGGACAGACGAGATTAAGGTTTAGTTCAGTTGGTTTAAAGTAATTAAAGTCACGCATTGCTGTGTACAGCATAACCGATTGACCTAGAAAAATGATGTCAGCAATGCATATTTTTATGGCATGTGTATAATTACCAACATTGTATCAAATATAATACAATATTTTTGAAATTATATACTAGGGTCATCAGGTATAAAGCAATTTAAACTTGTTAATTAAAAAAAAAAAGAAAAAAAAGAAGAGAGAAATAATAATAATAATTATTGCAACAAATGAAATCAAAATAATTTGGCAGTGGATATTCAACCGTAAACGGCACTTTACTCTATTTACTATATCGCCGTAACTTCCGTTTGACATGCGCAGTTCTCTGATCCGTGGACTTAGCAGTTTTCAGCAGTTTTCGCAATGATGCCTAACCCTAACCCATGACCCTACCCCAAAACCTAACCCAAACCCTTACCCTTACCATAACCACCTTACGTTCTTTGTCTAACCTTTCTACTTTCTCCGTTTCTTATATAGGACGAAATAGCCATACTTGGATTTCTACAGTAGAACCCAGAGAATTAGTTTTAGAAGAAAATAAAATAATAAATATAAATTGTAGAAAATTATTCTATTTCGGTCAAGGGCTTATTTCTGTGGGTTTTGGTTTTAATTTAAGTACCAAGACGGTCAGTGGTTTACGTTTTTTTCCGTAAAACCGTGCTTCTGCGCCAAACTTGAAAGACGAAGTTACCGTTCTTGTGGAATGTATCAACTGCGCATGTCGAACGGAAGTGTCGCACAAATGCGCACGTCGAACGGAAGTTATTATTTAACCAATCACACACGATGTATATATACGTCATTGCGATTTACGGTGCAATAGCGTTAGTAAATAGGATACCGTTTACGGTTATATATCCACTACGAAATAATTTTAATTATTATTAAAAAAGTCTGTTCTAAATTGAAAATTCTTAATGATACAACACATTGATACGATAATAAGGCAAAAAAAAAATTACATGTGATAACGAAGCAAAACTTTCTCGCCCCAAATCCACCCCACCCTCCATTACACATGTTCTGACATGGTTTTCTACCGACAAATACTTACTCTGAAATATCAGTATGGTATCATAATAGACCGAAATAGGTTTATTATCCATATGGCAAAAAGCGAAGGGGAAAGTATCAGCTTCCATATCTAATTCTACTTTTTGTAAATAGGCTACTGTGATGGAAATGCAGGTCCCGATTAACCATGTGGGGGGCCCGGGACATACCAACTGTACAGGGGCCCCATTGTTGATTGTTCAAATTGTTCGTTCTGACCACGAATCATACAAGTATGTACTTCACCCCCTTTAGTGCCTGTGTTTTTTTCCTCCAGGAATTTTTTTAATTTTTTAAAATTAGAATTAATTTTAGTGCATCTGTGATAATGTAGGCAGCAATTTCAATGACATTTAGAATTCGTTGACAATTTAAGTATTTTAAACAGACTCTTTCTGTTAGTAATATTAGAAGGACCCATAATTGTGGGGGACCCCTAAATGTGGGAGGGCTGGGACATTTGTCCCACTTTTTTGCCCCCCCCCCCCCTAAATCCTGGGGGGCTGGGACATTTGTCCCACTTTGCACCCACACCCCCTAAATCTCCGATACTGTGGTTAAATGGACAATAAACCCCCTCTAAATACGTAACAGGAAGTGTTTATCTCCTAAGTGTTCTACAAATCTTAGCTTGATTTTGCTTCTGTTGGGTTTATTTAAATAGGATGGACTTGATCCTTCTACCCCAACCAGGGGATCACGGTGGCTAAGTGGATAAGGCTCTGGTTCGCTAGCCTGGAGGTTGAGTGTTCGATCCCTGCATTGGCCGTGAAAGTTCATCTCGATTTTCCGGCGTGATTTCCCCTTGTCAGTGATGCAGAAGGAGGGCCTGACAAGGACAGCTGCCTAGTCGTTCGGATGGGACGAAAAACCGAGGTCCCGTGTACAAATTGGAGTACACGTAAAAGATCCCTTGGCAGTTGGAATTCGACGAAAGAGTAGGCCGTAGCGCCGCTGCCCGGGCAAAATTTCCCTCATTGCACACTGTGGCGTATGCCCGTCTTCAATTAGCCCAGGTTAGGTGCTTAAGCGTAGGACGTTAAACCCCATTTCATTCATTCATTCATTCTACCCCAACCCCACACTACAAAATTAGGTATTCTTTAATAAATAAGCTTACTTATACATTTATGTAATTTCAGAAGAGGAATGACAATGATGAAACTAAAGAGAATGCCATAAGTTTATGCGGAGTTAAAAGGCAGCCAGAAAATTCAAAAATGGATGCAGGTTCAACATTTGTCGAATCAACTGATATAGAGATGTCGTCATACTTGACGACACAATCTCGGGTATCGGACAGTGTAACAATGGATCCCGATCTTTTAAAATCTATAAAAAATCAGTCAATAATTCCGCCGGAAAAAAATCGCTCAGTAAAATACACAATTCAAGAAGTGGCAGACATTAATAAAAAGGAATATAGAGAAATTGACTTTTCTGTTTTACCTAGATTTAAAACAAGAATACAAAAACCTAAGATATTATGGTGTTCGCTGTGTGGAAGTCAATTTTCTTCAGAAGCTAATATGAAAAGTCACATGGCTTATCATACAAAAACTGAAACCTTTAAGTGCGATGAATGTGATAAAGTTTTTGCAAGAGGAGGATATCTTCGTGAACATAAACAGCGAATCCACTGTCAATCACGTCCACATGTGTGTCCCATTTGCCCGAAGACTTTTGCCCAAACTAGAAATTTACGTCTACATATGAGAATTCATACTGGAGAAAAACCATATAAATGTTCAACTTGTCATCGAGCATTCGCCCAACGGTCGAATTATATGGCACATAGAGCGAGTATGACAGGCTGCGAGAGAAGCAATAATACAATGACAAAAATCGTGGGAAGTGAGAATGGCAAAAAAGTAGTGCTTGTCTCACCAAAACCAAGCGAAATTGTGGAAAGGAGGTACTATGAAAAAGTACCTGAAACAACAACAACATCACCCATCAATAAAGGACCACCAAGACCATTACTTCTGGTGAAAAACTTTAATTGTGTAGATTCAGAGGTACATTTATCTCATAGAACTGCTTCATATGATGATAAATGGGTGTCTTCTCTTGTGAAAAGCTTGATTTGTAATAAAACAGGATCCAGTAGCAGCCCCTCAGAACAATCTGAACATAATAATATAGCAGTTGATCAACCAGACATAGCAGTTGATCAATCAGAACAGTTGATCCACTCGAATATATCAACAAACACAGCCAAAGATGATGATGAAAGGGAACAGTTAAGTAGCCCAGGAGATGTTAGTGACTTGTTAATGAACGAAGACAAATTAGGACCTTTGGTTAAAAATGATATACCGGTAACTCTAAGGGCATTATTAACTAAGCAATCTGGTAGTACCGCCAGTACCATCAATCCACAGCCATCCACTAGTCGAGAGGTTGATATCATCAACCAACCAACGATGGATGTTCAGAATATAAAAAAGGAAGCAATTGAAAATCCAGATAGTTTAATGTTAGATATCAAAATTGAAACTAATGAAGATTATGATTCTGAGAATGATATGACTAAAGAAATTGAGAGTCCACAGCCATCCATGAGTCGAGAGGTTGATATCATCAACCAACCAATGATGGATGTTCAGAATATAAAAAAGGAACCAATCGAAAATCCAGACAGTTTAATTTTAGATATCAAAATTGAACCTAATGAAGATAACAATTCTGATAATCACGCAACTGAAGAAATTGGGAGTGCAACAAATGTATTGCACGGTGAGGTAGATGTACAAAATACATCAGTGTCAAATTCCAAGAATAGTATTGAAGACTCATCTTCCAGTGCCATGAAAAAATTTCTAGACAACTTAAAAGTTGAACCTGTGCAGATTTCTGCTAAAACATTCCCTGGATATAATATCAATGTCACTGCATCAACTTCTATGTCAAATAAAGTTTTACCTGCCAAAACATTCCCTGGATATAATATCAATGTCACTGCATCAACTTTTATGTCAAATAAAGTTTTACATGTACCTGGCAAAAGCACTGGTGCAAAAGCGACAGACAATCCAGTAGATGATCCTACACTTCGACAAGCAGCTAAGCGATGCAACAAGCACCTTGCAATTCCAGACATTATACCTAGAGTAGATAATGGAATACTCTCCTGTTTTCCAAAAAGTACATCAGTTTTAGATTCTATAACGGACCGCGTCGACAGAAACCGTTCACGAATGAAATCTTGCCGGAAGAATACCCGCAAATTCACAGAAGAAGAGACGGAAGCATTGCAGAATTTTAAAAATAAGCTCCTTGAAGGGACAATTAAAATATCAGCAAATAAGGAAGACTATAATTCTGATACAGAATCTGTTCCAGAATCAGATTGCGATCTGGGTTTGTCAATGTCATTTTTACAAAAGTCAGTAGGTTTTAATCCACACGTATCACAGTTGATGCCACAAACGGGTAATTATAAGATTAAATGTGACATCTGTTTGAAAGTAACTCAGTTCGATAAGGTTAATGGTCGTCATTTGTTTTCTGAAGGTGATGCAGAATATTATCAAGTTTGTGATAATTGCGAGGAAGATGTTTTAAAAATAAGATATTTGTGCGTAGAAATTAATCGATGTGATTCGAAGGAGCAACCTTATAGCTGTTATATATGTTCTAGACCTTTTTCGCAACAATATGAGTTAATAAATCATGCCGCCTATCATATCAGACAAAAAGACAATTTGTGCGCAGTATGTGGCAAGGAAACTCTGTCAGTCGTTGCACGACAAGGCCATTTTGTTGAACATATGGACAGATCAATGGTAATAGAATGTCGCACATGTACTATACACTTCCTATCTGCCGGAGATTTCTTAACCCATAAATGCTTGAAGAGATTAAGGAAAAGTGAAACAATGGATATTTGCAATGAATTTGCAAAGTCTTCGAATGATGTGAAGGTTTCTGACCAGTCCCTAAACAATTCAGATGAAACTCACTGTCAACCGACATTTGCTTCCATCTTCAACCATAGAGGCAATTTATTTTGTGCGATCTGTAGATTTACATTTGTTGATAAAGGAAATTATGAGCGCCATATGGATAACCATTTATCAGGAAAGATGTTAAAATGTGATATTTGTTTCAAGGAATTTGCACGGGAGGGGTACATTAAGGCCCATAAAAGTCGTTGCCATGCTGGCCAGGGAAAATTCATGTGTAAATTTTGTGGCAAAGGTTTCCGCGAAACACGCAATCTCTTGCTTCATGTCAGGGTACATTTTGGCCGTAAACCATACAAGTGTTCTGAATGTAAATACTTATTTACGCAGAGAACTAACGCCGTTAACCATGTTGAGACACATCGACCCAAGAATCCCACAGCTAGAGTCATCTATTACCCAGCAGATAAGAGGCATAATGCTGAAGACTTCATGTTGAAGGAAGGAGAAAAAGCTCCGTTTTTGCCAACAGAAAAGTCCAGTGAACAGGCTGCTCTGATCTGTGAATTTTGTCACAGTGGTGTCAAGGATATGCAGGAATTAAACCACCATTTTAAACTTCATGAGCAGCATCCCTACAAATGCTCTGTCTGTTTTGAGGAGTTTCAGTATAAGCATTACATCACACGACATATTGAAACCCTTCATAGAGCAGCTACAATTGTGACCACTATGCCAGAATTAACTGTTTTACAATTCGATAAGGAAGGATTCAAACAATTACTGAAAAGACGATCCAAAGACAATTTTACGAAAAGATGCACAAAGGACTATATCGACTTTGATAAATTAACAGAAACAATTGGTAACAAAGCATTTGATGAAATATCAGGTGCGTCAAGTTCCAATGAAGACAAGTCTGAAGTGTCTGGTTCAATGCATTTAAAGTTGCCTTCCAGCTCATTACCTCGATTAACACAGCAAGAGAAACGTCAGAAAACAATGAATAGAAGGCGTATTGCCAACTTGATAGTAAAGAATAGTCTTGGAGTAACCCCAAATGCATATTCCATAAATTCTTCAAAGTTGGAGGGGCCAGGTTTTGGGATATCTCCATTACTAGCAAAAGCTCCAGGTCCGTTCACCCACCAACAAGCTGTAAATATGATGAATGAACATTCTTCAAAACCATCCCAGATACTATTCAATACAAGGGGTCTGATATCAGTACCGAAAAATATTCTCAATTTGTCCAAAAGCTCTTTGGGAAGACGTTTTCCTTCTTCAGCTCCTGGCAGCAAGCAAGGGTATCCAGCACCGAACAGTCAGCAAGGGTCTTCAACATCTAGCAGCCAGCAAGGGTCGATAGGAGTTTGCACAACTACATCGGATTGTGAATCTGGTCTTTGGTCTGATTTTCACCAGTCATCAGAGGAGGACACAGCTTCTTCTGGCGTTTTGCAAACATCCTCAGCTTCAGGTACTGAAGATGTCAGCTGTAAGTTGTGTGACATAAACTTTGATTCTGAAGAAGATTTTTACGCTCACATGTCACTTAATCACCCTGGTCAGAAGAACTATAAATGTGAAATATGTAAAGCAGAATTCATCTTACAGAGTGCTTTAACTTTTCATATGATGATTCATCCAAAAGTTGTTAGAGCAGATACTCACCCAGCTGGGAGTTCCAAGGGAGGTGGCGCCCCTAATCAAATTCCAAAAATGCAACCCCCTGCTGTCTTGGCAATAATTCAGGATCCAGTGACAACAGATATAAAAATTGAAGAAGGCTCAACAAATAATTCTCAGGAGCTGGATGTTTCTATTGATGACCATTGTACAGTAAAATTTCAGCAAGGAGGTACTGAATCGACCTGTAAGGTAATTAATATGAAAAACTTTACTAAATATTCTAATTCAAATGATACAGGTTTTTCTGATGACCTCAGAATGGATGTATCCCACATTAAAACTGAAAGCAATGATAGTCAGCAGTCAGCAGGTATTCCAGGACCGTCTGGATCAGCTGGTCCAACTCAGATGTTAAGAGAACAATTCCAAACTACAGAATCAACAAGCACCATCTCTCCAGAACACATAAAGGCTATGTTAAATTGGGCGAATTCTGAGGAAAACTTGTTTAATCTTAGTCAAACTGGCCCTAAAAGAGTTATTCAGATCCCCCAACGTCGAGTCAAACCCGTAGATGTTAAGAAATGCATTAGATGTCATATTTGTGGAATGGTTTTAAAAGATAAAGTTTTTCTTAAAGATCATCTTTACCTTCATTTGGGAGTCAAACCTTTTAAGTGTGAGCAGTGTGATCATAAGTTCGCAAAGTTAGATTATTTGAATGAGCACATGCAGAGGATACATTCTGGACTAAAGCCCTTTAAGTGTTCTGAATGTGACAAATGTTTCTCAACGAAACGAAATTTAAATCTTCATCTTCGTGGACATTTCAATGTAGAACCTTATCAGTGTGCTGTGTGTTTTAAGAGATTTAAAACTGTTACAGCTTATAAATATCACACAAAGAGAAATCATCTAGAGAAACAATCAAGTGAATGATGAATAGGTTCTTTTATCAATGATGAATTAAAGTCACTGGTCGACATTGACTAATTCTTGCAAACTATAATATTATGACAATCTGATTAAGATACAGATCTATATTTCGTTTCGATTTTTTATACTTTCGATAGCCTACACTACATGGAGATGTGACCAGTTGTACTGGGGGGTTGCATTAGGGGTCATAGAAACTTTTGACTATATGACGAGTTGACGACAGACATTGATTAATCAATCAGCATTGATGTTTCTTGGGGTTTACCCACAGTTCCATGCAGAGAACGCCAAGTAAACTGCGAAACAGACTGTTTCATTAGCCAATTCTTCACATTCAACTGTTACATAAAAACTCTTCCAGATCCTTGTGTTGTGATTGTGAGACAAGTAAAACAGAATTTTGAACTATAAAAAACAAAATAAAATAGGAACTGTGTTTTAATCAGATTGAATATTATTAAAGTTGAATCTCTAAAAGGCATATCAGGCCATAAAGGGTTTAAAGGTCACTGGAAAAGCTTCATAAATGTTTTAAGTAATGCAGTGATCTTTAATTCTGGTCCGTATACATGTATGTATTTAAAAAGATAAGATGAATTGAAAACTTTGCAATGTCTTCTCTCTATAGTATATATAGAATTGTCTGCACCGCCTATAAATGTTGGATGAAATCCTTGCACATGGGCCTCCATTTAATCCAATTGAATCAAAGCCTTGAGATTGTCTACCCTTGATTATGTTTTCTTTATTAAATGTTAAATAATCATTTTGGTTGCATTTTAGGTGTGGTTTAATGGTCGAGAGTGGGACATTAAGTAATATATTGATACTGCACGAGGCATTAGCCAAGTGTTGTTTCAATATATTACGCAATGGCTTTAGCCTGAGAGCATTAAATAACTTAAATTACAGACACTATTCCGCAAGTGATTTTTAATGAAATACGTCACACAATCCACCATTTCAGATAATGTACGCTTGACAAGATGCCCGTATATTATTGGAAATAATGATACGTCAACATCAAAGGATGACGTCACATCTGTATTTTAATCTGGATTAAGCTGTGAAAAATAAAGTACTGTCTGAAAAATGCAAATGATGATCAGTAGCTTAATCTCAGTAAATAGATTCTTTTTAGTATTTATTTTAACTTGTACAAGGTTTGAGTTTGAAGCCTCTGTCATTTTTACAATCATTTTATTTGTTTTTAACACACTGAATACAAGTAAAGAAGCTAATGTCATTTAAAGGGATTATATAACTGACATTATGATATGGAATTCAATTTACTTTGATGTTTTTGTATTTGTACTCCAGAACTTCAAAGTGTGACAATACTACAGTTTTACTACTGATCTACCAGGATGGTGTAAATATTTCTTTGTTATATCAAGAACAGAAATGCCTAATTGGAATTTATGCAACTGGCTATTTAAAACATTAAAAATACATAGTTCAAAATAAATAATGCAAAATGAATATACATGTATTGAACATTTTATTAGAATTATTTATTCTGAGCCAATTTAGCACTTTTTGTGCAGTAATTGTTTATATTGTAACTTATTCTTTTTTGTGCATTGAATCGTAAACACGGTACTGGTATATGCCTCGCTTCTCCTTTTTTAAATTAAAATGATTAAATCTTGTTAACAACTCAAACATCCGATGGTATCAAGAGTTGATTGTGGTCTTGTCATGTTAATAAATGTCTAATTAATAATTTATATATCATTTAAGGCCTTAAAAATTCCTGCAGAAGGCAAATTTAATTCTTGAATATGTATCCTTATTATTGTTTGTATTATTATAAATATCCTGCGACTTAGTTGAAATTTTCTTGAATTAAAGCTGAACTTTGGTTACAAAAATACCGATATAATTAAATAAAAAAAGTTAAAGCCCCCAAGCCGCCATACTTGTTTGAGATTTATGAAATTTACATGGCTGACATGGAGGATTATTAGAACAATGTCCATCTCCCACATCTTCAGTTGGCTCCTTCCCATCCGTTTCTTCGAATGGGTCGGATGTCATGTCATTAGACCAGATTACTAAATTTTTACAAGAGGCATATTTGAGGCATATCCCATTACCCATGACGGGTCCGCCAGCAACAAAGCCATGGCCTAAGCAGTATTCAAGGGCAGGGGCCGCGGAGGCTAAGGGGGCTTTAGCCCCGTCAATAATTTTTAATAGTGAAAAATAAAATGTTGCCAAAAGCTCAAAAAAGCAAAAAAAGGTTAGGGGGGGGGAGGTAGGGGTGTGGTGCTTAGTGGGGGCGGCCACATTGCGTGAGTTATTGTCAGTAGCCCTTCCGAAATCGAGGCCTCTCCGCGGCTCCTGTTCAAGGGTAAGGAATATTACGACAAGGTTGCTTCTGATCAACAGCCGAAGACGACCAAAAATCTAACATCTAAATGGCGGAAGGCGCAGCATAAGGCCAGGGGTATTATTTACGTAGATAGTTTTAGGATACGCCAAGACTGCTAGCTCACTGCTCCAGACTAAGTTCCCCGACTGGAGCTAATACGGCAAGATTGCCTATTACGCCTTTGTCCAAACGGGGCAAAGATAAGCGCCCCTTACAACTGACAGATATTCCTCTGTTGATGCACATGTATTCAAAGCAGTCATGGAATCACGTCATTGTGAAGAGACATTTACCTGGTCGGGGTAGGGGGCTCTTTGCCATGAAAGAGATAGAAAAGGGTCAGGTAGTGATAGATTACTATGGGATTTTTAAAACTGGTTCCAAGGGCAAGCGTTTATTTCAATCAAGGACTGCAGAAATGGGATATATGTTTGAATTTCATCATAATAGCACAAAGCAATGGAGAGATGCAACGGTGGATGATGGTATGTTCGGTCGCCTAATAAATCATTCCACCTGCTGTGCTAATTTGAGGGCCAATGTAGTAGATTTAGCTTACAATGGTCCTCCCCATCTTTTTTTCACGACCATCCGTCAAATTCTTCAAAACGAGGGCTGCTCTTCAATTATAATGACCAGGATTCCCAGGTGGAATTTTTGAAAGGTTGCCCAGTGTGTTGGGTAGATAACCCTGTTCTATATGCGGTGGGGGTCGGTTCTCCAGACTAGTAGGTTAGGGCATTAGGTTAGGGGATAAGGTTAGGGCATAGGATTCGGTGATAGGTTAGGGAATAAGGTTAGGCGGTGGTTAGGACATAGGATTTTATTTTGGTTGAAAATTTCAGGCAAGCAAGATATTTTGCAATCTTCAATAATTTTGTATACTGACTGTTGGGGAAAAATAGAGCAGCCAGTCAAGCGTGTGTAGAGAATAAGGCAGGATCTTTACACCTGTCTGACAAGAGACAAACTGGAAGTGAGATCAGCTAACCTTTCCAGGTCATAAGCCTCCATGTCAGCCATGTTGATTTCATAAATCTGAAACAAGTATGTCAGCTTGGGGGCTTTAACTTTTTTTATTTAATAATTTCGGTATTTTTGTAACTGGAGTAACTCAAGAAAATTTCAACTAAAATATTTTAAGGGAACTGCTTTTCATTAGCCAAAAGCCAATTCTTATGTTATGATTTTTGTGCTCTGCCAGTGAACAATTTGTTTTCTTCAAATATTGTATTTTAACCTTTCATGAAAATATGGCCCCTAAATTACAGTATCCTAAATTGTTTTCTTGTTATTTAAAGATATAAAAGATAAAAAGAGTGCCTGTACACTATTTCAATGGATTAAAAACAAAGGGCACCATGTATTTTCATGTACCTGGTAATTGTTTATCCAATTCTTTTAGTGTCCTACTGATTTTTTAAAAAAAAGGGCATTATTGTAAAATTATGAAATGTAAAATAAATAATTAAATTTGTGTATTGTCTAGACTTGCTTTAATATCTGACACAGAGGGGAGTTGCTAGATAAGTCACACATTTAATTAGTTACTGTTAATAATCAAATTTAGAGCCTACTTTCAATTTTATCTAGGCCTTTGGTTAGTGCTTTAGAACAGATGGCATGCTGGTTTGGACGCGAAGTGTAGGGTCGCCTGCCCAACCTCTTGGGTTTACCTCCTACTGCTAAAGACCTTCATGTGCTTGCAAATTATTCAAGTATAATTGTACCATATGTCCGTCCCAAAAATTCATTGTGTGTCTCTTTCGATTTCATATGAACACTCTACAGATCACTATATAGATTATAATTTAACATTTATGGATGTTTTTTTACCAGAGTATCAGTAAGATGAAGAGGCCTATTGAATGTTTAGTGTTTTCTGAAAGTTTCGTCCAAATTGACTTTTTTACTAGGCTTTTTTAGTCCTCGTCAAATTTGAAACCGGGATAAGTTGCCACCAGTCTATGGAAGTGATCCTAGTTGTCTGGTAATTCTCTGCTACTTTAATTGATTTATGTCATATTTTCCCACAATGGGCTTGCTAGAAATATGATCTTCAGTGGAAATTTCCTCCCCAATGTGCCAGTTATTGATTTGACCTACCAGGTTATAAATGTTAATTATTACACAGCTGGCATCTCTAGATAATGTGTTCAAACTCCCATTTTTTATTTCTAACAATTTACTAGGCCATGGTTCCCATGACTCTTTTGTAATGTATTGCTATTCTGTTGAAAGTAAGGGATGTGGGGTGAATGTCTGCATTATATTGTGGTCGTTTTGAAAATGATACAATAATTTTATTTGGTTTAAAGATTAAAGATGAAATGGGGTTGACCATATTACTAGACTATTAAAGAGGAGTATACATCATGCCAGTCCCTTCCTCTTGCACTTTGACATGGGGACCCAGGCTGGAAAAACACAAGGACTGAAGGAAGAACCTCCTTGGTAGTAAGCCAACCATTATTGGCTGGACTTCTAATTTGAATCATTTCCAGTTCATTGTAAAGATAGATTGCCAGGCAACGAAACATACGCCCATAGTAGCTAAATTGTCCGGGCGGTCAACAAGAGTAGTCGCATATTTTACTTTTTTCAGTAATGAAACATTTATAATACACTAAAATCTGATTAAAAGTAACAACTCATTATGTAATTATCAAAAAATCATTCAAATTATCGGAAAATTGCTGAAAATCAATAGGCTTCTTCGTTTAATGACCTTTAATACTGTGTATAAATTTTAAGTCAATCGGTTATTAACTTTAACCTCTAGAGCGTCCACAAGATTTTTTGTAGTGATCAAGGGCCATAACTCTGACAGCAATTATCGGAAATCGCTGAAAATCAATAGGCTTCTTCATCTCATTGGCTTTAACACTGTGTTTAAAATTAAAGTCAATCGGTTATTAACTTTAGCCTCTAGGGCATCCACAAGATTTTTTGAAGTGATCAAGGGCCATAACTCTGACAGTAATTACCGGAAATCGCTGAAAATCAATAGGCTTTTTCGTTTAATGACCTTAAACACTGTGTATAAATTTTAAGTCAATCGGTTATTAACTTGAGCCTCTAGAGCGTCCACAAGATTTTTTGAAGTGATCAAGGGCCATAACTCTGACAGCAGTTATTGGAAATGGCTGAAAATCAATAGGCTTCTTTGTCTCATGACCTTTAACACTGTGTATAAATTGAAAGTCAATTGGATATTAACTTTAGCCTCTAGAGCGTCCACAAGATTTGTTTAAGTGATCAAGGGCCATAACTCTGACAGCAATTATCGGAAATAGCTGAAAATCAATAGGCTTCTTCGTCTCATGACCTTAAACACTGTGTATAAATTTAAAGTCAATTGGATATGAACTTTAGCCTCTAGAGTGTTCACAAGAAATTGTGGACGGGCCGACAGACCGATGGGGGCAACGACAATATCCGACCACATTTCCATGTGGGCGTATAAAAATTAACATTTTAAAAGACCTGGGGATAGTCTTTGTTAGAATCATTTTTAAGTATTATATAACTTTACACAACCCAGGCCCCCCATTCTGCACCGGTTTCACGAAACTGTAACTAAGACAAAATCCAAATTTTAGTTATTTGATTGGATAATGTCAGATTGATTTTAGTGCTTAGCCAATCAAAATTGAAGTTTCTATTAAAATTTGGATTTTATCTTTAGTTAAGATTTGAGAAATAGGGCCCCATGCCCTGTAGTGAGTGAATGTGGCTCCAAAATTGGAGACAGTTCTAGTTACGCACATTCTACAGAAGTGTGGTTTAATGGTCGAAAGGGAGACATTAAGTAAAATATTGAAACGACACAAAATGAAATGAAATAGGGTTAAACGTCCTTCTCTTCTGCACCTAACCTGGGCTAATTTAGGACAGGGGCGGGAAATATTTGCTCGGGCAGCGACACAACGAATTCAAACTGCCAAGGGATCTGTTATGTGCACGCCAATGACTAGACCACTGTCCTTGTCAGACCCCTCATTCTGCATAACTGACAAGGGGAAACCACGCCGTGGGACAACAGAGGGAGGTATGTTCTTTGCAATAAAATATGTCACAAAGATCCAACATTTCAACTACTATAAATAATGTAAGCTTGACATATTGCCCGCACGATTATTTGAAATAACAGTAAGCAAACATCAAGGGATGACATCACATCTGTATTATAACTAAGATAAATGCGCCAAACCCTCTAAACTCTTGCAGGTAGAAGTTAAATGAAGACAAGTACTAGCTACAATTTGACAATGTTTACTGATTTTGACTGTACAGGATGAGAAAGTAGATAATAATAATAATAAATGAGTTTTTAAAGTATATTACAAAAATTACACAAGATTATATATAATTACCATACACAATAGGGGAAAATTTAAAGGGACCACAGCCTGTATCTATAAAAGTTATTTTGATATAACATTAACCCTGTTTTTGGACTGACATCTCAAGCTTCCCCTCTTTTCCACTACAGTTATTAAATAAAACGAAAAGTGAATTAAGGTCTGATTTTGAACAAAAATAATTTGATCTCATAATATCAAGCCTTAATTAATACATTGCCTGATGGAACACTAATAATTCTACTAAGGAAACAGTAGAAATAACCACAGTCTTTTTTTAAAATCTCAATCTGGGTACCACTTGTATTTGAAGAAACCCAGACAACATTTGACATGAACAAATACATCTTTGCATTTTATCCCCCACAAATAGAACTGTGATTATGGTATTGAAATCTAGAAACAAACTTGATTGGTTTCCGATCAATCTTGATTAGTTCCAGATTCTTATCAAACTTTCATCTAATAATACAACAATTATATAAGCTAATCTTTACCATTGGATTACTAAAGTAGTAGTAATGTAAGAGAAGGTCAAGATGGAGATTTCCTTGTGATTACCTGTAAATTATAATTTCAAACAGTTGCCATCATGCAAGATTTTCAAAAATATTTAAGAAGTTTGTCAAACTTTTATAAACTGATACTTAAGTATTTTTACGCATATTTGGGTCCAAGACCTTCTGGATTTGTGTAAAATATGTAAGTAGCCTACTGATTTAATGTGTTGTGGATAGGTCTCAATATCAACTAGAAAAACTATAGGCTTTTATATATAAACATTAACTTAATGTCCAGGTGTAAACTTTTCAGGCCACTCAGATCTTTTAGGGCCTTCAGATATAAAACATTAAGTGAAGGAATTCTTATGATACTTACTTTACATTTTTGGGCTGCAATAGCTACTTTTAAGGCTGTATATTATGACAATTACAGTATTTGTCACACCTATTTTGGGGGCTGCATAGACAACTTTCACTCTTTAAGGTAGCCCATGTCACAAATACATTCAAGACGGCATAGGCCTTCCTTACCCATTAAGGCTGAATATCACACAACTACTTTTAGGGTACCATACACTGCGTATGCCACACTTATTTTCAGACTTTCATGTCACTGGTTTTTTTCACTTACTTTTAAGGCCACATTTTGGGCTGCATAGTCACTAGGACCCTTAAAGGCAGTATTGTACGTATGCCACACTTTCTTTTAGGGTCACACACGGCACACTTTAACGTCCTACTGTTCTACTCCGGCTTAGTTTTAGAGCCACAAATTCCAGACTTACTTTTAGGACCACACGTCACACAATTACTTATTGGACCATACAAGTCACATTTACTTCAAGAGACATACATCCCACAGGGCATACTTACTTTTATGACTGTGAATGTCACGCTTACTTTTAAGACTGCAAATGTCACACTTACTTTTTAGACTGCAAATGTCACACTTACTTTTATGACTACAAATGACACGCTTACTTTTTAGACTGCAAATGACACACTTACTTTTAAGACTGCAAATATCATGCTTACTTTTAGGGCCACACAGGTCACATTTACTTTTACACTTACTTTTTGGGTTATACATATATCATTCACATCACACTCACTTTCAGGGCCACAAATGCATCACTTACCTTTAGGTCTTGGAATAGCGTGGCATATGAAATCATAAATTTTACACCTATACATCGAATTAATGTGGAGTAATAAAAGCCTGTTTTTACTCATCACAGTTTGTGTTACATACTGAGCTAAAGTTAATGTATCGACTCCTACAAAGTTTAACAATTTGAAAATTAAACTGAAGGAAGGTTTCTGATCACTAAAACCTGGTTCCCATTTCCATCAATCGTAAAAAATTTGATTTTAATCAAAAAGAATCTCACTTAATTGCCATTTCATTTGAAGAAAGGAACATTTTATACCATTTTCAAGTAAGCCCAATACGTACTCCTTTCAATAGTCCCGTGCAATTTAATGAAATTTGAATATGTTATCACTAAAACTGTGCAGAAATGCTTATAAACGTTTGAATGTCTGAATATCGCTTATGACAAATTAAATTTCATGGGATTGAAAGACAATTTTGTTTGATGTAACGATACTAAATAATTAAACTTTCGTTTACTTCAGAGATATTTACACGATCTACTGATAGTGATATGGGAATCTGGCCAAATGGATACACAACAAAACATATGTAAATCAATTTCTGCCACTATGTTTTAACACAAATCAAAAAGATCATGTCCCTTCAAATTATTTACTGTAAACTCCTAAAATATAACAGAAATAAATAAAATAAATAAGAGTACATGTACATGTTAAAACAGAAGTAATAATATATTATGGAGGTTAATTATTATGATCAGAAATATGTATACATTTTAATGAAATGAAATGGGGTTAGCGTCCTACTTTTCTACACAGATTGGACCAATGAAGACAAACAAGCATGCAGTGTGCTATAAGGGGACATGTGTGGACCTCTGTTTTGTATTCCCATCAAAGGAAAAATGCTTTTCCTTTCGAGAGTCCTCAATCCTTCACCTTGAAGAGGGAATCAGGCTAGTAAATCATATAGAACTTTCTTGGCCAAAACTTGGATGGACCCCTGGGACACCCTTAGGTTAGTGAGCAAGTGTCATCCGGAGCCATTGTGGCTTCATGCATTCAATATCAAACACCTACCTATTAATACTATTAACTCAATAAAATGATTGACTTATATCAATTTATACAAAAGTTAATAAAATGTAAAATAACAGTGACATTTATACAAAAAGTTAATTTTTAAATTGATTGATTGACAAGACATAAATATTCGTTTTAAATACATCAGTAACCCTACCGAATATTTCTATGTACAATCCAGTAATTGGTTGAATGGGTTGATATATAAAATATCCAGGTATCCTGCCTGACACTGCGTAGAGTTTTAAAATGGCAGGTTAAATACATGTATGGGTTTACCTGGAGGATTAACAACATGCTGTTACAGATAAACAATAATATACAGGGAACCCAACATAAGTTACTCTCTCTTTTTGCTGTATTAGAACTGATGCTTCAAAATATATTCTAGTAATATTCATCAAATACAGGCGCCCAAGTCAGAAAGCATTTTCAGACTTAAAAATTTACTCAAAATTGTTTGTTTTATTTTAACTAAAATATAGCTTTTTATAAAAAATTTTTTTTAATGTATCAATCAAATACATAAATAAGAAACTATCTGCAATCCTCCTAAACAATGATTGAAATTAGAGTAAATTCTTAATTAAAGTCTGAGAATGTTCTGTGAACTAGATGCTAGGTATAATATATTTAGAGAAATTGAAAATGTTATGCAAGGTCCAATCAAGATATAGATAATTATACAAGGACATATTCCACCTCAAAAAGAATAAGTTAATTAACATGTGAATACTATGGCATGTACAGTTGGATTCTTTTAAGAGTTTACAGTAAATCCTAACACAAAGTCTAAATTAACTCTTGATTTATAGCCCTATGTCTACATGATTTTATAGGCATACATAATATATCATCTGGGATAATTCTCAATGTAGGCAACATAGTAACACCACTACTGTTGTTACATGTAACTTTGTTTTAAGCTTAATTCCATTCCCATTTAAAATTTTGGATGCTAATCAAAAAAAATAACAAGCTACGATTTTAAACAGCCCATCAGATGCCAAGAAATAGTTTTCTTATACATCCTTCCTGTATATAAATACAGCTGATTATGAAATCGTTTGTTGACACCCTGGGCAGGTCATTAAATCAGAAGGATAAACAGATAGATTTACAAACAAACAGCGAAACGGATCAAACGATTAAAACACGGATCATCATACTATCTCACAAATAAAGCACTATAATAATAATAATAATAATATATTATTTAAAAATCTTATATCTATCACATAATTAGAAAAATCATATAAACACAAACAGTATGAAGGTGACATACAGGACAACTTTTAGTTGTTGACAAATAACATCTAAATAACGTCAACAATCCGGGTATATACAAGAATACATTCCTGATTGATTCCTGAAGAAATGTTCATTAACAATTGCTACATCTGATGACAACTGGCTGAAAAAAAAAATCCATGAGGCAAAAGAAATACTGACCAATAACTTTTTGGGGTTTTTCACAGATTCTTGTGGCTTGAAGTTTTGATTTTTTTGTAGAAATAATATTTTATTCACAGAAAAGGATCGAGGAACAGGCTAGGCCTATATTAACTCTCTCCTAGTTGATTAGTTGGTGTACGAACTTGGTTGATTAATAATAATATTAATCATAATGTCTATCTGATGTAGCAATGTTCATGAGCGTATTACGCTTGCAACAACTTCTGCAGGAATATGTTAAAAACAGACTTGATGTTCCTAACCCTAAGCTTGGAATTTCATTGGTCCACACCCTTTAGCTACAACTTTAGATGTCATTTTATACAAACGTGACAAAATTACATATTCATAATTAAACGGAACATTAATTGGATTTAATAAAAGAAAAAAAAGCTTGACATATTTATAATATATACTAGTCAAAAAATGTCAAAAACATATAAGCCAATCAGCACTCGCATAACAAGCAAACATATCAACACACAAACCAACCAATGATAAACCAATTCATAACTACAGGAAGTGAATGTGACACATAGACTTAAACATCCAGGACTTAATATTGGCTTGATCTTATAGAACATTTAGGGCCTACTGATGATGCATTTCAGGTTCAGAAAATTCAAGTTGCAATTCACCTGTATCTGCATTAAACTCTCCTGGAAGATTTAAAATATTCACCAATACGTCCTAATAATAATGTAATCTCTATCAACAAGACTTTAATTTTAGTCTATAGTATCAAGGCACAGAATGAAGAAGAGAGGAGGAGGAGGAGTTGTTGTTGATGTTCCACACTAGGCCTACCATAGAATTATCAACCAGTAATGGTCAGCTGTAAATAAACCCAACTTAATAACAGGATTATGTGTGGTTTAATGGTCGAGGGCGAGACATTAAGTAATATATTGTAACAACAAGAGGACCGTCAGGTCCGAGTGTTTTTACAATATATTACGCAATGTCTAAGCCCTGAGACGATTAAACTACTTAAAATACAGACTCCGAACGTGCGCTTACAGTGAAAAACATCATGCCAGTCTAATATTGAAATAATGTACTATTGGCAAGTTGCCCGTACATTATTTGAAATAATGGTACGCCAACATCAAAGGATGACGTCACATCTGTATTTTAAATAATGTTAATAAGATAAATCAAGGTGAAAATGTTTTAATGGTTTGTACTTTCCCATCCAAATGTCAACTTTGCTATATTTTTTATTTACATAATGTAATGATTAATAAATATGGTAGTCCAGATTTTCCACAACAATTATTCTCTTTTTGTAGTGTTGTGAAAAAGTTCTTAGAGAATCTGTCTGGAAGAGCATGATGAAAATGTATACAATGATAAATTTAGGGAGAAAATACATGAATCAAGAGATGAAAAAAGATATCATCAATGTTGCAAAACATGAAAATATGTTCAATCTAGTAATAAATATTTTTTTTTATATAATACATTACTTCTATCTATAATTATAAGCATCAAGATTGCAAAAAATATTAAAATAATTCAATTAACAATAAATTCATCTAAAATAACGTGATTAGTACTAGTCCCTCTCATCCAGACTCATAATATTATCAGTGGTTATGTATGTGGGTAAACTAGAGTTGATCTTTAATGTCTTCCCATAACAAGAAAATATACCAGATGTCATCAATTATAATTAACCAAGACTACTTATATACAAGTCTGGAAGAGTGTGACTAGACTAGATTAGTATTACTGCCAGCAGTTGATTGGTTATAAAGAGTGACATGGTTATGTTGTGTTGGCCCCGCCGTATCAATAATAATAAATCTGATTTGGATTAAATATTACACTAACAATGATGTAAAAAAATTCTACATGATTACAATGATATAGCAGACGACTATTTGGGGGAAGAAAAACAAAATTATAGATGTGATATCAGAGATAATCAACAAGAGTACGATGTATTGATTTATAGATTAAACAAAATCAGTTTTCGAGAACACTGGCACTGAAGCTACCTGACAAATTGACAATTCAATTTTTATTGTAATTTAATTGCCGTAACAGTCAAATATACTTATAATTTTACAACTTATTTTTGATAAAAAGGTATTTTTTTTCTCTTCTTTTTTAAAATCAAGACTGACAGATTTTATGAAAAATATTGTAAATGTGAGGAGTGTTAAAATATATGGCTGACAAATTTTTCAATTTTTGAGCTGTGGTTTACAGATATTGACAAGCTATGGGTAATGTTACAAGTTTAATGGTAATTATATGCACCCAAGGTAAATAAGAATGCAAAATTTTGTTTTAATTTTCTGTCTTCTTGTTATAATTAGGGGCCATAAAAAGTTTTATTACTCCACTTTGTAATTCACTCACTGTCTTTTAAATACAATATCTTTGTAATTCACCTTCTGCCTAAAACACATTAACTTTGCCTAAATTACATTAACTTTGTAATTCACCCACTGGTCAAGGTACAATAACTTTGTAATTTACCCACTGCCTAAAATACAATAAATTTGCAATTCACCTATGACAATATGACAGGTGATAGAGACTGTCCTTGTAGTATGGTAGTCTCTCAAATGTCACTTGAACTAATGGTCCAAAAACAGAAAGCATGTGTTATTTAAGAAATGTTTGCTAAATACTCAGTTGTTTGAAACAACAGTATTTTCAGTATATCTTTTAATAAATTTTTGTTTTAATATTTCAGTGCAAGCCACAGATGCGATAAACTTAGACTAAACGCAGGTTGAGCAAAAGAAGGTTTGATAGCCAGCCCACATATTGTGTAATAACATGTATATATAATGATTATTATATATATAATGTACAGGTATCATATGTATTAAAGATAATAATAATATAAATACAGATATATAGCATAGTAATATCACAGTTCATATTCAATATCGTCAGGCTATAGCAAATATTGCCAAGAATTTTGTTCAGAAATACATTGTGTGTAGATGTAATTTACTTCCTGAATTTGTCAATTTTAAAGCTGTGGTGAGACAGAGTACTAACAAATCTTTTTATTATTTAAATTTAATAAAACAAATTTTGACATTTAAATGAAAATACCATTTTTGCCTTGATGTAAATCCACAGAAATCCTTTAGCGGTCACTTATAAAACCAAACAAGATGGCAGTGTGAAATAATATAACGAGAAATAATGTGAACTTCACAGGATCATAATTTATGTCAGCAGTGTTTGATTTTAATAATATTTTGAGTAGTTTGGACCTTTATACGGAAAGTCTTTATTTACCATTCTGTCTGGGCCTTAATTTATAAAGAGCAATTACATCCAAGTTTTTGAAAGGCACCCATTTTTTCTTAAAACTTCTTATAAACACGTTAAGCAATTTATGCTTTAGCCTAACAAAATATTTTTCATTTACTTTTTTTTATATTAATACATGATTTTGAAATTTACATATTAAGATTGTATTTAATAATAAGGGGGTATTATATATTATATGTCTCTTTATTCTAACCTTTGGTTCTCTTATTTAACTTTTGGTTCTCTTGAGAAAAATGGAAAACTACATCATCCATGTTTGATGTTTGTCATTGAGGGCAACATTTTAATGCTGTATACTATTCTTTTTAAGTAAATCAATAGAATTCATAATTCAAAATAATTGTACGATAATTAAGAAACATACATAGAACACATGACAATAACAATGTATAACAGGAACACTACAGTCAGTATATTAATTAATTTTTCATAAAAAAAAATTCATTAAATATAAATTCAATAATTTATCTGTGATCAGCACTGATTCATGATCATGGCTTAAAAAAATCGCACACTGGTAAAACACCGTCTTTGTATGGAATCCCAGCATCAGTTCGTTAACATGGTGACTCGGATGATTTCAGAACCAAAATATTCACTTTATTACTTTTGTATAACAGTTTCCAGTGACTAAAACGGATGTATGGCGCCGTTTACATAACATAAATCAAAATCAATTTGGCATCTGAAATCCACACTAGCTCCATTTAATATAGCTAAAAGTGTGGTGGGGTGTGTGCATGAGACAGAGTATGATTATCCCTTTTAAAAGCATTATATACAACTTCTCATGACAGGTTCATAAAACTTTTAATGCACCACATTGGTGGGTTTTTTCATTGGAAACTAAAACTGATTAGTTGGAATAGTGTTGAAAAACTATTTAAATTTAAATAAGTCATATACTTATTATCTATTTATTTGAGCTGGTAAATTAGTATGGTCTTTGTAGTATCTGCAAATGGTTCCAATTGTTTTCTTTGATCTGGTTAATTAATTGTTATTGTGTTATCTGCTAAAACGGTTTCTATTTGTTGTGTATATATTACATCTTTCGTCTTGTTAATCAGTTTGTTGTTACTTTTTTTTATCTACAAAATGGCTTCCAAAGTGTTCATCTATATTTGCATCACATTTTTGTTAATTAACGATTATTTGCTTGATAACGATACCTGTATGTGTATTGAAACGTAGCATGTTAATACAATATATCCATACAAGTGTGTTTATTTTTAATACCGATCAAATTAGTTTAAACTGAGATCAAATAACAAAATCTATTTGAATCTAATTATTTGAATATTAATGTGAGCGCTAGAACTTTTGTATTACCAAATTAATAGACAAAAAATAAAAAAGGTTTTGATTCTGAGATTTTGAGAGTCACTATGTTAACATGATTGGTTACCACAAATGTAAACAAAAAAACACATGCTGGATATTAAATATGATTTACATAAATATGCTGTTAGAACGTGTACTGGAACATTGTACGCCCAAAGAAGATGTCTCATATCTCATATGGTATTGGGCTGTAGTTCATGGAACAAAAACAGTCACCATTCTGAAAATAATTTAAGCAAGGAATTTGGTCACATGACTGATCTTTAGAGTTTTTGCTCCATCCAATCAGTGTTGACGAGGAAATCGAGGTTAAGAAATGGACCAGCTAGTCATTCGATGAAGTTGTTTTGATGTTATAAAATCATATTTCTGTGATACATCACAAAAAACGATGGAATTTAAACAATAAGGGTCAAAAAATATTTGTCAGAAACATCATTTTCACAAAATGCACACGACATACGACAAGGCAACGCAACAAAAACAATATTCCATCATTCAACATCTAATAAAATTTAAAGTCACAGAATTATCTACTGACATTTCCTCATCACCTTGGTTACAGTATGTCGGCCACGTTTAATCCCCACTGCCGCAAATCCTTGTAAGAAAAAAATAACCATCAGACACAGTTCCTATCATCGGCTATTTTTAACAAATGTCTCTAAAATTTCCTCCGCCATTTTCAAGTTGTTACGAGAAACGCGTAAAGCATCGAGCACATTTAATTTTTCAAATCCACGTCCAACAAGAAGTTCAACATAATCGTCATTGATACTAGAGAGAGCATCGTTATTTTCTTTGTTTATGTCCTGATTTTCACGTAAACCAATATTTCTAGGAGGTGGTTGATCTGGTCTGAAATACAAATAAATATACTCTGATAAAAATTTGAAGAAAATCTGTGAAAATTCATTCCCCTCAATCTGAGACAAGATCCTTGAGAAGGGCTAAGTAAAGAAATTGGACATAAAGGGCTAATGAAAGAGAGGGAGAGAGGGAGAAATGGGGTTTAACATCCACTCAACACAAATTAGGTCATTTCTGGACTAACATAATATATGCTTTAATTTTATTTTCAATCATTCAATTGCGTGTAGGGGTTTTTAGCAGTTGGAGGAAACCCCCGAGGACCAGGAGAAAACCCACGAGGTTGGACAGGCGACCCTACTCCTTGCCAGATACAACCAGGGATTCGAAACCACGCCAGTTGACTTAATGACCGGCTTTATGATACAGGGTGTGCACACTAACCATTCAGCCATCCAACCCCACCAAAGGCTAATGAAGATGGACATCAACCATGCACTATGAGAGAAATTTTACCCTGACAGACGTGCTATGCCATATGGCCTACTCTTTTTTTGATGTCAAACATACTGAACAAGAGATCTCATTGACCATGTTGGTTATCATACACTAATTAATAATTCTTTAGGCCTGGTTACCAGGACATGTGTTATTATTAAAATAGCTATAGTAGACATGGGCTCAGATAGCGTTGACAATAGTGACCAGTAACAAAAGAGCTAAATCAATATCAACTAATTCTGCTGAAAAAGTTTTAAAAGAAATCAGACTCCAATAACTTCCATTATCAACTGTATTCTAGCTGTATTATTGCTCACAAACTTTAAAAAAGTCAAAACTTAATAATATAAATAACTGCAGAGTTTATGAAAGAACGTTGTGGATTTGAAATTTGCGATCCCAATACATATGTTCCAATGCAGAATAAAAATTTAATTTTAATAATATCTTACACTTTTGTTTCGTCTTCTGTAGGAACATCTTCATTTCTATTAAAACGTTGTGGTACAGCATACTCACTTGGGATTCTGAACATTGGTGGTTTTTCATTTCCTGTTACGGAGAAAATAGTTCCTGTAAGTAAAGTGTTCGTGCTACGAGTAAGCGACAGACAGAAAGCGTGAAGCACATGCTAACAACTGATAATAAACAAACAAATAAACAAACAAACATTAACCAAGAGGAATAACTGTATATCATTCATATTCTTCTTCAGGGCATGTCAAGGATTTAACAACTGTATTGGCCATACAGAGGATACAATGGAATACAATTATTACTTATTACAGTGCAAGCGTCTCTTGTCTTCAGCCATTTAAGAGTTCTGAATTGAAATGAAATGAAATTGGGCTTAACATTTTACTATTTTGCATCCATTTGGCTAATGAAGATGAGCGTATGCCATACAGTGTGGTAATTTTGTCCAGACAGCCACGCTACGGCCTACTCTTATTTCCAATTCCAACTATCAAGGATTCTTTTGTGGCCTCGATAATGAAAAACCCTCGCAGACAAATCCCAGGGAACTTTTCAGGGTCAAACTGTGGACCTACTGGTTTAGTGAGACAGCGCCCTACTCACTGAGCCACTACAGCTACAGAGACTTGAAAGGATCAATAAATGTATGATTATGAACATCATTTATAGCTGTTAGTGTAATAACATTGGATTTGGTATTCAGTGTCTGTGTGTATAATCCTTTCGTGGACTCGATTGCTATCAATCCCCAGATTTTTGTTACAATAGGAAGTAGCATTTTGACTCATTGTTTCCACCTACTAATATTCGATTTGCAAATGTCAACAGTTCATTTATTACATGCATGTCGATGTGCACGAGTGGAAAGTGACAAATCTAAATATATGCCCCTACCTAAAATGACTGGACAAGACAAAATATAGTTCTTGTCAATCCAGTAGATTCTTTCACTGAAGAGTGATCTTGTCGAGTGTTACTTAGGACCACGGCTCGAAATGTTTGCCTGTCTACTTGTTGATGACAGGCGATTTTTTTGTCTGACAGGTAGCAAATAAAACTTGACAGGTGGACTAAATTGTACTTGATGCCCACAATACTCACGCCCACGTCATGTTCGTTTAATTATTCATTTCTAAATGCAAGAATTAAGCACGGAAATACCGCGAAAAATCAGCCATTTGCACTGTTTACATTTCACAGTTTTGAGGTAGACAATTTTATAACAATGAATTTCACACCATCTACGCTTGTTTTCATCTGCTTAACACTAGTTTATAGCATTATGGAGTATTATATCTAAATAAATAAAAACGCATCCCCAAGTCACCAGAAATAATTCGGGTGGGTTGGAATGGATTGGAAATGCACACGGCTTGTAGCTTGGTGTATTTAATCATTAAAAAAGTTTTAAACAATTTCCATTAAAAAAGGCTATGAATAATTTCTAAGACAATTGGACAAATCAAATAATCAGGTCGGAAAAAAAATTCATGTATAAATATAACTTGTAGTCCTGATATGTGAAAAAGAAATTCCAGGTCATGGCAGGTGGCGTTATCTGTCCGTCGCACACGGTACATGTAAATACGGTGCCATGCACAGGTGTGATTCGTGTTTTGATATTCAATTTATTAAGGATATTTTAAAATCTGAATTCTACAACCCAACGGCGAAGTATTCGATTTAGTACGGAAATGTGGTACCATGATACTTTGTTGAATTTATGTGAATACCGGTGACAGAATTGTACGAATCTTCGAGACACTGAGCAAAAGCAGATTTATTGCTGACTTTCAAGAACTTTTTTTAGGCATTCCGATGTTGAAAAAATAAAAAAGGATCATACTACGATATTTATATGCTGCAAAGTACGTCAAAAATCTAAACAAACGTGTATGTGTGTACCTACGTGTATGGACATGTGTGGTGATTAGTCTTTGAGTTTTATAATTGAGAGTGACAGGTTATTTACTGAAGCGACAGACCATGAAGAAAAGCTACATGTACCTGTCGCAAGGCTTTTTTTTAAAAAACATTTCAAGGCCTGGTTAGGACCACACAGTGATGAAATGAAAAATTGCTGATATATAACCCTTGGTACACACAAGAATTTGTCATAATTCGTCGGCCTTCTGGCGAACTGACGAATCTGATATATATTTAAGAATTGAGAATTATGTATTGAGAAATGTATACTTTGTTGTTATCTTTGTTGCCATCAAATACAATATTTATTTATGATGTATTATTTCAGACATGTACATCAGGACACTAGACGTCATTTAAATAAATATTATTAATTTATGGCCACAGAGATAATAACAAAGTATAAATTTCCCAATGCGTAATTCTCAATACTTAAATATATATCAGATTCGTCGGTTCGCCAGAAGGCCGACGAATTATGAAAAAGTTTCAACTGGGTGACAGATCAGGGGCATGTTATATTTGCCTCATATGCTAATAATCTAATCATGTGCAATTTGCAGAACAGTTAAACTAAAGCAACTGATTGATCATTAACATACAAAAACCATGAAACTACACAAATTAACATAAAAGCTGCAACACAGTGTCATTTTGAAGATGTAAGATACTGTAAGCCATGCATTAATATCACATAGTTACAAGACAAGCTGACAACAAGACAAGCTGACAAGAGTTTTTTTTAACTATTGATGAAATTACCATTTTACATTAATATAATTAAATCATTGTGAAAAGTAATGTGCTTTACAAGCTGGGATCAAAATTACGCCATTTGAGTCAATGACAGATCTTGCAATCTAAAGTGAATACTTAAGACCTCTCAACCCCCACAATCTTCCATGTGCTTTACAAGCTGGGATCAAAATTACGCCATTTGAGTCAATGACAGATCTTGTAATCTAAAGGGAACATTTAAAACCTCTCAACCCCCACTACCTTCCATGTGATTTAGAGAATAAAACAAAATAATTTCATTGCTAATCTCTGGCGTTGTGTATTTCTAGATGTTCAAGTTACTATTGATAGAAACCAATCAACAAGATCGTATCATCTTTTTTACTTTCGCTTTTTGTACAAATGTTTGATATAAGACAATAAGATGGGATATAGACATCATGTGACTAACCTCCTTCTGTTCTTTGACTGGTGTTGATGACTGGATGAACGCCTGGTGTTGGTTTGTCGTAAATAAAATCGTTACCGACACCACCACTACTACTGGTACCGGTGTTGGTGTTATTAGTCTTTGGCTGATGTGTTGTAGAGTCATATCGTAACTCAGCGTATGAAACACCTATAATATATGTCAACAAAACACTTGAATTTTTTTCTAGTCTGTATAGCCTAGTGGAAAGGTTTTGTATTTTGGTGATGTAAACCCTAGTGGAAAGGTTTTGTAATCTTGATATCAAACATGTAATTAGAAGAGATCAAATATCAAAGAGCACATGAAATATGCTTGAGAAATTTTTTATGCGTGTAGCCAATGGTTACTATATCACCTTTACCGCAATTTCACAGCAATCCCATTGAAATTAATTCTGTTATCTTCACTCAAAGTTGTAAAAATTGACCTCCTGTAAAAACGACTTTGCAAATTATCGAAAACACTCTTAATCCCCTCAGACGCCAGTTACGTCACAGTGACCTCCTGCATATTCGGAATGTTTATTCCTTATTTACCTATTTACAGACATGGTGTGTTTTCATTAACGCCTGACTGATTTCTTAATCTCCCCAATTAAATAAAAGAATTTACTACAGACTAATTTGTTTTATAATCCATATTACATGTAATTTAATACCTAATTTAGAATTGGTTTCATAATGTTTGGTCGTCTCAATTCTTATGATAGCGATTTTAATACCCTCTACCATCAAGTGCAGTCCAAACGATTCAAGATACATTTTTGTCAAAAGAGTATTGTGGTTCTAGTTTCCCTGAGTAACAGAGTACATGAGTAAGAAGATGTTGTCATGCAAAATGTATTATACAAGTCAAACATGACTTAAAAGCGATTTGTAAATGACGATTCGTTATCATGGTACGGCGCCCTTTTTTTGCATGCAGATTTGACTCTGAAATAGACTGTAAAAATGAAATACGAAAAAATATCTCAATATACATAAGAATTAATAGTACAAATACTAATGGAATAACAGATTGAAAAGGGTCATCTAACTACGACTAAGGGTTGTAAATTAATTTACATATCAGTGTTAGCAGTGATTGTTAGTGGGATTAAGAATGTTGATTAGGTAATTATCTTTTTTACGCCGGTCAGATCAAAGACATCACAAGGTGGTGTGTATTGTATAGATAAAGTATGTGTAGTGCCTGTGACGTCACCAGCCAATCAACCGGATTAAGGCTGTAACTGAAAATATGAAAATCGTTTTTGACTTTCGGATACTCAAACCTCAATAACTGAATTAACTTGCCGTAAAATGGATATAGTAACCATTGGCTACACGCATAAAAAAAACCCTCACCCATTCCATGTGCTCTTTAATTAATGTCTAATAATGATACATTATACTGAATATGAGATGTAGGTATGGTAAATCAAGGGACATAAATCATCGATCTTTAGGTTTATTTTGGTTATATTGAGAAAATGTGGAAACAACTCTGTCCAGGTCAACATGTTAGTCTCAAAAACTACCAAAAAAAGTGTTAATGGGAGATTAAAGCCCACTCCAATCTGTTGTATAAAAATATCATTTTCCCCAACGTAACCAAAATAAACCTGAAGATGAAACATTTATTTATATACAGTGTACCATACAATATGCTGTGTAGAAATTTAGCCCATATGTTGGCGCTACAGCCTACAGACAAGGGGAAACTCAGTTATGAGAACGGAGCTAAAAATGTTGAGATATACTGATGTGATTGTTTTTAGCCACGATTGGATGCCTTAAGTTTCACCGAGCAAACTTAATAAATTTTTTATTATTGCATGTCATATGTTAACAATGTGTTCATTTGATACTATTATGACTAATTCAACACCCAATGCCCAATGTAGTAACACATTTTCGATAATCTGCAAATACTGTAAGTAAAGATAATCAACTTGTGTTTTTAACAGAATTGGAACTACAATTTATAACTATGGTGCATATAATTAGCCATGCACGATCTGCAATAGTTTTCTACTAACAATTTTAAATTGTCTAAGTTGCATATTTTGATTGGCTGTTGTATGAAACATATGTTCAGCCCCACCATCATGATATTAAGTTGTAAAACCTGTTCTGTTTTAAAATGCTGGGCAAAGCCAGCTGTACACATGGATATAAAAGGGATGATTTTTACCCGTGTCAAGCAGGATTATATGCTTAAATGTAATATATAACAATAACCAATCGTGGTTTTGTGTATTGAATTATGACGTGATTCACATCGAATTCTGGCAGAAGGAACTATACTATCCTTTATCTCAAGACATGCAAGGTCGAATTTTACTTCACTTTACTTTACCTATTTTATTTTATTTACGGTAGTTTATTTATTTTAAAATAATTTTATTCCTTTTATTTCAATTTATTTCCTTTAATTTATTTATTTTTAATTTATTTATTTTTAATTTATTTATTTTTAATTTATTTATACTAACAAAAATTACAATATAACATCTGCATAACTGGCGGGATAGTGGAGTAAGAGGGAGTCATGATCAGACGAGCTCGGCATCTAAACACTATTCTGCCAAAAAAAAATAAATACAAAACCTATAAAGTGGGATAGTGGAGTAAGGGGAGGTCACGAGAAGACAGGCCTGGCATCTAAAAACTAATCCCACAAAGATGACATCTACCAATCCAGAAGCAGAAGAGACCATCTACCAAACGATATGTTTTTTATTAAATAAAGGGAAGAACTTCCCACTAAACCAAATCCATGGCCTAAGGCCAAAAATGGAAAGATTGCAAAATCATATTCTAAAAAACAGGAAGCAGCTACGGCTCTCCTATGTCTTGTCTGCGATATCACTTAAGTGGAAGCAGACGTTAAACACCAAAAAGAAGAAGAAGAAGAAGAAGAAGTCGAAAGATGAGGTTTCTAATCTTGGGGAAACCATGCTAGAGAAAGAATGCGTAACATTTTTATTCAAAATAAAACAAACCCTGATCTTTTTCAACTGGTGTATGCTGACTTCTAATTGGTGGTGTTGGTTTGTTAGAGTTATGGGCCCTGTCTTCAATAGGGGGTGTTGGCGGAAGTTGACGACGTCTGTAAAAATTAAAGTAAGAATAAAATTAAATAAAAGTTAATGAGAAAGTACAGCCCTTACAAAATTACAGGAAAACATGCAATTTAATGAGGACAGTATCATATTTTACAAGGTATTTGCTGATTCCAGTATGCTACTCAAAATGCAAAAAATAAATAAATAACTTAACCACTTTGTTTGAATTTTTTTTTAGCCGTTTGTAAATGAATTTCTTTTTTTTTTATCAGATCTAGAGTTATTTAAAGCATTTTGTCCCAAGTTTATATACATCAGTATCCAGATCATACGGTAGCTGCCAATTTGGAAACTTAATAATATTATAAGATAGTATTCATATCTTTGCTGTAATATTACCACAGATCTTCAGAGAGATGAAGGGGATTACGATTAATGACAGATGTAGGCCATATTCTTTGATGAATCAATAAGAGAACCTTTAAACAGACAGCTAGCTATGATGGTGGCTGCTAGTGTTATTGCATTAGTCTCTTTCTACCAGACACAAAAATAAATAATTTTATAGCCAGTATCGTCTATTTTCTTCATCATGTCTAATATTGTTGAGATGTCAGGTTATCAAAGAGGCAAGATTTTAAGAGAGAGAGAGAAATGGGGTTGAACATCCACTTGACATAAACTAGGTCATTTCGGGACTAACATATGGTTTAATTTTATTCAATAATTCGCTTGCGCGTACGGGTCTTTAGCCGTGGGAGGAAACCGGAGGCCCCAGGAAAACCAACAAGGTTGGACAGGCGACCCTACTCCTTGCCACATACAACCTGGATTCGAAACCACGCCAGTTAACTCAATGACAGGCATTATGACACAACACACATGTGCTAACCATTCGGTCATCCACCCCCAACCCCTCATAGATTTAAAGACAATATCAGTCCACCCATAGAGTTTACATATGTGATAGAAAAGTTATAAAAGATTCGAAATATGATTATTAGCTTCACAGTATCAAATAACAATGTATGTCTTTAGCAGAATTGTTAGTGAGCAAAAGATCATCGTGTGTTGTCGTTAACTGATTTTCTTTGTCTTGTGTCACATCTAATATGTTCAAACTGTTGTTACGGATCAACCATAGCAGTGATCTAAATACTAAGTTTATAATTGGAATCTGTTTATTCATTTCAATCACATCTAAAATCTGTTGTGCAAATCGGCATTGTCCTTTAACTTCCCTGAAATAATTTCAGCTATATATATATACTTCGGCATGTGAAAACTCACCCGATTGGTTTAGGAGATGACGCAGGTGAGGGTACAGGGGAGGAGGTACGTGGGGGGACAGGTGGCGGCAAATCTCTTTTATTCGTATGTGGTGATTCAAATGGTGAACTTCTATCTCGAGACTGAAACAAACAAAACAGATAACTAAAATAGAATTTGATTGTCTTTAAAAGTCAACTAATTTACAATAAAAATCTTTGATCATCATCTAATGGATTGTTAAGCCCTTGAAAATTATAACAATCCAAGCTAAACTATCTACAACAAGTTGCCATGATTTAACCCACAGAAAATGGGCCTTAAAATTTACAGCGGGCGTTATACATGTAGTACTTGGTCATCCCAATCCCCTGAATTGGCACAGAGATCCACATATACAGAAATTGTAGTCACTCTTAAATTGTGGAATGAAATATCCCTGAAGATCCAAGACTATGAAACTCTGACTACTTTCAAATCAAAGCTGAAAGCTCACATTATGTAAATACATCCAGAATTAGATTTACTACAAACTTTGTATATAATTATTTTCCCATTGTGCTTTCGGCATGCTTTTGGATGGATACCTCACTTTGCAGGGCATTAATATGTGGACTAAAAAAAAAGAAATCTTACCCTATCTCTGGGACTAACAGCTAATGCATGTAGATTGTTTGTATAACCATCCTAGAATACAGACAAAACAAATTATTATAATATTGACAGTATTACGGCAGTTAACATACCTCAGTCCTTAAAGACATGCCGGAACCCCCATCAAGCTTGGGAAGGTCGCCAGCTTGTCTCATCAGTTTGATGCGTTTGGTTGATTTAGACTGGTATTAGCTTCAGCAGGGCTCGCCTTCATTCCCCAGTCGGAGCAGAACAGTAGAATGTTAAACCCTATTTCATTTCAGCTCTAACAGGGGTGAACAACCCATGGCAGACTAATGACTTCCTTTCCTGCACGAGAAACTCCATACTCAAGCTTAAAAAAAGATTGGCTGATTTTGGCAAGCCCACTACAAAGCTTGGTTGATATAAAGTGGACTTACCTCCTCATCATCATCATGAGCATGTCTGGATGATTTTGGGTGCGTCTGATCAAATGGATCCACAACCACCTGTTCTGTTCCTTTAATCTCACATCTACAAAATGGACAACCTTGTCCATCAGAATCCTACAAATAAAAAAAACAACATTTACAAAGTGGACAAGATATATGTCACCATAAAAAAAGAGTCAAGTCTGAAAATCACCTCCATACATTTTCTCCATTTACAATCAAATTATTATTACATGTAGTCTATATCATTATTTTCATGGCTATCATTTACATATATTCAGAACAATTCCCATTGAAATTTACTGGATAATTCATCGACGAATAAGTGAGTGAGTCCGTGCCATATACTCACTGAGGAATTAGTGAGTGAATCACTGACAAATACTCATTGAGGAAATGGTTAGTGAGTAAGCATCGTATACTCACAAAAGAACTAGTTAGTGCCATATATAAACACTGAAGCTTCCTTGATGTTTTCTAATTAAGAACTTACCTGCCACTGTGAAAGACAAGGTGTACACAGTAGATGACCACAGGGTTCAATACGAATATCTTTATCATTCTCTGCACAGATTTTACACAGTTGAAAGGTTGAGCCCATCTCACAATATAACTCATACTGTTCTTGAGTAACACGTATATGATCTTCTAAACTATCCTGTACTAAATAACTTAAATCAGGATTGGCACTTCGACCATCTGGATACAGAAAACTAGAAAAAAACAAGAAGACTCTGGTATTAAAAAACCCTGTCAATTCTTTTAATTAGCAAGACACAAGTATTATAACAGATGTTTTATAAAGACATTTTCAACAGTTTACTTTGGAAACAACCCTGACAATTCCAGCTTTGTTTCTTTAAATTGTACAAGAAATGTAGGAGTAGCCTAAACTATTGACAGCAAGACCAATGATTAAAATCTGCACTATGGCTGCTTATTTTTGGAAGCTATACACATACTATTGCCTTTATTTTGTCCCTGTTTTAGGGAAAATGAATTTTTTGATTACCTCATGGATTTATTTACACTCTTTGAACTGACTGGCCTTGAAAATCGGCTAAGATCATAAGGTCTATATCTGGCTGGCCGGTTTTCCGGCCAAGCATGACGCATGGGGAATTCCAGTCTGAACATGCGGTGTGTGTAGCAAGAGCTTTCCCCACTTCTCTTGTTGACATTCTGGTATAGACCAATCAGAACACCTGTTACAATGTGTCGTCTGCAGTGAGGGCTTTCTCCTCTTCACTCACAGACGCAAGACAAATATTTCTGAAAATATTGTTTTACGGCCATGAATGGCAAACAGACGTGCAACAGTTGACGAGGCACTGACTAGAATACTTGAGAGTGGTGACAAGGACATAAATAATGTTTATTATGGCAAATTTTTGAGGAAAAATGTTTGTGGAACTATGACAACAAATGTTGCCCTTGAAAAATCATATTACATGTGAATGAATTTTTCAGAAATGTTTTCCTGGTAGCACATGATCCATACTTGCAGAATATAACTCTTGTTGGCACTTTGGGTGAGAAGCTATTTTATATTTTGTGACTAAAAATGGTCAAATTTTGGCCGCCATGGAGAGGGCCATTTAAGGTATATATAAATGCCAGGGTTCAAAGGGTTAAGAACAGTATTTTAATAAACCAGCGATTTTTATTGGCTGCTGTTATATGATAGCAGATTGATAAACCAATGAACCGACCACAACTTAGTATCATAAATAAATCTACCTTCAGCTCAATAACAAAGAGTTTATTATATCTTGTTACTTACAATCCTTCTCTTTGTCCATCCAGTAAAGCTTGACACAGCGATTTATTCTGTGGTATTGTCTGTAATATTTGAGCGTCTGATGTAACATAGCCAATCGCCCACTGACCTAATCTTGTACAACTTAGTCTGAACACATAACTGAAATAAACAATGTCACAGATAAACTTTCAGCATTTTATTAAAGTCAATTGTGAGAGATGAAAGTGGCTCATTACCAAAATTCCTGAAAATATTTTTATAACCTAGATGAACGACAAAAGTGCAAATAACGAGCGCCAGAAACGCGAGGCCCAAACGGCGAAGGCGCGAGAAATGAGCTTTAAAGGCAGGCACAAGTTAAGCTTGGGGGGTCCGGGGACATGCTCCCCAGGAATTTTTTTGAAAAAATGGAAGGCTGTGGTGCATTCTGTTGATATCTGAAACTAAAATTAAGACATATCTGGGGGAGGAAGGTAATTTTGAAAGATTTAAAAAAAAAAAAAAAAAAAAAAAAAAAATTAGAATTTTCACCCAAATCACAAATTCCGGGAAAATCCGGAAGACTTTCATCTCTGATTGTGGGATTTTGAATCCCTTGAAAAAAAACAATATTGTGGAAGTTGAATCTCTAGATAGATGTCAGTCCATCTACCGGTCCACATGTATGCTCTTTCAAATCTGAGTTATTTGTTTTTGTTTTATTGATGTTTTAATATATTAGTTGATAAATATTAACATAAAAGTAAATATTTTATACAGGATTACAAAATAACAGTGGTTACTGTTCAAGATATTGGATAGAGTACAATCAGGGGCCATAATCCAGCATCTTACTGTCAAACATGAGTCAATATCGAATGGAAGCGAGATCTTTGGGATATAAACAGATACCAGACGTTGCCATGTTTACGATCTACTTCTGATGAATATCTTCTTTTTGAATAAGAAGATAATTTGGAGTCACACAGTGATAAAACTTTTTCAGTTGCCTATCCCAAACTATGCGTAGTTGTCAGTTCCTACCCCATTTTAATAGTTTAATTAGCTTATTAATAAATTTTAGAGAGTGGCACTATCATTGTCTGTGATATATTTACAAGTTCATTTTTATTAAAAAAAAATTTGTAACTTTATTTGTTTTATATCTTATTTGTTTTAGATTTGTTTGTGACTTTATATTTGATTTGTTTGTGACTTTATATTTGATTTGTTTGTGACTTTATATTTTATTTGTTTGTGACTTTATATTTTATTTGTTTGTGACTATATATTTTATTTTTTTTGTGACTTTATATTTTATTATTTTTGTGACTTTATATTTTATTTGTTTGTGACTTTATATTTTATTTGTTTGTGACTTTATATTTTATTTGTTTGTGACTTTATATTTATTTGTTAGAGATTTTACATTTTATTTATTTTTGATTTTATATTTTATTCAACTTGTTTAAATTATGTATATGTATAATAAAATGTATAATAATTATATGATGGCCTTCTGGTTGACGTGAGGGATTAGCCAATATGAAATAGTCTGTTACAGCAAGTTCTTGGAATGTGGTGCACAGAAATCTGGGTAATCTCCTAGAAACATCTCAAAGCTGATTGATTAATCAATGTCTGGCATCATAGGGTCAAAAGCCATTTGTATGACCCCTGACGCATCCTTCTACTACATCTGCTCAGATGTAGTTTAGTGTAGGCCATGGGAGGTATAAAGACAGCAACACTGATTGATTAATCAATGTCTAAAATCATAGGATCAAAAGCCACTTGTATGACCCCTGACACAACTTCTCAGATCTTCATGTAGTGTAGGCCATCGAAAGTATAAAAAAACAAAACAAAATATAGATCTGTGTTTTAATCAGATTGATGTAATTATATATTCTATATGAGAAAATATAGACTACATGTAACAGATACACCTTGTAATATGATATATAATAATGATAATATAAGATAGGTTGCCAGGCAACGAAACATACGCCCACAGCAGCTAAATCGTCCAGGCAGACAACAAGAGTTGTCGCATATTTTACTTTTTTCGGTAATAAAACATTTATAATACACTAAAGTCTGATTAAAAGTAACAACTCATTATGTAATTATCAGAAAATCATTTGAATATGTTTGGTTTTGATAAAGTTCTCCTCCATGCTACTGTTTAGTATACGAAACATTTAATATTCTGGATTTAGCTGTTCAAGTTATCAAAATTCATTGAAACTCAATATGCTTGTTCGTTTCATGACCTTCAACACTGTCAATCAGATATTAACTTTAGCCTCTAGAGCGTCCACAAGGTTTTTTGAAGTGATCAAGGACCATAACTCTGAGGGTAATTGGGGAAATCGATGAAAATCAAGAGGTTCTTCGTTTCATGACCATAAACAAACAATCAGATATTAACTTTAGCGTCTAGAGCGTCCACAAGATTTTTTAAAGTGATCAAGGGCCATAACTCTTTACAGTAATTATCGGAAATCGATGAAAATCATTAGGCTTCTTTGTTTCATGACTTTAAACACTGTGTATAAATCTAACGACAATCGGATATTAACTTTAGCCTCTAGAGCGACCACAAGATTTTTTGAAGTGATCAAGGGCCATAACTCTGACAGCAATTATCGGAAATCGCTGAAAATCAATAGGCTTCTACGTCTCATGACCTTAAACACTGTGTATGAATTTAAACTCAATTAGAAATAAACTCTAACCTCTAGAGCGTCCACAAGAAATTGTGGAAGACGTATGGACGTACGGATTGATTAAGGGATGGGTTCTATCTCATGCTGACCAAACAGATTTTTGTGTAAATACATTTACCGGTACATAGGTTTAATCCATCCACCGGTTATGCATTTACATTTGGACAGTCTGTAATACAGGGATGAAGTGTTATATTCTGAGGGACACAATGAAAGGAGATATAATGGGACATGTCTTTTTCAATGAGGAAAAATGGGTTGTACTTCTCATTTGCAACATTTGGCAAGTTTCCCATACGACCCAATAAACAAGGAAAACTCAAAGTCAATTCTTATATTTACCAAAAAGTGACTTTAAACAATTATGTTTTTGATATAACATTTTATTTCAGTTAAATATGTCAATTTATGTCATAAATGTTTCTGATTGGATTTGAAAAGCGGGAGAAATCAGTCCACAGTAAACATGTAAATGACATTAAAATGATTCAGAAGTCCCAATTATCACCAGGACAACCGAAGTTACTGACCAATATATATATAACCTCTATATTCTATGTCATCAATGTCATTGACTTTAAGTGACCAATGAGAAGGTTATGTAAATATCTTGTGTGGCTTCAGGGATTTGTTGTTATAGTTTTTTCTGTATAAATTGACCTCACATTTTTGTATTACTGTATTAGCTTGATAACGTTGAGAGAATACTCTTCGAAACGTCGCTCAAATAAACAGGTAGCTGTTATTCCATAAGTATGTGTTAGTTTTATTGCTCTATCCAGTTACTAAATGCCTCTTAAAGATTAAATATTTATTATTGTTTTGTAACCAGGAGTTAGTTGACTACTGTAACATGGTATAAGTTATGTCAAGTGTTTAATGTAATGATGACATACATACTGTCAACAGGAATAAGGATTTCCCTTTTGGTCAAAATAAGTCGTCAGCATAGTGTGTTCAATTTGTCTCTCAGAGCTACCTTAAGTCCATGTTCTTAAAGCAACGACTGTGAGTTTTACAGCATCTAGCTGTTGACAGATAAGTCTGAATATCCAAAACTTTTGGGTACGTTATCACCCTTTGCCACAGACACAGGATACCGCCATTAAAATCCGAGTTTGACATGGAAAAGTTCCAGCAACCTTGACACTGAACCATCCCTGAACTTTGCAACTCGATTATTGCAGCGAGACTTTTTATTCGCTTTTATCACTATTGAAGAATCAGAGAGGTTGCGAGCTTGGTCAGTAAACCAATCTCGAGAGAGACAGAGAGAAATGGGGTTTAACGTCTACTCAACACAACTAGGTCATTTTGGGACTAACATATGGTTAAATTTTATTTCAATAATTCACTTGCGTGTAGGGGTCTTTAGCAGTGAGAGGAAACTTGAGTTCCGAGAGGAAACCCACGAGGTTGAGAAGACGCTCACACCAGGGCTCAAAACGACAGCCGCAAGCCAGAGGTGGCCGGCCAGCTAGAGGTCGAAGCGCGGCACTAAACCAATCGAAATTAGTGATAGAAAATGTAGGGTTGTATGTGAAGTTCTTGATCAGTCATCATTAAAGATGCCATAAGTCGTAACTAATTAGTATCAATTGGAAATCTTTTTTTAAAAATTCTGAATGGGTTAAACAAACCAAGTTTTTATGTACCACGTAATCAATGTTTCAGTATAAATAATTTTAAGATGGTTGAGTAAGCCAGGACCTTGTGTGTACATGTAGTTTGCTGAAAGTATAGTTGACAGTTTACACTAAAATTACTCTCACTTAATTAGAACTAAAGTTATTGTGTCCCAAAGCATCAAACACTTCAATTGCTCATCTCTGCCTATACTCCACCAAGGCAATCACCTTAATAAACACCTACACCAAGTTTGAAAATTTTAGCTCAATTAGAAGGAATGTGATTGTGTCCCAAAAAGTGTGACAGACAGACAGACAGACCCATTTTATAAATTCCCTGTTTTACTTCTACACAGACTTTTCCAGCAACAAGTTGATTGGAACATGTAGATCAAGTAGCATGCCTCTAACTGCATCTTGGTATTTCTTTTATGTCTGAAGATAGTTGCATGAATATCAAAAAAAGGGTTCTAAGAATAGTAAGAGACTTCTGAATAGCCAGTTTTATTCACGGAAATATATGTCAGATGTCTCTAGTATATAAGAGTTTACATGCAGTTTATATATCTACCTACATGTAGTGACCTATATAGACTTTATAGTATACCCCATCAGACCACTACACAATCTACTATTACATACAATTGATATCTAATGACGGGAAACAAATAATTGACATCACATGACCTTTCCCTATATCACAATTCCCTTCTCACTCAATCATTGCGTTATTATATCCAATTATCCACCACTCGTATTATTATTACTATTATACTTTAAACAGACAATGTTCTGTAAAACTTTAAGTGTCAACTTAATTAAGTTCATATGCATTGTAAAGTGGCCACAATGTATCTGAAGTCTACATTTATAAACAAATAAAGGGAACCTTCACCAAATTTTACACTTTTGCCAAATCAAATAGGCTTTGAAGCTCGGTGGGGGGTTAGAACGACATTGCGTATAGAAAACGATAAAAAAAACCAAAATCTGTTATTTAATATTCAATTATGACCAAAAATATGTCCATAGGAACGGTTGGGTGGTTGAATCATTAACACGCGGCGGTCCATTATAGTCAATACTGAGAGATACAAAGATCAGTTTCTAGGCAACAAAGCATAACCTTCCGGCAGCTAAGTTACAGAGTAGTTGCAATATGATAAGAAATGAAATGAAATGGGGTTTAACGTCCTACTGTTCAGCTCCGAACTGGGCTAATGAAGACAGGCATACACCATGTAGTGTGCCATGAGGGACATTTTGTCCGGACAGCAGCACTACAGGCCTCTCTTAGTCTTACATTGTATATCAAATTCCAACTGTCAAGGGATCTTTTACGTGAATGCCAATGTGTACACAGGACCTCGGTTTTTCGTACCATCCCAATGACTAGACAGCTGTCCTTGTCTGGCCCTCAATCCTGCATCACTAACAAGGGGAAACCACACCGTAAAATCTGGATGAACTTCCTTGGCCAATGTAGGGATCGAACACCCCGGCCTCCCTGCTAGCGAGCCAGTGCCTTTCCCACTGTGATCCCCCAATATGACAAGATTCTATGAGATGATCAAAGGCAATACTCAAGTTATTATTAGAAACTGTTAAAATTGACTCAATTCTTCGTTTCACAAGTCTGGACAAAGTTGACAGATCATCCATAAAATTCTACAATATGAACAAGGGCAATAACTCTATAAATAATAAATGAAACGGCAGAAAAACCTACAGGATTTCATGAATATGGATAATATAAATAATTTAAAGCAGATCACATGATAATTCTTCGCTTCACAGGTCTGGACAAAGTAGACAGATCACCAATAAGATTTTACAATATAAACAAGGGCAATAACTCTCTATATAAGTAATTAATGAAAATGGCATAAAAATCTACAGGATTTCAAGAATACGGATAATATAAATAATTTAAAGCAGATCACATGATAACTTGTCTTGCTAGGCCGTTCATGTGTAGTTTGAAGAGCGTTTACAAGAAATTATTAACAACATATTGACAGATAGAGGTGACGACCTTGGCATTTAAATGACAGGAAATTCAAAATAAGTTAGCAGACTGAGTTCCACTTGAATATTTCAAAATGAAAATATAATGGTCTAGATCTTGTCCCTTTATAACAGGAAATAACACATTACATCAACTGAATTGAACACTTTATCAAAGAGGTTTAGATCTTTTTATGATACAATCTTTCAGCAGGTCAAAATATAAGTGTTGAAGTTCAACAGTTGAAATATAAAGAGAGAATGAGTCTACAGTATGTAAAGTACATCAAAATAATATGTACATGTATGTTAGTCATCAATCAGCCTTATCATGCTGATTTTTGAATATTAATGCATTTCAATTTAGAAACTGTAACAGTTGTATTTGTAACATTTGTGAATAATGTCCAATGTTTATCTGTCAATAATCTCACCTTTGGTAAACATACATTATTCTGATAGCCAATGCCAACAAATTTAAGAAGTTCTATTTGGGAAATATACTATTCAAAAAAAGTAGGGGATATTTGATTGTTAAGTGTTATCAAAGTCATCTAATGAAACTGACGAAGAAACAAATGACAAAATGAAATGAAGTTGACATTCATCGATTTATTCCAAATGATCGTTTGACTAAGTAAGGCACAGACTGACCATTATAAGGGTAAAATGATACCCAGGGTCAAACAGCAAAGTTACGACAGCATCACAACAAAGTCAGTAATGGGTAACTCCTCCTCTGTTTGCCAAACAAGCATTGATCAAACGTGGCATACTCCTAATGAGACGTCTAAGGTCATTTTGGTCCAGATTGTCCCATTCCTGTTGCAACGCAGCAGCAAGTTCTTGGACATTGGCAGGACGTTGTTGACGTTGATGTAACCTCTGTCCAAGCATGTCCCAGACATGCTCGATGCGGGAGAGGTTGGGACTCAGTGCTGGCCAAGGTAATGTGGTGATGTTCTGTTGTTGGAGGTAACCTGTAACGATCCTGGCCCTGTGACATCTTGCGTTGTCATCCTGGAAGATGAAACGTCGGCCATGACGTCGTGCGAACGGCACAACACGGACTGCCAAGATGTTGTCCCGGTAGTACTAGCCTGTAACACGCCCTGAAACAACATGTAAAGCCGTTCTTCCAGCAACAGTGATGCCTCCCCACACCATAACAGAACCACCCACAAATCAATCATGTCTGATGACGTTAACGCTCGTTTTGACGACGCCACACCCTACTACGTCTGTCCAAAAAATCAACAGTGAACCTTAAGTCATCTTAATACATCACATTGCTCCAGCGTCGATTATCCCAGTGTTGACGATCCCTACACCAACGACATCTTGCCTGAATGTGATGATCTCTCAAACAAGGTATCACACGAGGACATCGGGCGCGAAGGTGACCCCTTTGCAGTCGATTCAGAATGGTCTGGCCACTCACTCTCACACCAGTGTCTGTTTGAAGACGAGCGCTGATCTGACTTGCTGTGATGACACGATTTCTCAAGGCCAAGGTACGGATAAATTGATCCTTGGCTTGAGTTGTCGCCTGAGCGTGGTATGTCCTGTACAGATTGTGTATCACGGTATCCGGACCATAGCCTGCTTATGACAGACTGAGAAACATTCATCGGCCGCGCCACAACCGCCTGTATTGTGCCGATTTGTAGCATGTCAAGGATGTATTCTTTTATTTTGGGTAAGGCGACGCATATCAAAATTTGTTTTCTGGTCACTAAAACAATTAAACTGATGTTTCCACCCTGGAATTCAATGCCACAATGACTGTTACATTCAAAGTCAGTATTGCTGCGTTTGGGCGTCACATGTAACTGGAAATGTTTCTTCTGTTAGGTTCTATAGTGATTTTTTTCGTAGTGATTTGCATAGCTTAGTATTATGCCCCCAAAATCAAATATCCCCTACTTTTTTTGAATAGTATATATAGGTTTGTATGGTTTATTATTGTATGCAGATATTAAAGGACAAAATTGGTGCCATTCATTATCAAAGTAATCGTATGTCATTAGATAAGAGAACACGAAAGAAAAACAGAAAAAGTCTGTGCATTACTATGTTTTTTTAAGGTACATGTATAGAATGAATATAAACAAGGGAATGTATGGACTATTTTCTCGTGTTCTCTTATCTTATGACATTCAATTACTTTATTGAATTGTCAAATATCCTCTTACAGTCCCATATATAACAACTTTTGGTCTTTTAAGAAATTATTAGTGAGCAGAAATTCCGCAGTTTATCTATTATCACTGGTCGCTTCAGTCACTTATATAGAGCGGCCACTTGTGTTTTTCGCTTAAACACTGTGTATAAATTTAAAGTCAATCGGTTATCAACTTTTGCCTCTAGAGCGTCCATAATATTTTTTGAAGTGATCAAGGGCCATAACTCTGAAAGCAAATATTGGAAATCGCTGAAAATCAATAGGCTTCTCCTTTTCATGACCTTAAACACTGTGTATAAATTTAAAGTCAATTGGATATTAACTTGAATTTAAAGTCAATCAGATAATAACTTTGGCCTCTAGAGCATCCACAAGAATTTTTGAGGTGATCAAGGGGCATAACTCTGACAGTAATTATCGGAAATTGTTTAAAATCAATAGGCTTCTTCGTTTCATGACCTTAAACACTGTGTATAAATTTAAAGTCAATTGGATATTAACTCTAGCCTCTAGAGCGTCCCCAATTGTAGAAGGAGGACCGTCGGACGCCTGGGAGAGACGGCAATATAAAACCACATTTCAATGTAGGCGTTTAAAAATTACAATTGAACAAAAAATTAATAATAATGACCTTGACTCAAATTATTTATAGTTCTACCCCCACTCACACATATAATTCTTTTTTTGAGGGTGGGGTGGGGGATGTGTTATTTTACATATTGTTTGTATGTAATTTCAATATGCATACAAATACAATGTATAATATGATATACGATGAGTCATTAGACTTAAAGAAATTAAGATGTGAATATTTAAATGAGAAAAGTTTTAATAATACCTTGTTTGTTAAAAATTTAAAATTGGAGACATTATGTTGCAATAAATGAAAGTTCAAAGGAAAATTGGCTGACGGTTCATGTTTTAAACTTTAAGATGATACATGGTTTGTAAATCTGAAGACTCTCATTATCCAGAGATACTTGATATATCAGGATTATTCTTTCAAAAATTTGTGTAAATTCTTTCAAAAATTTGTGTAAATTCTTTCAAAAATTTGTGTAAATTCTTTCAAAAATTTGTGTAAATTTTAAAAAAATTTGAAAAATCTTAAGCAGTATTATTCTATGAAGGATAAGAAAACTGCTTTTGAAAAATGACAAAAACCAATCAAAATTAGTACACAGTCACGATATACATGGAAATAATATATATCTATCATTCACAGATCAAGTCTACAGCAACCTTCTACATGTATAGTGTGTCCCTCTATTTATTTTATGTAAGTTCGGCAGGTTCGAAATTCCTATATTGAAATAACTTCAAAACTTCCATAAGATAAAATGACCTCCCCAACCTGCCCGATGTCCAACACGTCGAATCCAACCAACCAACCTGATCTGCTCCCCCCCCCCACCACAACCTGCCTGATCTCCAACTCAACCAACTAGATCTCCTACCCAACTGGCCCGACATTCCTCCCAAAATGGCCTCATCAACAACCCAACTGGTGTGATAATATAACGCCACAGTATTTTTCTGTCTACGTGGTAATGTCATAATGACATTCTATCCTGAAACAGATCATATTCCATATTAAAAATATCAATATCAATATCCATACCTTCCAGGTTTACTAATGTACTTCTGAAGCCTCGCTTTCACCTCATCGTAGGTGAGGAATGCTACATATCCTGGGTGGGTAACAGCTAAGACGTTCCAATTACGGAGCAAGTTGTTCCAGGGTTGAAATAACCTGTAATTAACAAAAAAGATATAAACATGGGAATGCAGAGATGGAGCAAGCACAAGTAGGGAGAGGGGCGTGTCAGAACAGTATTAACCGAGTCTAATCAGTCTGAAGAATTCAAAACGAATGGAACTTTTTATCTGTAACATGCACTTACTATTAAAGATGCATTACATACATGTACTATGTAAAACATAGATCAACTGCTGGCTATCCTGCTATACTATATTAGTTTAAAAAAATAGATAATGACTATGAGAAAGGAATGTATTGAAAATTGAAGTAAAATTATTCATTCTGGGCAAAATTGTGAATTAAATAATAAAATGGCAATCATGTTTCAACCAGATCAATATCAAAACCATTCGATGTCCTAGAGCAGCGTTTCTCAACCTGGGGTGAATTCACCCCCAAGGGGGGAATGGCTCGCGTCCAGGGGGTGAATGACCACACTCCAAGTGTAACTTCAAAAATGGTCATATGTGACAATCACCAGGAGCAAATTTCGCACTGAACTGGAAACAACTATTTTCATTAAAATAAAAATTTGGTGTTCATTGAATCTTAACTTTGATCCGTATTCATTCCATATTCAATATTGTTTTGTTAATGTGGTCAGGGGGTGCAGGCCCGTGCAAGGATCTGTGCTTCATGTCGGATGGCTTCTATAGAAAATGGCCATTTTCAAGTTCCTCTGAAACGCCTGGAAGAGGGCCTGAAATGGCTATAAATCACGTTTGTAGACTCCAATTTCTAAAAATTTCCTGGGGGAGACCCGCCCCTAACCCTCCTCGGTGGACGACAGTCAATAACCTCCTCAAAACTCGATTGGGGGGGGTAAATGGGTCCGTTGAGAATTAATTTAGGGGTGAACGGTGAGAAAAGGTTGAGAAACGCTGTCCTAGAGAGTTGATTATGGGCTTATCATGTGAAACAAGTCTAATTAATAATAAAAATAACATTTGACTACATGGTACCTGTACTTGAGGCCAAAAAACCCACCATGTACAATAGACAGATTTAGTTACAGAATGCATCTTTAATATCACAATCACAATGATTATTTTTAGATTTTAAACAATGTGTTTTTTTTCAGTATTTTCTGACTAGATACTGGGATTGTAAAACGTCTGGTTCATCATGATGATGAATGATAACGTCCAGGAAATGAAAAATGAAACTCAACTGTTGACCTACATCTTATTATAAAGAGATGTGTGGTTTGATTATATTAAAATGTAATGTTCATATCTTGGGGGTGGAGTCCTATAAAAGTTAGTTGTCACCATGAATGCATCATTAATCAAATGTTATTTAAATATCCTATTAAAATTAAATGATTAATTCATAGAGTTCTTTTGGTGCATTTCAAATTTTTAGAAAGTCTGTCAGTATCTTTTGATGTGGTTTCCCCTTGGTGCCAAACAAAGGACCTGGTTTGTATCAGAGAAACACACAAGGTCTAATATAAATGAATAGAGGCTGTAATTACTTGTCATCTCTTTATAATCTGTAAAAATCTGATGTAAAAATTGAAATTAAGTATGCCATTGTATAGATTGATAGAATAGAAGCTAACGAAAAGGTTTTTAGTTAAAAAAAAAGTATATAACGTACCGTGTAAAAACATCAAATTCAAAAACAGAAATATGATCATTACATGTTAGATCTAGGGTCGTTTTTAAAGCCATGGCCTCTAATGGTGAACCAATTGGATGAGATTCATGTAGTGTATCACGGAATTCTTTCCACGGAACTGTGATCCTGAAAGTAGAAATATTAACATGCTAGATGTATATCAAATGGATAAAATTAAAAAAAGCTTCAAATTTAAACTCAAAAAGTTTGTATTATAATACATAGGTTTATAAATGGTGTATTATGACATGTCAGCACCACCAAGACAACCGGTATACTGCACCCAACGAATGGTGATATTACGCTTACAGGTAAAATGTTCATGTTACCAAGCCCCAAGGGCAGGAATTCGTCATAACTTTGGGGGGGTGGGGCGAACCCTGGAACCTTTTGTAACCAGCTAGGGTTATCTATAGTGGTGACACTTTCATCACCAAACCAAAATAATAATTAGGCCAACGAACAGTTTAATGTACCAGTGTTTTTTTTGATGAAAGCTGTAACTTTAGGGGTAATATGATGATAATATGGAAAAATTGACTACCTACAATTAAGGAGGAAGATATCGTGAAGATCAATTACTGTGGCAAGACCCAAGGCAGACTTGGTTAGATAGCCTTTTTGAACGAAACATTTATGCATGTGGATATAAACATGGCTGTCAAAAAATCATTGGGGGGGGGGGGGGGAAAAAGAGACCTATTCGACCCCCCTCTTCCGATTCTAAGGGGGGGGGGACTGATCGCCCCATCCCTCTTAAAACCATGACCATGTCAAGCCCTAGTGCAGTAGGAAGGGTATGCTTTAACCCTTAAATTGGTCTCATTATCAATCTATAGTGGACTGGACATGTAGTTACATGTAGCAGGGTATAGTTATAGTTTCCAAAACATGGTACACTATTCCTTAGGATTTAATTTTAAAACTCCCTTTTTTAAATTTTAAGGTAGTGAATAACTACAGTGTAATATCATTTACTCTTGTTTACATAAATGATATATTACAAATTCCATGTACATGTAGGCCTGCACCAACAATTAAATTTGTGCATTTACATGTATTAATGATTTAAGCAGTGGCGGATGAAACAGTCTACTAACAATACAATACAAATAATAATTCAACATGGAAGTCACCTATATATTTCTTGAATTGCAATTAAAGCAGCCTGGCTAACATGTATTCAAATTAATACATTAAAAGATAGGATAAACCAAATGGTGAAGACATAATTCAAATATAAAAAGGAAATATTACTATCCTGTAAAGCCACATTAAAGGGCGAATCCCGATATTTTTTGGGGGAATATAACTGCTTAATTTTGTGTTAAAATCCCTTAAAATTTTTGAGTCAAGGACGAAGCAACTACTTCAGTATTTATGATACGTTTTCAAACGACTTAAATACGTCAGTCTTCATCTGGAATTTGAGACCGGTGCCCTAAGGTGTTGTTTATAAAAATAATGTGTAGTTGAAATTTGCCTTTCTTTATCAAGTACGGCACGTGGGTTATTCACTGCATAACCCTCTCAAGTAACCGTAATCGATTATAAGGTCACCCAACGAAATAATTGACCCGAAATCTGAAAAGGGTTACAAGTCCGGATAAGCAGTTTTGGCGTTCACGTCCAAACGACTCAATATTTTGAGTTGAAATTTTGAGACAAGGTAAATACACCATTCCTCTATATTTGGCGTTTTATTTTTATACATTCTCAGACTTTTTTAAAACTGTTGATATGATGGATCTGTTGGAATGGTTTAGTTGCCGTTAAATTCTAATGAACATTAAACTCATCTGAGTTCAATAAGTTGGGCATTATCAGAATTTAAAAAAAAAACTCAAACATTATTACATAATCAGAAGGAAAATGCAAGAATCTTTTAACTTAAATTGAGTTCTAAGAGCCATTATAACTCTAAGAGTACGATGTTGGCTCAATTACCAGGAGGTCCTTAGTTTGATCTGGTGTTTGTCAAGAAAGTTTGTGCTTGCAGAACGGATGGTGGACTTGTTTATACATGCAGGGTATACGACTGAAGGAGTGTTTTAAAGATCCCCTCACAACAATGGTTTAATTTCCCGTTGCTACATGTATTTATTTGTCAGACAAATTACTATATTTTGTAAAAATAAGGATGCCTGGGCTTTATCAGATTGCTTTTTGTAACATGCCCTCAAGTAAGCCACCCGCAACTGACTTTGTAAAAATTTGACATATTGCTCTTTTTAATAATAATCTATTTAATTGATGTACATGTATGGAATATTGTTGAAAATCAATAGCTTCTAAAGTGCTGGTATAGATGATTGGGTATGGTCTTTGTCTTCATATTCCTGGCATGTGGCATATTCAAAGCTATTTGCTGGTTAATAAAAAATATATTTCGATTTGATTAAAACAAATGTTCTGATTACCGTAGATTGTGTGACAAATCTAGGACTGATCCAGTGCTGATCGATACACTGATTTTATGTTCATTACAGCCTATAGAATTTAAGTTCGTTACGATTCGAATACACATTACAGCCAATAGATTTTAAGTTAAGTACATGAAGGCCAGGGGCCTACATGTACAGTAGATGCTTGTATGGAATCCCTCAATCTTAGTACGGCATCTGTATAGGCACATGTAGGTAATCGCTTCACAGTGATTCAAGTTAACAAATAAAATTATGTAGCTGCTGTTTTCGTATCAATAAACAAAATCTTAGCAAAATTAGATAAATGGACTGCAATCATATTGAAGAGTACCAGAATCCTCATGCAACATTCAAGCACAGTAATTCTGAACTACAGTGTTTGAAATCACTTGAGAGTGTTTATGTTTATGTTTGGCAGGGGTTTTTTTTATTTGACATTACTCAAAATTATATTTATTTGCTTGTTGAAATTGATATATGTATATACATGTTCCCCTTTCAATGAAATCACATGACTATTTTAATACTGATTCATAGAGTTTTGTTTGGCTGTATGCAGTTTTAGTGCAAGTAGAAATTGATAATACCTCTTTAAAGGGACAATAACACTCTTGCTGGCTTGTCAGGTCCAGAAGAAAAAAAATTAGCCTTATTCTAACTACAAGATGTTTAAGTGTCCTACCTGTTGTGTAAATTATCCATTACAACCTATCTTACTTGTCCAGAGGGTTTGAAAATATGTTTAAATCAAAGTTGCATTTGAAAGTGCTTATGTACATGTAAGGCTTTTCAAACCATGTTTGTATCATTTTGTAATTGAAATATTGTAGAATAGTACAAATTGTTGACCAGAATAAAGATTGGAACATATTATTCAGTTACAACAAGAGAGGTATTGGGGCTTTAAACACTTTTGTGGGTTCAGAACTGGGATGATTGAACTTTTTTTAATAAGTCAAAATTCCTTCAGCACATGTGGATGTGCGTGCAGGCTGGTACATCACAGGGAGTGCTTGAGTGTTTTAACTTATGTATGATATAATTAAGAAGCCATGATGTCGTGAGTTCAGGTTCATTAATATATTGTAGATATCATAACAACGATGAAGTAATATAATATGGTAGTTTGGTGTTGAGAGTAAAAGTGAGATATTATCTAGATAAAATATCTAAGCAGGTTCTAATATATACACTTAAAACATGTACATAGCTAAATACATGTATACTGTTCCTGTATCTGATTACAGTTTTCATAAAATCATTCTCAGTGCATTAATAACTTTAAAGAGGTGACTCACGAGTGCAAGATAAACTATTTATTATGGGTTTTTTCGTTTCTAGTCCTTCTCACGACACAAAGAGACATTCTGTCCCGTTTCTAGTCCTACTCACAAGGAGACATCCTGTCAGAAACTATTCATTATGGGGTTTTCCGTTTCTAGTCCTACTCACAAGGAGACAATCTGTAGGAAACTATTGATTACGGGGTTTTCCGTTTCTAGTCCAACTCACAAGGAGGCATTCTGTAAGAAACTATCAATTGGGTTTTCCTTTCACAGGGAGACATTCTGTCAGAAACTATTTATTATGGGGATTTCCATTTTCAGTCATTCTATCAGAAATTAAATGAGTTTTTATCCGAGACATTCTGTCAGAAACTGTTTATTATGGGGTTTTCCACCTCCAGCAGGATAAGTTACTGCAGTTGAGTTTCAGAAAGATCTCTACTGCTGTCAATTATACAGGAGATAATATCAAATATTTTATTTCCTCATATTGATTACAAGTTAAAACATCTACATTGAAGTTCATGTAGCAGGGTGTGGGCGCAAAGCGCAGGTGTGACAGGAGAAATCTGAACCTTTGTTACAGTGAACCTGTACATGTACGTAGTAGTTATTAGCACCCTTTCCGAGGTGTATCGGTGAATATCCGGACAGTTTTGGTCGGGGGTTCAGCCGAGGCGAAGCCGAGGCGGTCCGCGACCAAAACTGTTCGGATATTCACCGATACACCGAGGAAAGGTGCTAATAACTGACTTACATCACATTTCTATCGAGTATTGTGAAGGAAAATGTGAAAATAGTATTTATTATTGAGTCGTTTCAACCGAAAAGTGACATGCTCTTTCATTTATCCCTTTCTGAGCCTCACGTTACATTTCATGGTAGAATGATTTCGCAGTGGGAAGACGAGTTGAGTAGTATTTACACGCGCGTCTAGCTATACCCTGGGCGTAAAACAATCACGTGTTTGTTTAGACCACATCGTAGAGGACTGCAATATTAATAATAATATTATTAAATGTAGTGTGAAGGAAATGCGAAACATGGGTCATTCCTGGTAAAAGTATGCATCAACGAATTATTTGTAATAAAATGTATGTCTTTCCAGGCGTTTTTGTTTTTATCCTGCTTATTTTAAATGTCTGTGAAGTGTCCAGCAAGAGAACTGCGCCTTTTATCATCACAATTGAAATAATTATTCAGTGTTCTCATTTATATGTTTTGCATATTAATATCAATCAAACCAAATTATGGAACAGGTGCCAATTGACATGTGTAATAATTAATTTTTGTAATATGTTGTTTTGTTAATTTAATGTTATTGTATATATTTTTGAACTGCCAGTTTCTTTCACCCGGTTTGTTTTGTTACTGTGATTTTGACTACTTGTTTGGTGTGATTTATCCGGCTGCTTTGAATAGAGCCATCGTTATCACTGCGATCTGGGCCGGACTAAACGTCCGCTACTTATTGCTTGAATGGTATCTTAAACGGTGTAGAAGTGTTCGTTTGTCGGGAATGAACAGTACTCTTTTTTAAAAAAGTGTACTGTTCATTTCTGATACACGGATACTTTTAAGCCTGTATTGGAAATAAACAGGCCAGTTTTATCAAAAGTTGCTAATGGCAACGAGGTAGAAGTGGGATGTAAATGTACGTCACTTCTAATTCTTTAAACACATGATTCAAAAAATCTATATTAAATATCTATTTCTGTTTGAAAGGTATTATAGAAGTGGATTGTAAACAAATACCTATATATAGACATACAATACTGTTAAATTAAATTCTAAAATATTAATAATTTTTCAAACACAGGACATTAAAAGTGTGTTATTACCATGACAACAAATCTATATTGTTTAATAAAATATGAATTACACAGCATGTAAATAATCTGTATTGTTACAACCTGATACATGTATATTTATCTCAATCATCTACTGGTATACATATTGGATATGATAATGTGTTTTAAAGTCTTACTTTTCTGCGCTAACTGGGCTCTTGTACATGTACATGCAGATGGGCATACACCATGTGTACAGACTGAGGGGGATTTTACCTGGACAGTGGCTCTGCTCTTTGTTATACTCTTTTTTTTTTAAATCCATCCGTAAAGGGTTCTTTTAAATGCACTTTAACATGTACATGTATACACTAGATTCTGGATTTTCAACTCCACCACAGACAAGAGGGAACTATGTGTGAAAATCCTGAGGAACTTTCTCGGCCAACACTGCAGTTTTCTGGCTAGTGAGCCATTATGGCTTGCACCTAGTATTAAATATGTGACTTTTTGAATCCTGTAGAGAACATGTACTGTATTTCCTCTAATAAGCGCCCGGGCGCTTATTTTTTCAGCACCCCTTGACCCCCCGGCGATTATTAGAGGCCCGGCACTTATTTCTTTAATAGCATATTGAATTTAGGGTAAAGCCGTCATTTACCATGGACATTGGGCCGGAGAATCTTTTGAATTACGGCATTTGATCAAAAGCAATTTTATGTCTATTAGAGACCCGGCGCTTATTGGAGGCCCGGCGCTTATTTTCTTAACTACCCTTGACCCCCCCCGGCGCTTATTAGAGGCCCGGCGCTTATTGGAGACCCGGCGCTTATTAGAGGAAATACGGTATTCTGTATAAGGCAAACAATTGGGACAAAGGGTATTAGCTTTATTTTCACTACTTCAAAAAAATTACAATTCATTATTGTGATAAAAATTATTAAATAACATTCTAATCTATCCATTCACACTTCTTTCAATAATGACCCATTTATCATGATCAACAAATGACAATTATATTGCTATACACTCACTATCCCCATTAGTTTTCTAATAATATAAAAGTAAAATGAAATGGAGTTTAATGTCCTACTGTTCTTCTGCTCTGACTGGATGGGCTAATGAAGACGGCCATACAGTGTGCTATGATGAGGGTTTTTTTGCCCGGGCAGCGGCACTATGGCCTAATCTTACATGTATATCAAATTCCAAATGCCAAGGGATCTTTTACATGTATGCCTTGATGTATACATGGGACCTTGGTTTTTCGTACCATCCAAATGACTAGACTGTTGTTCTTGTCAGGCCCTTGTCCTGCATCACAGGCAAGGGGAAACCACGTCGGTAAATCCCAATTAACTTTCTCGGCCAATGCAGGGATCAAACATGTGACCTCGGGGCTAACGAGCCAGATTCTTACCCACCTAGCCACCCTGGTTCCCCTACTCCGTAAATTGCAACAACGTTGCCATTTCAGCTTTAACAATTTTTTAGCATTACATGTAGCTAATACAATGTAGCTATGGCAAGTTTATATGATTGGTTGCTGCATTTTTGGAGGGCTTGTTGGACATGTTATATGTTTGGTCATGCTCCCATAAAGAAAAATTTAAATATTTGAGACCTGCATGTACAATTCGCGAATAATTGAGAGAGAGAAATGGGACTTAACGTCCAGTTGACACAAACTAGGTCATTTCGGGACTAACGAATAATTTAGAGGCAATGTGAAATAAATGTCCATCTTAAAGCCCCAATACCACTCTTGTTGTAAGCTACTAAATAATATGCCCCAATCATTATTCTGGTCAACAAATTGTGCTTTTTTTAATAATATTTCAATTAATTGATAATACAAATTTCATCTTAACACACCGAATTTAAAAAATTGGAAAAATTCAACTACATGCTTTGAAAAGCTTTATGTACATGTAAACACTTTCAAATGCAACTTGGTCTTAAACATATTTTCGAACCCTTTAAATGTATATAATGGCCATGATCAGGAGTACTTACATGTACATAGAAACAACCGAGGACGGACAATACATGTATAAAATAAACATCAATTTTAATAACAAAGAGGCTAAGTGGGTATGGTGCTGGCTCTCTAGCCTGGAGGTAGATCTCTGCATTTGCCGTAGTTCCCCCTTGTCAGTGATGCAGGACGAAAGCCCCGACAAGGACATCTGTCTAATCATACATATGGGATGGAAAGCCTAGGTCCTGTGTACACATAAGCGTGCATGTAAAAAATCCCTTGATAGTTGGAAAATCGATATAAGAGTAGGCTGTAGTGCCACTGTCAGTGCAAATTTTCCTAATATTAGCCCACGGTATGGCGTATGCCTGTCTTGATATGCTCAGTTCAGAGCAGGACAGTAGGACGTTAAAACCCTGAAAAAAAAAAATCTTGACAATATACATGTCAAGATATTTAAGATTTCAATCTTGAAAGTTGTTACGAACAAAAATTCACGAAAAAATGGTCAAATAACTGAAAACTAATGCAACCACTATATTTTGTAGGGCTGGTGAGAGCTTGTTCATATAAGTATTGCTGAATTTGACAAGTGAGGTCATCTTAACAGAGGCCTTCCAAACAGGAAGTACAATTTAGTATTAAATTTACTTTGTGCATACAACTACACATGTACATGTACAGTACATATAATGTTAAGGCCTATATGTAGGTTTCTTTCAAAATAATCATAATATGCAGTATTCTTTTGGGATAGATTCAAAACTACACATTTTTCTTGGCAACAAAGCTGACAGACAATATATCTAATTAATGCTTTAAAGTTTAACGACCATTGAACCAACAACAACTAATTTACAGATATTACAGTTGTCAAGGCCCCAAATATTCCATATCAGTTTTACATGTATGTAAGACTGGAAATGTACATGTACATGTATGTCAAGAGTCACTGACAAAGACAGATTCAAATCTAAGCAGTATTGTGCAAGAGGTAAAGGTACATGTAAAATGTACATGAACATGTATGCTTAGGATGGAACACTAGATTCCACTTCTTAACTTCTATCTTTCTGTATCACGATATTACAACTGGCATTCTATTCCAGTCTATGACACGATGTATGAATTCTACTAAACCAAACCATGCCATTAATTTTCATTTACAGTTGCATGGGGAACCTGCCATCAGAGAATTGTATCATCACAAAAAACCCACAAGGTTTCAGACCAGACAAAAACAAGTTCAAATCTAATCAAAGCAATAATAGAGAACTATCAAATAAAGTTAACAGATTCAATTAAATTATCTATACCATGTGTATCCGAGTAAATAAACATTAAAGAGACATTAATACATGAAATGAAGGCCTATGTAAGATTTTGATAAAGAACTGCTAGTTCTTGCTATATAATAGCTCAAAAATAGACAATGCAAAATAATACAGAAAATTTTATTCAATTTACTTTATTCCGAGCGGAGAACATGTAATCACTATTTATAGTTTTGAAAAGATGTGTGCACTTATTATTATCTTAACCATCATACTGGTTATTAGAGTCTTAACCTCGCTTTTCCATTTTAAAATTCAATCATTAACTGGCCGAACCGTTCTAATCTACTTAAAATGATAGCCATCCAATGGCATCAAGAGTAAATTATGATCCTGTCATGTTTATAAATTTATAATTAATATAACATCTAAGGCCTAAAACAAAGACCTGCAATGGGCAGATTTGGCTCTTGAATAATTCCTCTATAACACGTTTAAAAATATGGGTTCAAATATTTTTAAAAAAAAGACAAGAGATAAAAGTAATTTATTTGTGTGTCTAACTTCCATAAAACTAAAAACAGAAAAGAATAAATTTTTTAAAGCACAGTTTTCTATGACTTGGATAGATGATACACATGTAAGTGAAGTTAAGTCCCCCCTGGGATTAATTCTCTAATCTCATTCTATGATTCATAATTTCACAAATTAGTATTCCAGACCAGACTAGGATTTTTTTCTGATAGTTAGACAGAGAGCCTGTCTGTTCGAGAAACATTATAATTAAAGTCAGCTACACGTGTTATTGGTCGTGTGTGTGTGTGTGAGTTTGCGAGTTGAAGCCATGCATGTGCGCAAATTATTGATTATTAAATGACTGCCAACAAGATTGAGTGCATTCCATGACAATAAATAGCACCCATCATGCATCATTGCACACATTTTCTTTCTCTCTGAACAATAATCTACTTTATTATGCAGAAAACTTGCCAGACTCATTAAAAAAACCTTTGTTGGCTGATGATTCAACGATAAAAAATTCTACTGGAAATTGTAATTGCTGGAAGACAAATTAGTGCTTAAATTTTTTTTCGAATTGAACGCCAATATTTTACATAAGGCAGAAACTGCCAGAAACACATACATACAATACATGTATGGAGTTATAATGAATGAATGAAATGGGGTTTAACGTCCTACTGTTATGCACTTAACCTGAGCTAATTGAAGACAGGCATGCGCCATACAGTGTGCTATGATGGAAATTTTGCCCGGGCAGCGGCGCTACAGCATACTCTTATATCGAATTCCAACTGCCAAGGGATCTTTTACGTGCACTCCAATGTGTACACGGGACCTCGGTTTTTCGTCCCATCCGAACGACTAGGCAGCTGTCCTTGTCAGGCCCTCCTTCTGTATCACTGACAAGGGGAAATCACGTCGGAAAATCGAGATGAACTTTCTCGGCCAATGCAGGGATCGAACACTCGACCTCCAGGCTAGCGAACCAGCGCCTTATCCACTTAGCCAGTGTGATCCCCGTATGGAGTTATAAAGACGTCCATCATTTTGAATCCCTTGCAAACTACGATATTATTGATAAATAAACTAACACATACTTATGGAAAAACAGCTACTGATTTATTTAGGCGACGTTTCGAAGAGTATTCTCTCAACGTTTTCAAGCTAATACTAGCTTGAAAACGTTGAGAGAATACTCTTCGAAACGTCGCCTAAATAAATCAGTAGCTGTTTTTCCATAAGTATGTGTTAGTTTATTTATCTACCCAGTTACTAAATGCCATTCAAAGAATAGATATTATTGATGTTAACGTCCAGCTGTTCTGCTCTGACTGGGCTAAGGGAGATGGGCATATGTCATACAGAGTGCTACACTATGAGGGAAATTTTGCCCGGGCAGCGTCACTATGGCCTACTCTTACATGTACATCGAATTCCAACTGCCAGGGGATCTTTTATGTGCATGCCAATGTATAAAAGTATTGAATCATTGGATCTCATTTTTCTTACTCTTCAACATTTGACACAGGAAATGGTACAAGTATTTACATTAATCATTATAGGTGGAGCTACATGTAATTGTTTTGACTAAATCCTCATTTATGCAGTGGATGCCGAATGTTGACAAATTTTCATCATAAATTTATATGCTGAATGGACAAATATTCCTAAATAGAAATGAGACGTTTAAAAGGGAAAAACACATTACATGCACATGTATATTAGCATTTTGGCATTACAGTATGTCCCTTTTACTATTGACTACATGTACATGTAACGCGACAGAATTTCCAGTGAATATTGTGACGAAGTACACCGGTAGTGAAAAAATTCTGTCTGTGTTTGAACTTTGAAATGAAAGACAGTGTGTCACAAATCACAATCATCATGAATATACAGTTTCGATGTGTCACAATTTATGGCTATGGATCAGATTTTTGGGAGAAAGGATTTGTGTTTCTATTGAGTCATTGAACTTGTAACATACAAGACTGTTCTGCATGTTTCTATTAATTGTAAGAATCATTCAACTTGAAATCAGTCTGTCATTGCCCACAATGTATAATAAGGAAGGCTGTAGTATTATTTTGTTCATTCATTGTGTTAAACAAAATTAAAATCTTAAAAAATTCTACATACATGTACATGTGTAAGTACACCAGGGCAACTAATCCCAAATAAACAAAATTGTACCGAACCAAACAGTTAAAAATGTTACCCTTACAATTTTAATACATGTACTTCCTTGATTATTTATATTTCATTGAACACATGCAATTGACACTAAATAATAGACACAAAAATAGTTTATTTGTCATATTTTCGGGAATATTTGTCCAAAGAAAAAAGGTTGATAAGCATTACCAAAGTTCACATTTCAGTGTGCAAAACAGCAAAAGATATAGGTAGCATATCTTCTACAAAAATAAAATATAAAGGGGTTTAACTTTTCACTTTCTGCAACAACTGGGTTAATGCTAATAGTAATGAAGATGGACATATGTATGGTCACACACAGTATGTGGTGAAAGAACTTTTGCCAAAAAATATTTTGAACAGACAGATGTATTTCCATCTACCGTTTGACGTGCATACAATGGGACCGTGTTATTTCGAACAACTAGTCACTTGTGTCCTACAATAGGCGCTGCTAACATGGAGAAACCCTGTTAGAATTTACCAAGGAACATTAAAAGTCAACATCAGGATTGAGTCTGTGACCTTCTGAGCGAGCCAGTGCTTTTTATCACCCTGCTCTAGTTCAAAATATTATATAACCATGTAGTGATATGTTTTACAGGCTACATGTACATCAAATTCTTGTTTTGGTTAAGATAAATACGACAAATCTTGGTACTGTATTAATTCTACAAGTATTACAGGATTCACAGAGGAATGCGTAGTGTCGTAGTACATGTATGTACTGTACAAGCTGTACTAACCCTATTCTTTGAAATTTTGAAAACATGGAAATGTTAAAAATGATATGATTATCTTTCTTTAGTGCAAAAGGGCTTCAGTAGCCAAGACTTGAAGATGGTCAATGATATTCTAATACAAAAATAACCATGTACTGTACATGTATGAGTACAGTACCGGTACATACATATTGTAATTTCCCTAGCAAATACATGTGTTTTCGCTTGTGTTTTTATGTAAAAATTACATTACTCTATAGACTTCACAACCTTCAGGTACCAATGATTCAATTCATGATCCATCTATTGGAATTTTGGAGTCACAGTGCCAACAGTGGCTCTTTGTGTGTGAGAATGGCACTGTCGACTCACGTCACAGTACAGTCAGTAACTAAGGGTCTTGGGTTTGATCAAAGTCTTGGATGAGAAAGTTGATCATGATTTCCCAGTCTAGTAGCCTCCTCTTGCCAGTAGTGCACAATTGAAAGAGAAGCAAAGAAAAGTGTCTAGTTGCTCAAATGGGATGAAAATAATGTTTGGACATTCAGTAGACTGTAATGCTACTGAGCTGTATTTACATGTATAATCTTCAGCTATATCGTGCATGCACGGAAGGCTTACATGTGCAATTTCTCTTTACAGTTGTTACTGTGGGCTACATGTATGTACATGCAGGCCTACGGTACATGTATTGTAAATTGAATCTAGATACTGAAGATTTCATGTTACTGCGGGGGATCATGTGGGTAAGGTGCTGGCTCGCTACATGTAGCCTGGAGGTCGGGTGTTCGATCCTTGCATTGACCGAGAAAATTCATCTAGATTTTCCAGCGTGGTTTCCTCTTGTCAGTGATGCCTGACAAGGACAGCTGCCTAGTCATTCGGATGGTACAATAAACCGAGGTCCTGTGTACACATTGACGTGCACATAAAAGATCCCTTAGCAGTTGGAATTCCGTTGCTGCCCGGGCAAAAATCTCGTAGCACACTGTATGGCGTATGCCCGTCTTCATTTAGCCGAGGTTGGGTGCAGAAGCATAGGACGTTAAACCCCACCTCATTCATTCATTCATCACTGCAGGACATGGATGTAGCTGCTACTGGTCTTGTAAGTCAAGATCGGAACTGGTTTGAGAAATGACTTGTCTCTGTGATGAAGGACCAGAATATCTATGGATACAAATAATGCAGACATACATGATTTGTCCAAATTTTCTTATCTGAATCTGGGACTGAATAAAACATGTCACTGTCAGGAATAGGAATTTTTTTTATACTTACTTATCGCCGAATGACCGTTTCCACCAATCAGAAGCGTCACCTTTAGTAATCCTGTAATTTTCACCGGCGTATGTCCCTGTGGGATAAATCGCCTTCAATTCTGCCAACATGTGTGAAAATACCAATGACAGTTTAATCAAATTTCGTCGACAATGTGAATTTTCATCGAACATTTTCTGACCTCCATCTCTGAAAACTTTAATGGTATTCTTACATTTTGCCATCAAATTCTCAATAAATATTCTAAAATATTCATTTTCGTTCAATGTGTTAAGTTTATCATCGTGTTTCGAGTAAATTAATCGTAAATGTTGATAAGTGTCAGGCAAAATATCGAGAATAAATGGAGGGCTATTCCTCAAGTTCATCCTCGGGTGTTGACAAAGTTTGACCACTTTGTCCATCATTTTCCACGATTTTTCGATGGTCCTTTTATCAACTACGATTGGCTTTGGAGGAGCCAAGAATTCCTGTACACGGGTAAACATGTTGCCTAGGTTTTTTCCTTGACTGTTTTTTCCACGGCTACTCTGAGCCATTTCGCATTTCTCTAGTTCCTGGTAGAGTGTAGCCTAATTTACCGTATTCTCACCACAACGGACTTCAACTACAAGTAAACCTACAGCGATTGGGGTAAATGCGGGGGTGTCATTTGACACCAAAGTGATTATTATCGATTTATTACACTTTTTGTTATCCAATTAATCGCAGATCAAATAGGTTCATAATCAATTAACAAATAATCAAATAAATAGTTTTTATAACGTTTTCAAGCGTTCATTATCGTCTGCTTTAATTAATAACGACATACACCAGATTCACAATAAATGCGACCCATTTACGGTTCAACACGTCAATCGTCAACAAAGATGGCGGCGTTGGAAAATGCAGACGACACTGAATGGTAAAAAATGTATTTATTTAATGCCTGGGATTCATTTGTAACATTTATTATAGAAATCCCGTTGTATTTAAGTCCACCCTGTATGTTGAGACACTTCCAAATGCGAAAGAAAAACTAGAAGACTAAATATGCTGTTTACAACTAACCAAATCTTGCCATCTTTTGACGTATGCGAGTTTCAGCTACTGCCATTGACATGTGATGTACCATGGATTTTAATTAAGATCCATGCATGTATCACGCAATCTTATTTTCTCGTCTATAACAAGTAGATGTTACCAAGCTATGCAATGTATTAAAACGATCATGGACCAAATGTGAATGACCAATGAAACCAGATTAATTCATACTCCGTATGGGAGTAGAATGGGGGTTTAACATCCTACTGTTATGCACCTAACCTGGGCTAACGGAAGACAGGCATACGCTATGAGGGAAATTACAGCGTACTTTTATATAGAATTCCAACTGCCAAGGGATCTTTTATGTGCACGCCAATGAATGTGTACACAGGACCTGGGTTTTCCATCCCATCTGACTGACTAGACAGCTGTCCTTGGCAGGCCCTGATGGACTATCCCGATCAGTATCATCTATGCTATGTGAATAATGAGGGTGGGTTTTTTGTGTGTGTTGGGGGAGGGGGAGCAGAGGGGAGTCATCCAGTGAGATTTAAGAGAAATCCACACTTAGATCTACATTATAAACGTTATTTTGTTGCTACATGTACCAAATGTACTATACATAGATATCCCTCCCACAACATGGTAAAGTAAATAATAAATTACGGCACATTAATTAATTAGATTATAGAATTATAGATATTGAGTAAGAGCTTGGTACGGTATCATTTTTTTTTAAAAACAAGACTACCGTACAAAATATTATAAGAGTTATGTTCCAGATCATGTAACATTATTTGAAGTCTGAAACCTTTAAAATAAATTCACAAGAAAAGTACAGGCCTACATTTCATGTAATTTAGCAAAAGAACTAAAGAAGATAGGCTACCGATATGGTATTGGTATTTTTTTGTACACATGGTATCTTTATACATGTAACTGGCTGCTTTTGTCATGCAAATTTTATTTTCAAAATTACTGACAGTAAGGAAGCTTGTAGACAATGTTTATTTGATACATAAACTGTTATATTTACAGGATGACAGAGTTAGAAACAGCCTTGGTAGAAGATTGTGATTTTGGTTCATTAAGAAATATCTGTAAAGGTCGACCAGTACCTGAACATTTGCGAGCTGAAACATGGCAGGTATAATATTTTATGCAAATAATTTTCGTTTAACAGTCTCAAACTACAGGTATAAACACCTTTTATCAAGTATCTTAGTAAGACAGTTTGTGTTAACTTCTTTTTGATGATCAGATATCTAGAATCCCTTTTAAATAGAGAGGTTTAACATTCTCTAATCCCAAGTAAGCCCATTTAGGGACTAACATAATATGGTACACTGTTACGGTACATAGGGGTCGTAAAACACTTGGAGGAAACTGCAGCAGCGGAGAAAACAAGTGAGGTTGTGCAGGCAACCCTACTCCTCCTTGTCACCTTCAAGCTTGGAATCAAAACCACACCTCTTGACACTCAATACCCCACACCCAGCAAATCTGGTATAAAATCAAGTGGAATGGTTCGCTTTGTTTTTACATGAAAAGACGATTTGTAAAATCAATATTTTCACTAGTTGTGGTATGGTAATTTAGGATGTGTGTATATTTATTTTAATTATTTTAAATAATTTAGATATGTTTGAACGTAGAGGGTAAAGGAGATGCTATGTCCTCATTTGATGGCTTTTATGATATGGAAGAACAGAGTGTGTTACGAGATGACTGTTCAACGTTAGTAGGTAAGAGAATTGGTCCTTTCTGTTGCTTAATTTCTTAACATAAGACTCTGTTTTTGATGGAAGTATTTTTTATGCCAATAATGCAAGAGAATGTTGAGAAAGAATGAACCAGCAATGGGGTAGAGATGGTTGATCAGAGTTGTTGTTGATGAACACATTCAGTTATGAGAGCAGGTAATATGATAACCAGTTTCTTAACACAGAGTGGCTATTGTTACAACGAGATTGAGTAAAGGTTAGAATGAATTCCAAAATGGTGACCAATCTTCCCAAAACCAGCTTTGAAAAAGAAGCCGTATTTTCAACGTTTTCAGAACTGAAGGCAGCAATTAAGAGATGGAAAGGGTTAGGGTTAGGACCTTTTTTTATGACTTTTCCGATAGAGGGCTTCGAAAACATCATCGTAACAATAGCCTGGAGACTATTTTTACGACTCGTCGTAATAGCCACTGCCTCCTTAACAAGTGTAATGAAGCTTGAATATAACTCACAGATATCAGGCACAAATTATAGCTTTGTCAGGAAAAAATCCCTCTGGTGCCTGTTATTTTGTCTGGCAAAGATTTATCGTATCTGTGTTTTCAATACATCTATTATATTATTATTACGTCCGACACAAAGTTAAAAATGTCAGGTACTATAGTTCATTTGTGCCTGACTGTTTTTTCAGGTACAACTAAAATATTTTTTTTCTGTCTTGTGTCCTGTGTGTAATACTTTGATGCCATATTATTTTTGAAATGATGACAATTGATTTGTAATCTGATATTTTTATAATTGTACATTTTGTAGTTAGTGTAATATTGTAGGATTTATTTTAAGATAAACTTGGAAACGAAGAAGAAGATAAAGTGTCTATAGTCAGTGACTTAGAATCCATCATCACATTTTACTGTAAATCACGGAATATAAAATATACGTCTAATAATGGCTGGCTTGATATCTTACAACCTTTACTCTCACAGAAACTACAGAAAGCTGAACTATATAACTGTTTTTATGCAATAGTTGGAAAATATATACCGCGGTAAGTCAAGATTAATGTATATACATGTATTGGTAAGTCAAGAGAAATTATATATGTTAATAAGTCAAGAGACAATATACCTCTATAAGTCAAGAGAAGTTATATATGTTTATAAGTCAAGTGAAATTATATATATGTTGATAAGTCAAGTGAAGTTATACATGCTGGCAAGTAAAGAAAAATTGTATATTTTGTAAAGTCAAGTGATATTATATATGTTGGTAAGTCAAGTGATATTGCTGGTAAGTCAACAGACAATATACACCTTGGCAAGTCAAGAGAAAATATAATATATACAGAAACTTTATAATATATATGGAAACATTATTGGGATATTCCCTATCTAGTTGGAAAATTCATATAGCCTGCTTTGCCCTTTCTTTGTATTTTTGAAATTTATTTATGTTTCTTTTTATAGAGATTGTGTTAAGAATGGTAAACCATTCCATTTATTCCGTCTGCTATTACAATACCATGATCCAGAGTTATCTTCCTTCCTTGATACTAAACGAATAACACCAGATTTATATGCACATGAATGGGTAAGCTTATTTATAAACCAATAAGCCTAGAACAATTTTTATCAAAGACGTTGTAAGATTATGTAAGCTTGCCTGTTACAGAGAAAGAGAGAGAAATGGGGTCCACTCTACACAAACTGGGCCATTTTGGGACTAATATGGTTCAATTTTATTTCATTAATTCTCAAGCGTCCCCCCCCATCCCCTTTACCTGTTAAAAGCTTTTAATATGTATTGAAATGAAAGTCACTATCTTAACCGGGTTAAAAATAAGATTGTGAGTTGTGGCTTTGTGAGTATATGGCCCGGGCTCATTAGCTAGGAGATCCGAAGCTATCTTTCCACTATTGCCCCAAAATAGTACAGGATTCAGAACCTGGTTTGCAAAAGTGCCTAGTTCTTAGGAGGAGACAAAAAACAAGGTCCTGTTTATTCCATTGACAGCACAATCATTAAATCCCCTGACAGTTCAAAATCGTAATAAAAATAGGCTCTTTAGTGCGGCTGTCTCAGCAATAATTTGTCCAAAATAGACTACATGGTGTATGCTCATCTTCATTAACCCAATTCATGCAGAAAAATAAGATGTTTAACCCTATTTCATTTCATTTAACCAAAATGTAATAGCTGTATAAACAGTCTACAAATTTTGATATACCCACCACTTATGTAATACACAAGATGATGAAGGGACGACTGCTGGTGTTACCAGACAAAGTTGGATTTCTGCACAAGCAAAGATTTCAACAGCATATTGCTTGGTTGACACTCTGTAATTTATTGTGGCCTGAATACACTATTTGAGTACATGTATAATTTTTTTTTTCCGTGGTCATGAAGATGATCATAGTATCGGGAAAAAGTAAGTTACGAGAGTTGATCGGATGAGAACATGTGATTATGTTTGAGGCAATGTTTCTTAAGTTTTTAAGGAAAAAGCATGATTGTTTTCTCAAACAAGTTCTTTATCCTCGTGTTTGATTACAGCCAAGTATTAGTTATTAACTTGAAAATTGTAATAGTTACAATAAAATCAATCCTTTAATATAAAGAGGGAGGGGCAAGCCAATTTATAACAGGAAGTGTTTATTTGATTAGATTTTTTCATTGTTATGTGTTAAAGCCTGAATGATCAAGAAGGTCAATCAGCATTTTCCTTTTTTAAACTGGATGTTCTTGACACAAATGAATTATCCTTTAGACTTTCAGTTAACAATAAAGAAATCAATTTCAAGTAATGTAATTAAAATGAAATGGGGTTTAACATCCTACTGTTCTGCACCTACTGGGCGTATGAAGACAGGTATGCACCATACAATGTGCTATGAGATAAATTTTGCCCAGATAACGGCACTACGTCTTTTCTCCGATCAAATTTCAACTGTCAAGGCCAAGGGTTCTTTTAAGTGCATGCAAATGTGTACTTGGGACCTAGGTTTTCAGTCCCATCAAAACAACTATGCATTGTCCTTTTCCAGGCCCTCCATCCTGCACACATATAATGTAAACTTTAGATAGCAATAACATGATTTACAATCAATTTGGACCTACATGTATTTGTTGTGTATAGATAGTCTTTTAGTCTGTGCCTTTCGGTTGTGTATAGTCTGTATTAGTCTCCAAGTCGATGCCTTTTTAATTTGTCCACATTACATTTTTTTACATCTGTTGTTCTTTAGTCTAGTCCTGTATGTACTTTGTAACTGAAACAACGACTACAACAAAAATGATAACAAGCCGTCTGCACTAACATGGATAATTAAAATAGGCAAATCAGTTAAGAAGTGACCTATATTTGTTAAATAAACAAGTGTCCAGTTTCTCTCATCTTGAACAGTGAATAATCATTTGCTATTTTTTTCAGTTTTTAAGTTTGTTTGCTGCTACTTGTGATTTGAAAGTGATAACAATAATGTGGGATGTCTATTTTCAACATTCGGATCCGTTTCTGTTGTTTTTTATGGCGTTAGTTATTTTAGTCAACTCTAGAGATATGATTCTTCTATCGGATGAACCAAAAGAAACATTAATAGGTGAGTTATATTTAAAGTGTCTCTAAAATCCGGTGGTATGGTTTCTTTTGCCCTGAATGAATGAATGAATGAAGGAAATGGGGTTTAACATCCTATACGCTTCTGCACCTAACCTGTGCTAATTGAAGACGCGCATACGCCATACAGTGTGCTATGAGGGAAATTTTGCCCGGACAGCAACTGAATTCCAATTGCCAAGGGATCTTTTACTTGTACGCTGATGTGTACATGGGACCTTGGTTTTTCGTCCCACCTGAATGACTAGGCAGCTGTCCTTGTCAGGCCCTCCGTCTGCATCACTGACATGGAGAAACCACGCCGAAACTGCAGGGATCAAACACCGGACCTCCAGGCTAGCGAGCCAGCACCTTATCCACTTTGCCACGTGATAACCATTTTGCTCTGAAGAGGAGTTGGGAAGCTAATTGGTTAAACGTGTGTGTGCTGTAGATCTAAATGCCTGTTACGTATGTATGGTATAGGTATTATGCCAGGGTTGTATATGACAGAAATGAAATGGGGTTTAATGTCCCACTGTTCTGCTCAGACGGGCATACACCATGCACTGTGCTAGGAGAAAAAGTTTAAAGCGGACAGCGGCACCAAGGCCTATTCTTATATCGAATTCCAACCGCCACCAAGGGTTCTTTTATAGACCTCTGTTTTTTCGTCCCATCTAAACCACTGACATGAGGGAACCACACTGGAAAATCCTGTTAAAATTAGGGTTAGGTTATAACGTGTGATAAAGGTGTGAATTGAACTGAAATGGGGTATAACGTCCTTCTGTTCTGTTCCGAGTTTCCGACTGAGCTAAGGAAGTGTGATACTTACAGAAACATTTATCAATGAAATACGCCCGACTACAAACTTCCTTGAAATATTCACCTCAAACTATAGGCGTGTTATGTATGAGCAACTGCATGCTTTCTATTTTCAGCACACCTGATACCACTTGTCAATTTGGTCATCTATGATAGAGGTGATGTTCGATGACAACTTAATTATTTGCTAGCAACTTTGCCACTCACATTAGTTTTGTCTCAGCTGTTTGCATTATTGTTGGACAGAAAGTACTGTCTATTAAATAAAGCTAAACAAAGCTACAAAGCTATTTTTTATCTAATTCAAACCTTGATTTATCCTTGTTGTTACAGACTTCACAAAACTTGAGATCTAAATGTCTGTGTCAGTTTTGTTTGTATATAGTAATATGTGAATTGTTTATTTATAGAATCTATGTCTGTTTTACCATCGGGATTAGAAGCTGAGGATATCGAAGATTTTTGTGCCCTTTCTCAATATTACTCCAACAAAACACCACAATCATTTAAACGAGTAAGATGAAATTTCACTTAATAATTCTAACCATGAATGCTATTAAAGATTAGACAATTTAAGTTCACTTCTAATTGGCCTTCTACAAAGCATACTGGATAAGCTTCAATTGTTATGCAATTGGGATTTCAAAATTTTCCCAGTCGGACATTTTGCCGATAACAAAGGGGCATAACTCTTAATATTTCTGAAGTATGATCACATTACCCTTATATTGTATCCGCTTCATACGAAATACGTCTGCTGGCTTATAAATGTATCAGTGACTTAATTAACACTGATTTAGTAGAACTGATTTAGTAGAACTGATAGAGATGTACTCTCTCAATAGAACTAAATTGTCAACAACATCAGTAGCATTATAATATAAAGTAAGTCTGAGTTCTTAAACCGGTTAAATAACAACCAGGTCGTCAAATATACAACAACTTGTTATTCCAAGAACAAATTTCATATCGTGTGGTGATAGGGCCTTCTCTGTAGCAGCACCAGTCCTGTGGAACAAGCTACCCCAACATGTGAAAAAAGAAGGAACTATTGCAGAGTTCAAAAAGAGACTAGAGACTCATCTCTTTACTTCAATATAAAACCATTCATGTGACAGACAACTCGGCGCCATTGAGCAGTTTACTGTATAATAGGCGCTATATAAATACATTTATTATTATTATTATGTGTTGTAGGATTATCAAATGCCATTATTTGGAACCCAATTGGTTCAAACACGAACAAGTTTCGATGAACAGGTAGCACAAGCTTTATGTTTACCCGTTTCTGTTGGAGAATTATTACAAGCTAATCAACAAACAGGGGTGAGTAACTCTAAATATTAAAAATACAATAGTAAGTTTAAGTATGTCTATTTGCTAAAATTTGCTAAAATATTTGCTGATGTGAAAATTTAAATTGCCAAACAGTTCCATGACACTTCATACTCGAGTTGGATCCCATTTACCCAGATGTGGACATGGGACATATAAGTTACAACTGAAAGTTGTTTTTATTGTTTTTATCTTTAAAAGGATGATTGTGTTCGATATTTTGTGGTTGACTGTCGACCAGCTGAACAGTATAACAGTGGACATCTTCCTACAGCTTTTCATTTAGATGCTAATCTGGTAAGTTCTTTAAATACATGTTATTATTGAACTCGGTCAAGATATTGATTTTTATACACACACATTTTCATGTGGACATATTATGCCGTCAATCTTTATCCAATTTCAACGAAACTTGAAATATATGTTTATCTTCCTCGGTGCCTTTCGATATGGGCATGCATCGGGCTGTAACTTCATGGATTATTGACCCTGTTTTTAGCTTGTTGACACTATAAGAGTTCACAATTTTGATCTGATTGTGATGAAACTTGAAATGCATGTTTATAACCTAAAGATCTTGGTTCGTTTCGATATTTGCACATATCGGAATCGTAACTTCCTGAATTATGCCCCTTGATTGTCCCCAAAATTAGGATTAGGACTTGTGGTCTCTCCAGAGGTTCACACTATTTATCCGACTTTAAAAAAACCATCTTAATATATCACCGTTATACCGTAATGAAGCACGAGTTCGAATTTCGTGAAAATCGGACCAAAGCTGCCGGACAAAATGGCCGCCGCTTGTACGCAAATAGTGTAAAAATATGGTATATAAAGATTGTGGTCCCTTAATACAGAATCTGACTATGGCTCTGTAGGAAAGTTTGAGTAGGGAGAATTTTTTTGCAGAAATGTTTAGTGCGTGCCGAAGTAAGTATTTTCAACTTGGGCGGACACTCACCACGTGGTAGGTTATTCCACGATGACGTCATTAAATATGGCTGCCGGTGTTATATCAATTTTATCCTACCCGCTCTAGTTTTCTGTCAATTTCTATGAAATAAGGCCAGAATGAAGCTGTTAATTTGGCTTATTTGAAGAACATATTTTTGGTAATTTTTTTATTGATTTTCAAGAAAACACATACCACATTTGTAAGCGAAAACGTGGAAAAGTTAAAAAATATAAGACTATAAGCACATTTACAATGCTACAACAATAAGAATTCTTAGAAACACTCAAAAAGAATTTTTTGTCTATTTACATAAAGAACTATCTGTGCATACTAATTAATGATGTCAAGCATACTTACCGCCATAGTTCTCATTCTGTTCTACTCCACAAAATGTACCCTGGGTTAATCCATAGGGTTTCCACGATTTCAAATTATCTGCCCTGGCCTTAATTTAAGCCACAGTCTACAAACCAGTCAAAAAACTACGGCCGTAGTAACTGAGGTTAAATTTTGTCGTGAAAATTTCATGTGATTTATGGACATCAATATCAAATACACATATCAAATACACATGATCATCGTGGCTTTAAAATAATTTTATTATAAAGAAGATAAACGATGTAAGACATAGTATCACAAACGTTTATCCATCGAATATTTTTATGCAGATTTCATATTAAATGTTGTTAAAACGGCAATCAAATAAAAGAATACAAGGCTACTTGATTACACAAACACCGGTGAACAATAATTATTGGGTAAATAATGATAATAAACAACTGATGAGTGAAACTTAATTATGTTATACAATTAATATGCATGTGTACGATTTGATTGTGGTGGATTTGATTGTGAATTTAGATGATAGAATGGGACATATTAAACAAAGACTAGGTAAAATTGATGATATGTGCACAATTATTCAAATATAGCTGGATAATCAAATTCCCTGGAAAGTGACGTGAAAAGGATTAAAAAAAATCAGACTGAAATGGAAACAGAACTGGAGAAATTATCAGTGGGAAATAGTAATCTTCTGAAAATAACATCTGAGGATAAAATTCAAATAGAAAATTTGTCAAAATGTGTCAAAATGTAATGGAAAAAGATAAAAAAGTATCAGATGTCCTATCAGAGATTAGAGAACAGCAAGCCAAGCCGTAAAATACTGTGATAGATTTACAGGGCATATCTATGAAATATGATTTAATATTTAATGGTCTGAAAAAGTATAGTGATGAGAATACGAAAGAGATGCTGAGAGATTTACTGTGTCGAGAATTGCAAATTTTGCACAAAATTAAATTGGGAAATATACACAGGAAGTTTTTGTATTACGGTGATGTGGACTTAGTAAAGAGTCATGTCAATATGTTGAGTGGAAAACCCTGTGGGATAAACAAACAATAATTTCCCCCAACCTTGTAATTTAGATAACTGGAATAATCTATCTCTATCGTTGGTGCACGATCAGTGCTACTAGGTGCACCGCAGGTGTAACTATGAGTGCACTCGGGGTACTGATTGAAATACTCGATCTCTATCACAGGTGCTCTTTTGTGCTGCTAGGGGCACGGCCGGTGCTTACTACAGAGATGAAGGTCTTCCGGATTTTCACAGAATTCCGAAGCTTTGTCCGCCAGCCGTTACGTCGTACATTCTTATCATATGACATGTTGCGGCTTGTATCTTATCTCGAGCGAGTTCATGGAGTTCTTCCATTCTTTACACTAGTTTGTAGGTGTAATCATCATTAAATTCCTGCTATCCCCGTGGAGATAAGCCTCCAAACACTAAGTCTAACGGTAAATTCACGCTTCTTCGGCGGGGGAAACTCCTGTCGTCCCATGGACTGAGGTTCGGTAACGACATCATCAGTATTGAGATATACTCGTCCCAATCCCTTTGGTGACTATCGCTGATGGACATATTCAATCGCTCTACCATGCCATCCGATTGGGATCAGTAGGCCGTTGTTCTAGTTGTGTTGGATCCTAAAATGGTACAGACCACTTCGAACAGCGCGGAATCAAAATTTGACCCTTGATCTGTATGTAATTGGGACACCAAACAAGGATACAAATCTATCAATCAACTTCGAAACTATGGTCCGCGCCTCTTGATCTCTTATAGGATAGGCATCTGACCATTTTGTTAAATAATCCCCAACCCACCAGAAGGTATCTGTTCCCCTTGTGAGTACGCTTTAGCGGTCCCAATATATCGAGGGAAATTCTCTCCATGGGTGCCCCAACAACGTACAACTTTAAGGGTGCCTTAGGCCTTCTGCCACTCACTGTACTTCTAGCACAGATGTCCCAAATATGACAGTAATATTCAATGTCTTTTTTCATGTCGTACCAGTAATATCTACCCCTAACCTTCTATAGGGTCTTTTGCGCTCCTAGATGACTCCCCAGTAGGGCTGTAATGTAACACGTCCAGAACCACAATTCTTAATGACCGTGGAATAACTATCAACCAGGTAACAGTATCATTTCTTAAACAGAATATTGTTTTCCAATTAAGCAAGTTCCACATAGACCAGTATTGCTTCACTTCTATGCCAAAAGGAGCTATCTCCTCCCCTGATGGCCTTACACCTTTCATTATATTGTCTAAGGCCGTTATGGCTGATTGAAGACAACTTAGTTCTTTGGTTACATGTAAATGTGCTTTCTCTGGAGAACTGACCTCTGTATTTATAGGGGAGGGGGTAAGCCGGATTGTCGGGAACCATATACAATATTAATAGGCTCAATACTATCTATACAAGGAATACGGTTAAATTCTAAACATTCTGGGGTCATTGTTTTCCCGTCCTTCTGCGTTACCTTAAACTCTATTCCTTTATCTAGTGAACTTTTCATTAGTGGATAACGCTCGCAAAGAACAATCTCTGACTCTACGGCAAACCGTGTAGAGCACGCCAGCAACTCTGCCTGCGGGTTTTCTAAATTACTTGGCTCCTTGTCACAAGTCCGAACTGATTCTGGTTGGGGCCCTTGAACCGTATGAATCACACCACAAGCATTTCCCAAAGCCTGTTCCTTCGATTCTCTACTCAAATACACATCTTCATACTCATATTTTTATTTCCTGCCTTGAGCAGTGTGCGCATTCACTGTCTAATCACGGACGGCGGGACATTGCGTCTGCATTGATATGCAATCTCACCTTTCTATGCTCGATTTCGTTGTCATATACCGACAATGTTTCAAGCCACCTAGCGGTTTGCCCCTCTGGGTTCTTGAAATTAATCAACCACCTCAAGGCTGACCCTATACTTTAAAAATTAAAATTGTGTCTCATTTGCCACCTACTCTCTCATTGATCTCACTAAAGAAATCAAATCTGTGTTAAAGAAGTCAGTTTTATCAGAGATCTGTATAATTTGCAAGACGACATTCAAGAATGTTCGAGTTGTGACCACACAAACGAGGAAAAGTTTCACGGCTGTAATACCTCAGAGCAACGTGGGTAAGACGGACAATGTATTTCTATTTTTTAAAAATGTACAACAGACAACAATTATTTTAAAGGGGGGGGGGGCAAAATAGTTTGCTTCCTTATTTATAATGGGCCTGGACAGTTTAGTCCAGTGCAAAATACAAACAGCATTTTTACACTTATTCAAAGCACCAATAACATTTTTACTGTTTAAAAAAGTCCGGTGAAACAAATAGCCTTATTTTGACTACTAAATGTATTAGCGGGTTACTTTTAGTGTAAATCCTTCATTAAATTCTTTTTTTTTATCCTGGGTGATCAAATATATTTTTAAAATCAAATTTACATCTACAGTATTTGTCCAGGGAGTTAATTAGTTTTCGGTTTGATTGACTACAGTACTATACCTGTGTACACATTGGCATGCAAGTAAAAGATTCCTTGACAGATGGAATTCGATGTATATGTAAGAGAAGGCTGTAGGCCAAAATTTCCCTTATAGCACACTGTATGCAGTATGCCCGTCTTATTAGCCTGTGTTGGATGCAGAAGCATAGGATGTTAAACCCCACATCATTCATTCATTCATTCATATCACTGCTGGACATTGATGTAGCTGCTACTGGTCATGTAAGTCAACAGTAGGACGTTTAACCCCATAATTTCATTTCATTTTCTCTCTTATGTCATGATAATCAAAACTGTCAAAATGGCTGCCACCGACAACCTCAAGGTTCTGTTCTTGGGCCTGTGTTTTTTTCTCTTTACATGTCACCATTAGAAAATATTATTTCCCAGCATGGATTAAACTGTGTCATTTTCGCTGATGATTCCCAGATCTACATGACTTGCGGGACCCGCACTGACTATTCTGTTGTTGCCTCCATTGAGGCCTGCTGCGTGACCGAGATCCACCACTAGACGCAGGCAAACATGCTCGCTCTTAAAGGGACAATAACACACTTGCTGGCTTGACAGGTCCAGAATTATTTTTTAAGCCGTATTTTACTTGTCCAGAGGGTTCGAAAATATGTTTAAATGCATGTTGCATTTGAAAGTGTTTACGTAAAGCTTTTCAAACCATGTTACGGCATATAGTTGAATTTTTCCAATTTTTAAAATTAGGTGTGTTAAGATGAAATTTGTATCATTTATTAATTTGAATATTGTAAAATAGTACAATTTGTTGACTAGAATAAAGATTGGGACATATTATTCAGTTATAACAAGAGTAGTATTGGGGCTTTAAACAAGAAGGTCAGTGATTGGGCCCTGGAGGCTGCTGTGCGGATTGGTGATGTCACAGTTCCCCCGTCCCAGTCGGCCAGGACTCTGGGCATGATATTTGACTCTTCAGATTCTCTGAGCGAGCACGTTGTCGCTGTGTGTCGTGCTGCACCGTACTCCCACTTGCGTATAGAAAAATTGAAGAATCTTTTGTTACATCCAGATTGGGATTACTGCAACAGTTTACTTTTCGGCCTGCCTTCGTATCAAATCCAGAAATAACAGCTAATCCAGAATTTTGCTGCTCGGCTGGTTGCCAGGATGTCGCATCGATCGCGTGATTCTATCACGCCTGTGCTAGGTGAGCTCCATTGGCTCCCAGTCAAGAGCAGAATTCACTTCAAAATTCTGTGTATTTTTTTCAGAAGTATTCACCTTCGTACGGTGCTGCGTTACCTCAGTGAGCTAGTGTCCACTCAGAGATCTGGAAGATTCTCTCGTAGTTCTATTGAGATCCGACTCGAACCACCGCCCCACGGGAAGGGCACGCTATTTTACCGCATATGCAAAGCGGTCACTGACAGTCTGTGGGCCCGAACTGTGGAATGTTCTCCCTCAAGATCTTAGGGCAATGGATATTTACAGTCAATTTAAGGTCGCTCTCATACCGTTTCGTTTTAGGCAATACTTCCTTTAAATTAATGATTGTATCTTTATGTATTCTTATTATGTATATTATTATATTTTTATTTTTATTGTGTCCTGTGATATATGTATAAATTGTAAAGCCTACTGAGATAATGTATGGAGTGGGCTCTAAATATTTTAATAAATAAATAAAAACATGACTTGTGAGGAAAATGAACATGACAAAGCAAAAGCAGGGAAATTTTTCCCATTTTTTTTTTACTCCATTTAAATAATTGACCTGTCCATGATATCATGTATAATGTATAAGACGTTATAAATTTGTAATAAAAAAAAACATAACAACAACAACATAATTTTCATGGATCAATAAGTATTGGCACTGGTTCAAAAACTAGTCTGGTTTTCCATTGTCAATGCTACATGATTTAGGGAAAATGTATAGTTTTCTGGTTGGGACAAACAACCAGCATCCCACGTATACCTTTGACAGTAAATTAATGATTCTCTGACAATTGGAAATTTAATTACGAGCATACACTATTGAAAATTTTTTCCATCATAGCACACTGCATGGCATCAAACCCTTTTGGGTTGGGTAGTTGAATGGTTTAACACATGCGCTTTAGATCATAAGGTTTGTCATTGAGCTTGTATGTGACTAGGAAAGGGTCACCTGTCTAACTTCGTGAGTTTTCTTTGGATCCTTCGGTTTCCCTGACTGTTAAAGGCATGTAAGCAAATTATTGAAATAAACTTGAACCTTATGTTAGTCCCAAAATGACTTAGTTTGTGTTGAGTGGACGTTAAACCCCATTTTTCCTTCTCTCTATTCCACTCCTTTATTATACACTGACTGATTTTACTGTGAAAATAATTTAATCAATGAAATATGAAACAACTGCAGTCTAGGTGTGCTGATAGAACAAAAAACCAAGTTCTTGTGTACACCTTGTAAAATTTCAATCAAAGCACACTACATGTGGGGTATGCTCGTCTTAATTAGCTCTATTTGGAGCAGAACAATGAAACAGATATAGTTTCATTGATTGATTGATTAGAAATAACACCATACCTACAGTAGGCTATATAATAATTAACTACATTGTATATGTTTACTTCTGCTGGTGTTTATAGCTTCATAGATCGCTTCACAGATCGCTAAGCGATCACAACAAGTTGTAATTGAATAAATTTGATAATCCTCACTGCTGTGACAGATTGGTTAAAGTTTACGGCAAGTTGGATACACCTTACTGGTGTGACAGAAGTGATACACAACACTAGTGCTTATCTAACTAGAACATTCTCTACAGTTTCAGTGGATGATAACAGGTAAGCATTCTCAAACTTATGCACTTGTTTAACACATTTTCATGCACAAATTATGACTTTTTTTCTGTGTTTTATTTATTACCTGTATGTGTCTTTTGTAAAAAAAAGAATTTCGTTGGAAGCTTGATCATCATTACTATAGTCAGTACAATAAACAACATAGTCTTGATTATCCATTTAATCATCAAATCGTGAAGAAAAGTTATGCAATGCAAAAAATTGGCTCATAATCCACTAAAGATCGCAGACTAGCGATGCCATTGAGAGTTTATTATGGTCTGGATAGGGTAATTAATGTCTAATTAATAATTTAGATAAAATTTCAGGCCTAGATAACCTGCAATAGGCAAATTGCATAATATATGCTCATTATCAAAATTAATCAGTCGGTTTTAAACCAGACACAAGTTCATTCATGTGATTTTAAATGATTTTCAAACAAAGATTTGATATTAAACAAAAGTGAAAGAAATTATTGCTGAATTCAGGAAATTAAATACTACCCTGGTTACAGTGTACATTCTCCTACACTTATTATTTAAAATGAGGGGGGGGGGGTGAATGGCCGAGTGGCTAGCACATGCTCGCTGTATCATATAAAGGTCTGTCATTGAGCCAACTGGTGTGTTTTTGATTCCCTGGTTGTCTAGTCGCATTTCCAACCTCGTGGAATTTCTCCAGGTCATCCGGTTCTGCGAAAGACCCCTATAAACTATTGAAAAAGTTTGAACCATGTGTAGTCCTAGAATAACCTAGTTTGTGTCAAGTGTACGTTAAACCTATTTCCCTCTCTCTATATTTAAAATGATTCATCATAGTGAGAGGGGTTTTACATAGGCTAAGCTTGTTGCCCACTCCCATTTAGATACCTTGATTTTTGAATTAATTTTTCTGATTAAAATATCCATGTAGACCTACGCAAATATGGGAATAAAATTTAACAATTGTAATTTTTTACAGAACTGTTGAGAGTTGTAAAATGGGAAACTTCGGAGGTCACTCTATCCCAGGATCTTTTTTCTTTGCCATTGGTCTGTGGCAGACTGTACAAGCTTTTCGTAGATACTACCAATGTCGAAACAGCAAGGAAAAGTTTAAAAGTTCGACCTGGTACCCTGTTGGTTCCTGTTGTCAGCAATTAACAGAATTTCCTGTGGAACCCTGCGTAAAAGTTTTAATGTGTTTACTCGGATTTATCGTAGAAATAACGCACGCAGATTATGTCAATGGAATTTTTCACGATCCTATGAATGAGCAACATATGACAATGTATGTATTTTTTGGATTAAATGGTGTTTTAGAGATTTTGACCCATTTCAATCTGACTTTCTCTGTGAACGTCAACCATATAAGTTTTGCATTGGCCTATTTCGTGGAATTTGTTTTATTTAAATTTCATCTACACGGTCGAACTGGTGTGGACAATTTGGTACACATATTATTGCTGTATGTGATCTGTGCTTCCATTTTCGCGGTGATATATATGATGCGATACCCCTCGCATATATTGGCCTCATTAATGCACGGCTTCTGTTTGCTACTACAAGGAACATGGTTTTGGGAGATAGCATTCGTTTTATATAATCCAGTACATGGTGCGCAAAAATGGCACGAAGACAGCCATGATGATATGATGGTGGTAACTTGTCATTTTGCGTGGCATTTTGGAGTCTTATTGCTATCGGTGTTGCTGATTAGTTGGATTATTTCATATTTTAATTCCTTGTTCCATGAAAGTTTGAATAGAACTGAAATGTCAACTCAAAAACTAATTCCAAACGGAAATTGTGGTTACCATGACGATATGTACGTAATAGAAGAAGAAGATGAGAGTGACTGATAAAATTAAATTATGTAAGAGCTAAATCAGCCTATTGCAAGTCTTTTTTTGGCACAAAATGTTATATAAACTATTATTTAAACATTTATTAACATGACAAGCCTATACTCATCTCTCTAGATTTAACGATAAATGGCCAATCACGGCTAAGTCTCTTATGTTAAGTACCGCACTTCGTCTTCTTCTTCACTCATAACTTTGCTCTTTTGAATGGAATTTTCAATATACAGAGCACTTGTCACATCTGATCTCTGATCGCTCCGGCTTACAGATGCTCAATAAAATTAAAGAATTTGCTCAAATTAAGGACGATATGATGGCACGAAAGATTCAAGCGCTAGAGGATTGCGTCTAGGGCTTTGCGTTACGGTACGCACCCGTTAATCAAAAACAAAAAACTTTATATCAAATGAATTGTAAGCATTGTTATAGATGATTTAAAATGTATTTATTCAGAGTTCTTATATACAACGATGAATGGAATAATATAATAAATTGGACTCAGTAACAAGCAACTTAATGCTTATATAAAACTGCTTCCAGAATAGGGTAATATGAATATAAATTTTAAAAGTTAAAGATAATGATTTCATGAATATAAAAAAAATTGTACACATGCATTCTTATTGTTAGATATTTTATTGTAATAAAATTTTGAATGTACAGAAAGGTTTATCATTTTTAAAGGTCTGGGGATTTGATGCCACATAATGATAATACTTCCGGTTTTCGAAGTTGCGATAATACAGTACTTCCGGTTTTGAGAATACTGGGTATTCTGACACCCTGCGTGATCATACATATTGTAACGATCCAGTACCAGAGTGCACTGTATTCATTTTTCACTGTCTGTTTTAAAGATAGGTTCCCAGAAAAGTATTTATCTGGTGGTTATTTCCAATAAAAGTATGTCAATCTCGGTATATGTGGTAAGTCGAAATATCCATCCTACGAGAAAAATACTATATTCACTGAAAAACACTCATGGAACGTATACAGGACAGAAATGTAAGGGTTCCCCAAATCGACAGCCCGACAATTAGGAATATTATTTATTATTTTATTATTACATATATTTATATAGCGCTCCTTTCATGATAAACATGTTCAGATGCGCTTTACAATAAAAATAACGTAACAATACAATATCAATAGATTAGGTTTTTTAAAAATAAAAATGTAGAAATATAGAAATCAACATATAAATAAAAACTGTAATCATTAATGATGTAGATAAAGTGAATATGTGTAAAATAATCATGTAAATAAAGAAATAAAAATTTAATTAAAATCACAGATATTTAATGTAGATAAAGATATAAAAGTGTAAAAGAATTATGTAAAAGCAAGCGTAAATAGGTGGGTTTTGAGTTTTGTTTTAAAAACAGGGAGTGAAATACAACTACGTATACAGTATGGGAGTTTATTCCATAATTTTGGTGCACAAAAAGAAAAAGCACGATTGCCACAGGTGGAAAGGTTCGATTTTGACTCCTTTAATAAAATAAAATGATCTTGAGAAGAACGTAAAGTTCGGGTTGGTGAATATAAAGTTAAAAGATTGGATAAGTAAGATGGAGCAGACCATTTAAACATTTAAAAGTTAACAATACAATTTTATAGGTTATTCCAGATTGAACCGGGAGCCAGTGTAAATTATAAAGGATTGGGGTTATATGTTCTCTATAAGAAGCACCAGAAATAAGCCTTGCTGCAGAATTTGTAATGTTTGTAGTTTATCGATAGATTTAGCAGGGATACCATATAATACGACCATGGGCATTATTTCCCACCCTTCAAATTTATTGACACAGGAAATAATAACACAATTACCCCCCATTGCCTCCATGCCTTAGCTTCCTTCAAACGTTGGAATTTGAAGTCGAAAATGATATTTTTGCCAATTTCTCAGCTGTCAATAGTGAATTATAGGATTAATAGGATTATTCTTTAACAAGGTAGGGCTGTTTATGGATACCATCTATTTTAAGGCTTTTTTAAAATAAATTTTAAAAATATAACTAAATATTACGAATTTGAAATTGTAGCTTTAAATCATATAAGTGATCATTGGTTAGTAATTACAGTTGTCATTTAATACTAGGTGTGTAACTAGCTGTATGTCACTACTGGTTTAAATACTCATTTATATTAGTCATCACTATATATTGAATACTCAACCCTGTGTATCAGTCAATGATCACAGTTTAACACCTTATCGAGACCAAACACATACTTATTGACTTCTGCCTTTTACTAGCAATTTTAACTACAATAGTAATACACATTATGTATATAAAATTAATTTATAAAAGTTATCGATGTCAATTTTACCTCGGTGGAGTGGGTTAAAGAGGATGTAGGTGATGGGCGACTGTAACATCTATACCAAGGTATCATACAGTCAGTCTGTCATTGAGTCAACTGGCGTGGTTTTGATTCCCCGGTTGTACGTGACCAGGAGTAGGGTCACCAGTTCAACCTTGTTGGTTTTCCTCCCACTGCAAAAGACCCCTACGCGCAAGCAAATTATTGAAGTAAAAATTCAACCACGTTTTCGTCTCTCTCCGCCATCTGGATTTTGAGATCAGAATTCAACCAAATGACATCTACCGTAAAACCGTATCCAAAAAGGAAAAATACCATTAACTTAAAATCTGCCATTTTGGATCCATTGTTGCAGCAATTGAATATCTACTATGTTGCATTTTCAAAATTCATTTTTTAATCCAGAGACATCGAAAAACATATAACAGAGATAGTAAACGTCGTAATTGACAATGACATTTTATCATCAAATTTGGCAGCCATTTTTTAAATTGGTTTGGTCAAATTTGTTTTATTCAAAACATTTCGCCTCTATTAATATTTTGTATTGTAAGAATTTAATAAAAGAATATTTTTTTGGCCCACCACTGAAACGCACTGGTCGCAAGATATGACTCGCAGAAACTTACCAAAGACCGCCATATTGAATTACATTAATTACATGTACATCATTTTGCGTTGAAAGACTTCGGCCGAATTTAAGTATCATGCTGTCTAATATAACTTATCATTGAACCAAACTGCATTGATTTCTTTTGCAATTTGTTTGGGGTCACTGGACTTTTGAGATTAACATGCCCCGTCTAATTATGGCCTCTGATTGGTCGAAAAATCATATTTTTAGCTTGTGGATTCTCTAGAGGTCACAACCTTTTTTTCTGAATTTAAAAAAACGCAAATTGCTCATATTAATTTGTCTCCATATTAATAAATATATTACAGAATACAATTATAATATGTAGGCCTACACTTCATATGCAAATCACATTTAGCAAGATGATATTTTATATTTGCTATTAATTTGCTGGTAATAAATTTGATAGTTTGTGCCACTTTTAATGAATATTATGTTCACCTAAATTACATAAATTTTGGAACCATGGAATAGTTCTGTATTGTCATCTTATTAGCATATTCCTGAAGCAATGGTGCGAGAAATCCCTAGTAGTGGGATTAGTTCTAATCAAACGGAACTCTGCGCAGAGTATGTCTTATTAGAGGTACACTTAAAGCTTCTCTCTATCAGCCTGTATTTATTAATGTATTTTTGACAGATGTTACAGAACCCTGTAGAGTTTAATACAGCTGTACATGGTCTCTTTGCTGCTCAACAAATGGCCATAGCTGCAGGTAACAGACCTTGTTATTTTACAAATTAAAAATGTTCATTACTCTTGTTTAGATATTTTACAAGCTGTGATTAATGTAAAAATGTTTGAGGAAACATGGTAGACTCGAGATTAGTGGACTGCTGATGCCGACACATGTCATATCCTTATTTTTTAAGGAAGGATTATGTCTGAGGGTCAGGGGGCTGACAATTAGATTGACTAAAAAATGACGATTTGTCCCGACAACTTGTTTCCGGACAATTAGTCCCCAATGACTATTTGTCTCTGAATAATTCATCCCCAGACAATTTTCCGTCGGACTATTCATCCCGTAGGAATATTTGTCCTCTAGAACTATTCGTTCTACTAGCATCAAAACTGAGATTTAGGATAAAAAATAGTGCACTAAAAGTCCTGCGACAAATTGACCGGCGAGTAATTTTCTGCAAATGAATTGTCCGGGCGGGGACGAATTATCCTAGAGCCATGTAAGTGTACACATTTGACATGAATAAAAATCTCATTCATCGTGTATCTAAGCAGGATGTTTCCCAGTGAGTGGTATAATGCAGGGCTTCCACTTCAAAATATTCACTGTCGGTCATTTTTTCTTAGTGCACAAAAAACTTTGCAAAATAAATTATATTTAATGTTTTTTATTCATGGTAGGGTATTGTGAATTTACGTGCCAGATACAGTGTTCAAGTTTTGCCTTGGAAGAATTAATATCACATGGTTTAAGTGCTTTGTAGAAATTTATGAAATAAAAATGTACCTAGTTTGTATTGAGTGAGTGTTAAACACTATTTCTTTCTTCCATGTGTAGAATCTATAGCGGGAGGAGAACATCTGTGTTTTATGGGAAGTGGAAGAGAAGAAGAAGATCAATATGTAAATATGGTTGTAGCTAATTTCCTACAGAAAGGTCATCAGTATATCAGTTCAACTAGAGGTGGTTATACAGGTTAGTTATACTAGAGTTATCTTTCCTTATCTAGTATTAGTAGTAAGGGGGGGTCAGGGTGGCTACATGTAACTGGGTCAGACGCTGGCTCACTAGCCTGGAGGTCGGGTTTTCAATCTATGCATTGGCCGAGAAAGTTCATCCAGATTTTCCAGCATGATTCCCCCTTGTTAGTGATGCAGGACAAGGAAAGCTGTCAAGTCATTCGGATGGGACAAAAACAACCTGAAGATCCCGTGAACACATTGGCATGCATGTAAAAGATCCTTTGACAATTGACAGTTGGAATTCGATATAAGAGTAAGCTGTAGTGCTGCTGTCCGGTCGAAATTTCACTCATAGCACACTGTATGCCCGTCTTCAATAGCCCAGTTCGGAGCAGAACAGTAGGATGTTTAAACTCATTTCATTTCATTTTATCTAGTAAGAGCATAGTTAATCTATTTTTAAAAATTTGTGATGGTAAAAAAAAGCTAATATGTTGATATTTTTCAATAAACAGTTTGAAGTTAAACCAAAAATAAATATTTACTTGCATGCTTCTTTTCCGTATTATATTTTAGTATTAAGATTCTAAATCTAAATAACACATTAGATAAATCTAACTTAAACCAGTTTAACCCTTTAGCACTTAGTACATGTAAATATTGACTTCTGGTGCCCAATTTGTCCCACATTTGATGGCCTAAAACATTCACAGGGTCATGCTGGTTAATTTGATACCATATATGTTGGGGTGGATGAAGTGTGATTTACCGAGGGTTAATGTGGATTGAGGCGACAAAGCTTGATGGACGAACACACACAGACATCTTTGATTTTAGTTACACAAAAGATAATGTTGTTTTTTTAGCTCGTCTCAAACCATTTGAGTTACGTTTGTTTGATAGTTTCTGGAGTTTAATGTCCACTTCCACCGGGGGTGATTTGTAGACATGTATCTTTAAACACTACAAAAATGAAATATACATGTGACTTAGGCAGTTTGAGGTGTTAAGAGGGAGCAGTAGTTAAGGGTAATCTCAGCGATAAAAGGGTTAACTGATATTTCAAATAATTCCAAGACTGCAACGAACAAATTTCTTACTCAAGTAGTAGTACTTGGAGGAAGAACCTCTGGAACAGTGCAGGTCATTGTGGTTATCATTGATAAGGATGCTGCCCTTTTTTAAAAAATAAATCCCAAAATACAGTCACCCAGCAACACACTTGACAAGACTGTTGTACGAAAGTAGAACAGTCTTGTAAAGTGTGTTGTGGGGTGATTATATTTTGGGATGATATTTTAAATGTACATGTAAAATAGATTTTGATGTACACTGTAATATTTTCAGCTCTACATGATGTTTTAAAAGATAATTTAACAGATGGTTTAACGGATCACATTGTTAAATATTGTATTGTATGCAGTCCAGATACAACAGGCACCAGTAGCTGTTCAGATTTAGATAATACAGATGATTTTAGAATCAGTAAAGAGGTAAAAATATATATTCTATCCATTAACTCTGTGGACCCAAAGTTTCAGCTTTTCTACTTTGATAAATCATTTAAATTTAACTAAAACAAATCTTGATTATTACCCCTATGGGCTTGCCAATAATGTTGCCAATCAGGATCTGCAGTCCTAATGTTAATTCTTTTCTTTCATACTTGTAAACTTTCTCCTGAACTCAAACAATAAGATTTCTGATGGTCATATCCCATTTAGCTGACTTAGAAAATGAAGTTGATCATGATAAAATTATTTGTTATTTTATTCCAGTCATCTATGGATTCTTTATTTGGTAAATTATCAACAGTAATGAAGAGTAAATCAGCTGAAGTTAAAGAGAAATTAACAAATTATATTAAAAACGATCAAATGGCACCAGAAAGGTTTGAAAGACATAGCCTTATTTAACATTATAACGCTGCCTTTACTTTAGCTAAATTTAAATACATTATTGAATACTTTCTTCACAGACAGGAATAAAATGGGTTTAATGTCTACTGTTCTGCACCGACTGGGCAAATGAGTCATAATACAGTGCGCTATGAGGAAAATTTTAATGTGCACACCAATAAGTACAGACTTTGCATTTTCGTCATCCAAATGACTATATGTTGTCACTTGGAATCACAACGGAAAATCCCAGTGTATTTTCTTAGCCCAAACCGCGATCAAACACAGGATCTCTAAGTTAGGGAGACGTCTTATTCACTGAGTCACTGTACTGTGGTAGTAATGAAAGATTAAAATTGAGGAATACAAAATAACTCATGAAAACTTCAGAAGAGTGACAGCTGCACATAAAGAAATATGCATCCAATAGTTTCTTCTATACCTTATTTAGTATTATTCTGTCCTTCTTTAGTTGTGCAGTCAAGCTGTCTTACATAGACTACCAACAAGACATTCTTTATTCATTAGAAAAAAATGTAATTTAATTAATTTCCTATCCACTATATTTAAAGTTCTTACAAATCAGATTTTCAAATTTTCTATGCCTGATTTGTGTTTGTTAGTTTGTATACTGTTTTTTACAGACATGTGAGTAATACAGATAAAGTAGGTAAAAGATACAGAAATATGGCATCTGTTTTTACAATAGGTGATGAAGACGAAGGTAGGATAAAAACTTTATTTACAACTGTATAGTAAATAAAAGTCTAAATCACCATTATTTTAGAAAAATCCTTGTATTAAATTTTAACACAGTTAAATTTAAAGAAACCGTCAAATATGCTATTTGAAAAAAACACAACTTAATTTAATATTGCGATACACATTGTTGAAGACTTGTTTGACAGTTGACCAAAATTTTGAGAGCCCTATCCATTTATTATAACTGATTTTATTTGTATAAATATGGTTATTGAAGGTGAAGATGTTATGGTAGAGACTGATGTTATTTTAATATTATAATGTTATTATTGTAGTAGAAGATGTTATAGTAGAGACTGATGTTATATTAATATTATAATGTTATAATTGTAGGTGAAGATGTTATGGTGAATACTGATGTTATATTAATATTATAATGTTATTATTGTAGGTGAAGATGTTATAGTAGAGACTGATGTTATATTAATATTATAATGTTATAATTGTAGGTGAAGATGTTATGGTGAATACTGATGTTATATTAATATTATAATGTTATTATTGTAGGTGAAGATGGTATGGTAGAGACTGATGTTATATTAATATTATAATGTTATTATTGTAGGTGAAGATGTTATAGTAGAGACTGATGTTATATTAATATTATAATGTTATTATTGTAGGTGAAGATGTTATGGTAGAGATTGATGTTATATTAATATTATAATGTTATTATTGTAGGTGAAGATGGTTTTGGTGAAGACTGAGGTTATATTAATATTATAATGTTATTATTGTAGGTGAAGATGATTATGGTGGAGTATGATGTTATATTAATATTATAAAGAAATATAATGTTATTATTGTAGGTGAAGATATTATAATGTTATCATTGTAGGCGAGTATATTAATATTATAATGTTATTATTGTAGGTGAAGATGGTTATGGTGGAGTATCATCAGACGATGAACCACGTGAGATTGTTAGTCTAGATACCTGGTTAAATAAACCAGATATTATTTATCATTGTAAATGTAAAGAAATAAAAACAACTGGCTTTATGCATAACAGGTAGGATATATTGATTATCTTCTTCTAGATTAATAGTAATCATTTAATAGGTTTAATAGTATGCTCTACTATTAACATATAGCACCATGTAGGATAAATATTTGGAATCTAAACATCCCAAACCTCAATTTAAATCAAATTAGGTTGACAGTAGAATGATTAGACAAATGATATGGGGTATAATGTATAATGTCTTACTTCTCTGCATTAAACAGACTTATGCAACATACATTGTTTTCACAGAAATTTCGCCCTGACAGCAGTGATATAGCCTACTGTTTTATATCGATTTACATGGTCAGGGAATATTTCAGGTGCCATGAAATAATGAACTTACTAACTTTTTGCATGCATTGCATGTTACTCCTGACATATTGAGTTAAACCCGATGTTCTCCTCTTCCCCACTAAGATAATGTTCGTTTCTTCTTATATATTTCAGCTACATGTTAATAACCAATTCACATCTTTATGTTTTACGAGAAATTCCTAAACAGAAAAATATGGTGTACATACAGTCCCGTCGAGCACTGGGTAGCATCGTTAAAATAACCTCCAAGAAAAAACACCCAGAATTAATCACATTCAAATATGGAACAAGCGAGGATGACGGCTTAAATATCACGGATATGGACAAATATTTAATTCCAACAGCTGGAGACGCTATGAGAATTGTGAAACAACAAATTATGAAAGTTTTGGATGCATTAGACAGTTAAAATGTATATCGCATGGTGGTTCTTTAACAGAGACAGGCATATGTAAATACTCGGCACAATGTGGTGACATTTCTACAAAATGCGTGACTTTTATTTCCTGTCAGATTCACAAAGAATCGTGGAATATTGTTTTACCCGACTGCTTTCTATAATCCATTTACTAAAAATGCAATTTATGTTAAATTATTTTATCGTTGAAATTGACAAGAGATGCTGATTTTAAGAGAATGAAATGTGATTGACTATATATTGATTGACAATGATATAAATACAGATCTTGATCAGTGATTATCTCTAGAAGAAAAGATGGAGTACTGTTGATTTCATTTTATGATTCTCGATTAAACTATTTCATTTTATGATTCCCGATTAAATTATTTCAGTGATAAAGGATATTAAGGATAAATAAGATTTTGAGGTTAGTAGGCGATGAAAGACGCAATCATCCTATGATCACTTCCAGAACTTTATCTTATAATTATAAGATAAAGTTCTGGAAGTGATCAATTGTGTTCTTTTTGCACCCTTTGAATAGATACATGTTAATCAACCAAGGAAGATAAATCTACTAGAGTACTAGTAGTGTTACCTAAATAATGGAGGGAAAATAATTTAAGAGTTTTTTCCATGACAAAGAGAATAGTATACATGTGTGCATCAGTCGAAATGAAAATTGAAACCAAAGTGTTTTTTGAGATATTATCAATGTATATGTGAGTTTGGTCAAATATTTTATCGTAGAGTCCTGTTTTCTGTAAATCCAAAAACCCTTGACTTTCAAACTAACAAGATTTGACTATATCTGCAGTCTAGCTAGAAGTTCCAAACGAAGGCTCTTTTTTTAGCCATTTTGCAATTGTTATCATAAATGTTTGGCTGTAAAATCTGTGTTATCAGTTAAGAATATTTTTTATTTTACTTAAGTATTTGACAATTTAAAAGATATCATACTTTGGTAATTTTTTCTGTTCTTATAAGATTTTGTTTCTTGTAAGAGAAAGAATTAAATAAAACAAGAATCATTAAGATCCTGTGTTTATTTTATACCGAGTCAAATTTGTTGCAGAGGAAATACAACAATGATTAAATCCAAGACGTTTATAATTAGCAAAAGGCTAAATAGGTCGATATGTGTAGGCTATTGAGTTTTCTAAATATATCCTGAAATGTTTCTGCTCTGGAAACAAAACCAGGACCTACTGGCAGAGCCCTTTCAATATCCATCCTTGAACTTTTCATTCATCATGGGATAATAATCTAGATTTTAATACTGTATTAGTGAGAGCTTGGAACAAATTAAAATATATTATTGCAATGTTGGTACCATATTTACTCTAATAAACCTATTTTAAAGATAAAATATAAAATGATATCACTTATTTATATCATGGTTTTTATCCAAAAAAACTAAATATAGCCTTGCACTAATTTTTGCCAAAGTTTTTGTATTTTATCAATGAGGGTTGTTGTTTCATTATAAGGGCTGTCTTCACCACATTAGTTTGTATTTTATTACAAGTTTATTAGTACTCACATAAAAATTATCTTTAAAGGGTCAATACCGATAATATTTTTGAGAATAAAACTGCTTAATTTCGTGTTAAAATCCATTAAGATCCCCTACCTTAGGGCCGAGCAACTAACTCAATATATGTGATACGTTTTCAAACAACTTAAACCCACCAGTCTTCATCTTCAAATGGAGTCCGGTGTCCCAAACTGTATTATGCAGTGATTTGATAAAACCAGACTTTTATTTTCTAAAAATAATGTGTCGGTGAAATAAACCTTTTGTTATCAAGTACAGCACATGGACCATTCACCGTGTAGACCCCTAAAGGAACGGAAATCGATTATCGGGTCACCAAACGAAAGAATTGACCTGAAACCTTAAAAGGGTTACGTGTCCGGATAAGCTGTTTTAACGCTCACGTCCAAACGACTCAATATTTTGAGCTAAAATTTTGAGTCAGGGTATATACATCATTCTTCTATATTTTGGCGTTTAAATTTCAAACGTACTCAGACTTTTATTTTTGAGGCTCTGTTGTATTCGGGACTGTCCCTTTAAAATAGATTATCAAGGCTATAAAAACTGATAATTGGTTTAGTTCAAGTGTTTTTCTTTTTGGTGTCTATTAATTCAACACCAGTAATGGAATTTGATCATAACAACATTAAGAATCGACTGAAGATATATAAATAATTCAGCACCACATTAAGATGTTTGGTAAAATTCTTTTGATCAGCATTTTTTAAAAATCTTATCAATTCCAATCTAGGAGATTACTGTTGATATTGGGAATTTGCTTTCTTAATTAAATACTTTATTTTCTCAAAAGTGCTGTTAGGCTAATATCGAAAAAAAGAAAATCCTATAGATATATTATGATATACTAGAGCAATATATGTTGATGAAAGAATGTGTATTTAAATATAATATATCATATTAATTTTATTCTAGCATTGGGGGCAACTGTTTTTATAGTTTTTGTGTAAATAATAAATTATTTACTTTTTTGTAATATAAGATGTTTTATCACACATGTAAATAAATAACAGACAGGTATCTGGATAATATACTAACATCTTGTTGTTTAGAAACTCAAAATGTGAAGAAGGTAATATTATCAAATATAAATGCAAGGTGCCGTCTATTAAGTAGGGTTTAATGGCCATTGGCAAGACATTAAGCAATATATTACGCAATGTCTTTAGCTCGAGACCATTAAACAACTTAAAATACAGACACTATTCCACTCATGTTTTTCAAAGAAATAAGTCACACAGGTCCAATTTTTCATCTAGTATAGATAATGTACGATTGGCAAGTTGCCCGTACATTATTGTAAATAATGGTACGCCAACATCAAAGGAAAACGTCACAGCTGTATTTTAAATTTCTATAACACTTACAAATACTTTTATAGTAGCTTCTACAAAAATGTTTCCTAAATTGCCTAATAAGTATAACAATCATACTTACAGTTGTACAAGGAATTTGATTAAGAAATGTATAATTAATAAAAAAAAAACAGTGTAGTCGTATATATCCAGTTAGCGACTGTTTACTTTGTAGTGGTCATTATTACATCTGTTTGAAATAAACAGTGAAGTTTTAAATATCCAGTATAGCAACTGTTTACTTTGTAGTTGTCATTATTACATCTGTTTGAAATAAACAGTTTAGTTTTAAATATCCAGTATAGCAACTGTTTACTTTGTAGTTGTCATTATTACATCTGTTTGAAATAAACAGTTTAGTTTTAAATATCCAGTATAGCGACTGTTTACTTTGTAGTTGTCATTATAATATCTGTTTGAAACATGTTGCTATCAGATGTCTTGAGGTTCTAGTCTATGCTAACCAGTTGTCATATTCTTTGAAAAAAATACTTTGTTAAACTGAAGTAAACGAATATATAACAAATTGACCGACTGCCAAATGTTTGAAGTGAAAGCCCCAAGGAACATTACCGATAATCTGTTATTTATTGTTATATCATCTTGTAATTGTATAAATGTTATTATATTATACACTTGTATTAAATTAATCTGTAACAAATATAAATAATTATTAAAGATATATATCAAGTTTTTATTTGCTTGTATTAAAGTTATGTTCAGGCCCCGAGTTCAGAAAGCATTCTAAGACTTAAGTTTAGAATCTAATGAAAACTAATTTATATTAACTAAGTTTTAGACTTTTATATAACTTTTGATGTTTTAATGTAAGAAATGCATCAATAAAAAACTATGTGCAAAGTTTTGTGTTTCTGGATCAAAGATATTTCTCATAAACAGCAATTAAAAATTATGTAAATTCTAAACCTAAGTCAGATGAGAATGCTTTGTGAACTCCGTGTGTATGGTACAATATATCGTTGATTCGACATCAGTATCATGATATTTCTTTGAGATCGGCAGGACTAAAGTATGAATTATTCATTATCCTGTGAAGTGGGACAGAGCTCTTTCTAAAGAACAGTGTGTAGTCGTTTGGATGAGATTATAAAATGGGTGTGCACATAAAAAGACACTTGGCAGTTTGAATTTAAAAAATAGTATGCGAAAACAACATTTCCCTTATAGCACATTGTATGGTGTATGCCTATCTTCATTGGACTTTAAACCTCGTTTCATATCCCAAGAAGTAAACATCATTTAAATATTAAATTGCCTAACAAGCACTAACTTTTGGGGAAGGAGTTTTGATAGTTGAGCAGACAGGGCTGAGAGGAACCTTCAGGGTTTTTCAAGCCTGGACTTCACTTTTAATGACTGACCAGCAGAGTAAGCCTAGTCGTTCCGATGGGATGACAAAGCAAGGTCCACCTGTTTTCATACTGACAGTTATAAATCGTCATATATTGTGTGTATTTACATCCCTGGTATAATGGACCACCTTCTAAATTCATACCCGTCCCTAACTCTATGGAAGACCAAATGGGACAATATTCGTGATTATTGTTTCTACATTCCAGTTTAAACATTTTAGACACATTCGCAACATTCTAAACTAATGATTCTTGGTTCTACATTCTTATGTCAACATTTCATGCACAAAATCAACATTTTAAACAAAAAAATGACTTTATGTTTCATTTTCGGCGTTTTATCGGTAACTTTTATATATCATTAAAATCTTGAAATGAAAATGTCCAGAAAAATACAATGAATTATCATCATTATTTCACCAGAGAGCCCCTACTGAACCAAAAAGTTGAAGACTAGGCGGCGCAATGTACATACGGCAAGTTTGCCAGGCTTTCCCCATGTGCCAATCCCCATGTGGTTTAACAAGATGCCAAAACTAATAGTATATCAAATTCTAATAGTGTATCAAATTTTTAAGGGCTCAGAAATCGAGTTTAAGCGGGTCAATTTTCAAAATTTTCTGGGGGAGGGTTGGTTTAGGTTAGACCCCCACTCGGTCTCACAACTGCCATGTTCATCTGGTTCGCACCTATGCCCGACATTGCCACGCACGACCATATCCTTAGACGAGGCTCTGGAATGCATATTTAGACACCATTTTGTAACAAACATTCAAAAAACTGTAAAAGGTCCACCCATCCCCAGCAATATGACATCATCGTTTCACATGACATGTGGAATAGGTCTGGTCTCTTTCTTGGAATCCCTTGTTACAAATGGCGCTGAAACGCATTATGCTACACGATTCATGTACCAATGGTAAAATGTTTATTATGTCAGATAATGTAATATTCGTAGTTTTTTGTCAAATGATGAATGTTGCAATGCCCCACGCCCATTCTATTTGCAGCATTATCTTCGACAATGTACAATATTCTCGCTAGACAATTATGAACCAGTTCCCAAAACGTTAAGGATATGCCCGAATGGTGGTGGGATCCCAAAATAACCCTTGTATACGCAGAAGGGTTGAATATTTAATTGAAGAAACAAACAACACTGAAAAAGTGAGGACGGTTCTATATTCTTATAACATTAAACCAGTTAGAGAAAGATAGTAACAGCCAATTTACCTTTAGTGAAAAAAGTTGGTCTTGTTTGTGATTTGGGGGGTTGGGATGGCCTAGAGTGCCGCGCTTCGGCTTCTAATTGGCCGGTCACCTCTGGCTTGGTGCTGTGGTTTCGAGCCCTAGTGTGAGCGTATGTACGTGACATCGAAATAGGGGCGCCTTCTCAACCTCGTGGGTTTCCTCCGGGCACTCCGGTTTCCCCCCACTGCTAAAGGTCCCTACGCGCAAAATGACCTAGTTTGTGTCGAGTGGACGTTAAACCCCATTTCCCTCCCTTCCTGTTTGTGATTTGGCCCGTGGGTTTGATGGCCGGATTGTTGGCGCAAGCGCGTTATATCGTAATGTCTGTCATTGAGACAAATGGTGTGATTTCTATTCCCCGGTTGTACGTGTCCAACCTCGTTGGGTTTATCCAGGTCCTTCGGTTTTCCTCCACTGTTAAAGACCCCTACGTGCAAGCGAATTATCAAAATGAAATTAAACCATGTGTCAGTCCAGAAAAGACCTAGTTTGTGTCGAGTGGACGCCATACACTGTTGTTTTTATCTCTCTCACTGATAAACTACATAATTATTTAATTCATGTGGAAAACAGTTCATTAGTATCAAGATTTGTTAAGGAACGATTCGTGCTACAATCGCAATAGTCGAGTAATTGTGGTGATCCCCTACCCTTTTTAAACTTCTGCTTAAGACCAATCTTTTAAAATAGCTTTTAATTAGCTAATTAGTCTGTGATATATTTACATGCTCATTTTTTATTATTTTATTTGTCATTTTATTTGTTTGTAAATTTATAGTTTAATTGGCTGTCACTTTATATTTCATTTTATATGTCATATTATCATTTTATAATTTATTCTACTTGTTGCAGTTATTGTAAAACGCTACTATATGTATGTATCCTCGCCTATGAACATAAATATCAATAAAAAAAACCTAAATTTAACGTGAAGAGAAAACCAATTAAAATGACAAGAATCGTTTCAATATACATGAATAAATCAATTTATCGTGAAAAGATAACTGCTTTAACGATAACTAAAATTGATTAAAATGATACGAAAAGTTGCAATATACAAAAAATTAATTTGACGTGATGAAAAATTAATTTATCGTGACAATAAAATTGATAATAACATTAAAATAAAACTGAGTTTAAAATACTGTGTAATAATGATAAGAAAATGAATGAGGGAGAGAGAGAGGGGGGAGGGGAGTGCCGCCAAGTCAACACAAACTAGAGTTTTAAAATTTTATTTCAGGAGCCAACATCCAATTCATTTTCACCAGTCGTAGATTAAGCGGGGTGTTACCAAGGTAACGACGGAAGGTGCCAATGTTACAGGGTCCTAAACATTATAGTTCTGTTGTACCAACTAAATCGAACAATCATACTGACAGACATTAACCAAAATATGTCCGTTTTTCACTGTTGATGCAAGGGCCCATGACCAATGCAGACTTTGCCCGTTTCCACTAGAAGCCTAGACCGATCACCAAGTGGAACTTCACACAGAAGGTTGCGTGATAGCCCAGACTCCACCCTCCGGCCACTAGATCGATTACCATGAAACTTTCGTGTTTTTGACATACGCCGCGGGACCCTGGGACTGGGCCCACCAGACCCATGCCTAATCTGGGCTCTGAGTATTCTCCTACATGGGATAATAATCTCGTCATTTTACAAGGGTAGCAAATTAAGCAAGAGGCTTGTTTCCAATTTGGCCCTTGGCACAGATCGTGCGAATGATTTCGATCATTACTGCAGAAAGAAACCGAAGAACTCGGGGGAAACCTGCCATGTTTAGCCTCGTTCATCGAATGGTTTCATACAAAAGCATTCTGGCACACGAATCGGGTGCCAATTTAAAAAGTTCAATTGCCTTAAAGGACCTAAGTCCGTAACTCAAAATCCTCCAAAATCGTCGACATCGAAAACACGAATTATTGGTCAATTTAAACCAACATTGCTGATGTAAACTTACCGGGAAAAGATGAGCTTCTGATATCCGATATTTAAGAAAAATTATTTTTTTTAACATTGGTACACGAATCGTGTACCATAATGCGCTTCAGCTCCAGTTGTATTGAGAGACTCGAGGGACGAGGCTAGACACATTGCAATAAGTCAGACGGAGTTAGTAGACTGGAATAACTAGACGCTCGACTTTTGCACATGATTGACGTTGCTGGCTTATTTCGCCAAACGTAACTGATTTGAAATTGGAGTAAACACGGAAACCATTGAATGTAAATCAGTTTATATACATTCATATTACAGTATTATATGCGTTGCGAACCACTTTTATAAATTTCTAGGCTCCAAATGTTAGCGATTTAGCTCCTTTAAATATTGAATATCGAAAGTCCATCTTTTCACGGTAATATAGCAACTGCAATGTTGATGATTTGAATTAACCAATAAGTCGTGTTTTCAATATTAACAACATTTAATTATGGCCTACCAGCTGTATCAGTTTCCTTTCAAATTGTTTATTAGAATTTTCGATTAATCGTAAATGTTCTTGCAGCTGTAATAAGCTAGATATACCAATTGTTCATTTGTAACCCATTTAACACTATATTTCTCCACGCGAATTGGCAATAAATTGTTTATTGAATAAAACAGAAACATGTTGTAAACCTGTAAAATAATATACCAATTGTTTTTATTAAAAGATAAAGTCTACCGTGTAATACGGAAATTGGCAACACGTTTTAGCCCTTCAATATCAAGCGTATCAGAAATGCAAACCTACATGATATACATATTAACATAATCGCTACGGATTATTTTAATTATTTACTGTTATAATATGAATTATCACATATTCCCTGTTAAATAAAAATCGGCCACCAGTGCAGTTGTACAACTTTATGGACCCTGAGGGGATCACGGTGGCTAAGTGGATAAGGCGCTGGTTCGCTAGCCTGGAGGTCGAGTGTTCGATCCCTGCATTGGCCGAGAAAGTTCATCTCGATTTTCCGACGTGATTTCCCCTTGTCAGTGATACAGAAGGAGGGCCTGACAAGGACAGCTGCCTAGTCGTTCGGATGGGACAAAAAACCGAGGCCCGGTGTACACATTGGAGTGCAGGTAAAAGATCCCTTGGCAGTTGGAATTCGATATAAGAGTAGGCCGTAGCGCCGCTGCCCGGGCAAAATGTCCCTCATAGCACACTGTGTGGCGTATGCCCGTCTTCAATTAGCTCAGGTTAAGTGCATAACAGTAGGACGTTAAACCCCATTTCATTCATTCATTCATTATGGACCCTGGCCTCAAGTGCCTGGGACCAACACTTTCTGAAATGCCAATAAAAGCCCTGGAATCATTTCAATTTAAAAAAATAATAAACAGTAAGCAAAACATCGGAAATAAGTGGTGGGGACACAGTATATCATGTCCCCACCACTAAAAATATTGGTGGGGACGCGTCCCGGTGTCCCCACCGGGATCTGCGCCCATGCCCACCAGGAAGTCAGGGGCCTGATCACCGTATTGGTGGAGAAATTCCACAGAATTTTCCAACTTGGCTCCCCCCTTGCCAGCATGTCAGTGGGTGGAGGACGGAGTCTGGCAAGAACAGTGTCTAGTCATTAGGATGGGACAAAAAAATCAAGGTCCTTTGTACATGTTGACATGCACATAAAAGAACCCTTGGCAGTGTGAATTCAAAATAAGAGTAGACCATAGCTCTGCTCTCCAAGCAAAATTTTCCTCATAGCATACTGCATGGCTTTGCCTGTCTTAATTAGCTCATTTGTTACAGAAAAGTATGACATTAAGCCCCATTTCATTTCATTTCAATAACTGGGGAAAGAAGCATGAAACCAAGTAAACTTACAAATTTAGGTATTCAATCCTAGTCAGGAATGAACCCATGACTTGCATACATAACAGGCATTTACAGTACTATATTTAATTAGCCCAATCAGCCACCCAACCAATTAATACTGTAATTAACAATGAGTGTATATTGTAATATCTTTTAAACATATTTTAATAGAATCTGAGTGATATTTCCTATACATAACAAAATATAACAATAACAACAAACATAGGTCTACCATGCATGGTACAAAATATTTACAAAACTATCAATAATTATTTATTTTCCTTGGACTTGCTTGCTCTAGAATTAATTAATAGGATACTACTTTAAATACACGCACACCAATATAATTTGAACAAAAAGATGATATGATATAACCATGGACCCGCAAAGTCTATGATAAAACACATTAGTTCATAATGTTTAAAATTTCAGAAACCTGCGTGAAAACTGACCTATTCGGAACATTTGAAGTGGAAGCCCTGAAAAGTTTATTTAAGTACCGGTAGTTTAAACTTTTTAAATTGTTTAAAAGTGTTTCCACTAATGTTATGATTATAAATGGGTACTTATAAGTTATATTGATCTTTCTAACTGCATGAGTATTATGCTTGAAAACTACAAGAGAATCATAGTAGGTTGATTAAATTCAGTAATACAGATTTGGTAACTATAATTTAATGCACAATTCATCTGACACTGTAGAAAAGATGGTTTAAATGAGTAACATGACAAGCAAGATTTAGTCCTTAAATTCCTAACACACTCATGAATCACAGCAGCCCTTAATATATTAAAAAATTCAGGGTTTTGACAGTATTTATGTGGGTTGTTAAACAAATTCAGCACATTGAAATTTAGGCAGATGTTCTAGTAAATGATGTCGCGCCTGTTGTAACCTCAGTTTAATTTGCTGGGGAATAACAGCTTTTATCTTTTTATACCAACGATACAAATTTATCATTGCAAGCTGTGGGGCAAAGGGAGATAATTTCATTATAACATCAGCAGCACAATCCGGAACGATAGTCACTGGAGTTTGTTTAAGCAGCGTCGGTATTAGAAAAGTTGTCAACAAACTCTGGATATTCTGATTTTTAATCTTCATGAAATCTGAATTTTCAGGAACCAGCACTTCACCGAGAACTTTTAAAATAGATACGAGATACACCGGATCTATGCCACATGGAGCCGTTTTACTGTAACACCATTTTTGACATACAGATGATATGTGAACATTAATAAAGTCTGTGTATAAAAACGACCAGTCCTCTTTTTGTAATAAAAGTTTCAGACCAGCCATAATCACAAACACTTTATCTGGATGTTTCTCATGATCCTTCAGCAGTTGGATTAAGTTAGATAAAAGTTTTTTATTGTTATTGGCAGGGAGATCACATGACCATCCACAAAGTTGACAAAACTTTGCGAACATCTGTGGCTGATTCTGTTTATATTGTCCACTATTTTTGACCACGACATGTTCAATCACAGAACGCATGATACAGTTTTTCGGAAAATCACGATCTAACATTAATGGCCACACACCGACAATTGCTAATAAACGTGACACTAAATTATTTCTATTTTTTGTAGAATATACTATTTGATAAATCAACACACGCGCTTGTTCTATATCACCATTTAATCTACATATAGCTGTATAAACACGGCAAATCGATGCTGTTGAACACACATCATCACTCTCCATGACCGCACTCGTCCATAGAATGTCTAAGAAGAAATGTAAATTGCACATTGGAAATTTACTAGAGATATGCTGAAGGAGTAGTATTAAACGATGTTCACAGTCCAGCAACAATGGGGTATTTAAAGAGTTATCTCCCTGTGAACAATTATACACCATTTCAATGTTAATATCCTTTAAAACTTGATGGATAGCCAACACTAAATGATGCCATGATGACGAGTATGCACTATTGTTAGGGAAATACTTATCCATAAATGTCAGTATTTCTGGTTGCCCAGCCGACATCAAGGTTTCCAAATCATTTCTCATACTTTGTTTTGTTTCCGGACTGATCACCGACATCTGCTGAGCCGATGACAGGGTTTCTCCAAGATTTAAAGAATTTCCAGACACAGATTCAGACGATTCAGGTTTTAGTTTTTTACTCAAACCTGTGTCATCAATTTCTGTGCTTTTTCGTTTGGTTATTTTCCCAAGAGACATATTTTTCATTTCTGCACTTGAAATCAGAATGGTTTGTTTTTTGTTTTTCTCTGGTCTAGATTTGTAGGTTTCTGATTTTTCACTTTTAACATCAGCGTTTATGTTCTTGACTTCTTCATCTTCTTGTGAAATTTGTGGCAGATCTTCAGTCTTCACCTCACTATTGCCTGTTAATTCATTGTCTTCTGTTTGCAAAGACTTTTCTGTGTTAGTGGTACTCGTTTTTGTGACATTTTTAACAACGCAGTCATCTGTGATTTTATCAGTTGGTGGAAGTGAACTATCAGCAGTTTCAACAGAAAGTTTGTCCAAATCTTTTGATTTAGGCAGGAAGTTGGGCCGTGTAATATTACAGTTGTCCATGTCATCAATAACAGCTGCATCATCGACATTTGCATCGTCAAAACCTGTGAGTTCGCTGTCCTTCCATTCTTCTGTAGTTATATCAGGAGATGGTGGAAGGGGAGAGATGGGATTGTGAACCTGCAGAAGGTTAAAAGGGGATAGAGGACGAGACAAACAACAAAACATGTCATCAAAGATATCACTAGTTGTCGGTTTCTCATCATTTACATCACACGATTTAAATAACCCACGCTTTTCTTTTGTTTTACTAGATTGTCCTTTTGTAAGATTATCTGTCAAGTCTTGTCCACTGAGTAAAAATCCTGTTGATTTCTGAGTGACAATGATAGGCTTAAATACTTTCTTTGGATCGGTCTTATCATCATTTGGGCAGAATTTGGGAACTGTTACCTTCTTGTTTCTGCCTTTGAGAACATTTGGATGTCGGTTATGTCCTTCAGTCTCCTTATTGATGGTAATAACCCTATTACTAGGCTTTGTTGGTTCAACTATTTTAGTCAATTCATCTTTCATTTTACGTTTAGTAGCTTTTCGTCTCTTTCGTTTATTAGGGAGAGTTGTGTCTGTTGTCATGGTTTTGTCTTCAAGTTGTTCAGTTGGATATGTATCTTCCATGTTGCTGACAGACACTAACAATTGTTCAGAAGATTTTTCATCTATATGTTCTGTTTCCATGAATAAATTTTTAACAGGAAGAATTCTTTTATTTTCACTATCTTTCAAATCATTAAAAATAACATTATCACAGCTAATTGGAAGGTCATCAACATTTTTCAAGTCTATGTCAGTAATGTTCACCTTCTTAAAATCATCAATTTCCTTCACATCAATGATAGTCTTCATATTATTATTATTATTATTATTTAAAGTTGTCATTTCTGGTGAATTGTCATGTTTAGAAAGATCACCTGTTGCAGAAGTTTCTGAGCTCATGGTGACCACTTCATTAGATATGGTGCTAGTCTCAGAAACAGATAAGGATCTACGCTTTGGAGTAGAAATTGGGCAAATATCTTTAGCAGATCGGGTGCTAGTCTCAGTAGGTGAGAATCTAGGCTCCAGAGCAGAGGTTACAATGCTTCTTTTTGCAGATCTGGTGTTAATCTCTGTAACAGATGTGGATCTATGCTCTGGAGTTGGGTTAATGTCTTTAGCAGGTCTGGGGCTAGTCTCAGCTACAGATGTGGACCTAGACTCAGGCATACAAGTAAGTCTAGTTTCTTTAGCAGGTATGATGCTTTTTTCAGTAATAGATGTGGTTCTAGGCTCTGAGGTAGAATTTGGAGCAGCATCTTTAGCAATTCTGATGTTAGTCCCAGGAACAGATATGGATCTACACTCTGGAGTAGAAGTTGAGTTAATGTCTTTAGCAGCTCTGATGTTAGTCTCAAAAACAGACATGGGTTTGGATACTGTTAGGTTGAAATCTTTAGCAGATATGCTAGTCTCAGCAACAGGTGTGGCGTTACCCTCAGAGGAAGAAGTTGGGATTATAGCTGTAGCAGATCTGATGCTAGTCTCGGCAACAGATGTGGATATATGCTCTGAAGCATAAGTTGGATTAATGTCTTTAGCAGGTCTGGGGCTAGTCTCAGCAACAGGTGTGGCGTTACCCTCAGGCAAAGAAGTTGGGATTGTAGCTGTAGCAGATCTGATGCTAGTCTCAGAAACAGATGTTGATCTAGACTCAGGTATACAAGTTAGTCTAATTTCTTTAGCAGATATGATGCTATTTTCAGTAACAGATGTGGATCTAGGCTCTGAGGTAGAAGTTGGGTTAGTGTCTTTAGCAGGTATGTTGCTAGTCTCAGAAACAGATGTTGATCTAGACTCAGGTATACAAGTTAGTCTAGTTTCTTTAGCAGATATGATGCTATTTTCAGTAACAGATGTGGATCTAGGCTCTGAGGTAGAAGTTGGGTTAGTGTCTTTAGCAGGTATGTTGCTAGCCTCGGCAACAAACATGGATCCAGACTCTGGAGTAAACATTGGGCTAATGCTTGACTCTGGAGTAGTAATGTTGCTAGGCTCTTTAGTTGAAACTGGACCTGTGCTAGACTCAAGGGAAGAAATTGTGTTAGAAGCTGGAGCAGACATGATGCTGGACACTGGAATGGTAATCAAGCTAGAATCTGGTGGACATAGTCTGTTTGATTCCGAAGCAGATATGGTAGGTGGAAATGTTGTGAATGCATGTCTAGGTTCCGGACAAGAACTGGTGCTGTGTTCTGAAGTAGATGGAGCAGGACTGTTAACTCCTGAAGAAGTGGCTGCCACTGTAGTATCAATAAGGGTAGCTTTTGCTATAGGTTCTAACGTGACTGCTTTGTTAACCTCTGACATCGTTCGTGTGACGTTACTCTTAATTTCTGTAGAATTGATAATTTTATTGTTTAAAGCTGGGTTTATTGCATGCTCTGAATTATGTAAACCAGATTGAACCAAAGAAACATTATTTACACTGTTCTCATTGTTAACTTCATTATCTTTACTCGTATTATCAAAGTCTGATGACGGTTTCATGTCGGATGATATACCTGAAGACTGAAGGTCTGTTGGACTGTTCATGGTGTTTTTATCATCATTAACTGGACTAGAGTTTATAATATCACAGGAAAGGTCATGTTTATTGGTATATGATGTTTGCTTCATTGTTTCTGATAAAACTAAGGCTTTTCTATCTATAAAACTAATTGAAGAGTTTTTCACATCACTTACACTACTTTCTAACAATGATTCAGATTTAAAGTTTTCATTCATTAAAGAAGCATCTGATACAGTGCATTTTTTAAAGTCTGGTTGGCTATCGATGTCAGTACGATTTGAAGAAATAGTCAAAACATCCTTAAGAGGTTTTATGTCTTGCTCACTGTCCTCTTTATCTTGTTTTATAAAACTTTCATTAATTTCTCTTTTGATAATATTAGGCTCGTTGTTCTTCGGAATATTTAAGTATTCATGTTGTTGACTACTAAGTTGTGTTGTTAATTGTGAAGTACTTGGAAGGTCGTTTACAACATCTTCTTTTTGGGTAGAAGACAGACTACTTTTTGGCTCCCCATGAATTGAAATCTTTTTATCATCTGGTTTAGATTGTATTATGCTGCCATGATCGGTCTCTGGACTACTATTTGGCTTCCCATGAATTGAAATCTTTTTATCATCTGGTTTAGATTGTATTGTACTGCCATGATCAGTCTCTGGTGGATGTTCCGTTCCGTCAACAACTATATTTCTATCAGGGGTATCAATATTTTTACTACTATTGGCATCAGAAGTGGGATCTTGTGGATGTTCTATTATCTCAGCTTCTAGACTTTCAATATTTTTACTAGCATTTTCTTCTGTTTCTGAATCAGACAGATTTTCAACATCATTTGTCCCGAATCCATCATCCCAATCATCTTCATCAGCAGAGTTAAAGGTCTCAGGGGTGGGAGGGAGTGGGGATAAAAGTACAGTTAAGGGGCTGATGGCAAAATCATGATCCAGATCTATTTCTTCTTCACTTGAGGAATCTTGTTCCATGAAACCTACCGGTTCGTTCAGTTCATTATCAGTATTATCACTTGATGCAAAGGGAATGTTTTTATGCGCAGAATCATCATCAACAGTGAGGAGAGTTTTATTTTTAGTGTTTGATTTTTTGTTGCTTTTCTTTGGTTTAGAATGTACATCACTAAGATAGCCAGAGTTCATTTGTGAAGCTTTTTCTAAATTTTTCTCTAAAGTTTTATTTTCATTTTTTAAATTCTTATTTGAGTCTTTTAATGTGGTTATTTCTTTCTCATGTTTTAGTTTCAGTGTTTCTAGTGAATCAATTTTTTTAGCTAAAGCTTTCCGCTCCTTTTCTTCTTTTCCCATTTTCAGTTTCTCAGATCCATGAACGCGACTGGCTGCCTCAAACTGTGCTTGAAGCTTTTCAGCTGCCTGCAGTTTATCTTCCAAAGTTTGTATTGTGGTATCTTTTCTCCGTAAGGAGGTGGTAAGACTCTCTACTTGCTTTTTAAGGGGTTCGAGCTGTTGAAGGGATGTCTGCAGTTGGCTATTTAGTGTTTCCGTGTCGCGTTTGCTTCTCTCTAACTTCCTTGTGACATCTTCCAACATTTTACTCTGCTGATCATACTCCTCGCATTTAGAACGGAATCTTTTAATTAGCTGATCCGTTGATACTATTTTCTGTTTCAGGGTTTTATAATTGACCTGTTTTTCTTCTTGGTGTTTATCAACAAGTTTCTGTAACTTGTCACATCCTTGACAACCCAGTCCATCACCGAGTGGATCAATGCTGAATTGAAATCCTGGATCTTCATCCATAACTGTTTTCCATTCAGATCAACCACCCATCTGGAAAAAAACAAAAATACATGGTAAATAAAATCATTCAATTTGAGAGAGGTATTTACAAATGTTTATTTGCTAGTATGCACTTTTCTTTTTTCTTTAGAAGTGATAGGAAAGTGACAAGGAATACTAGATAAACCCTAAAAGCTGGGCAAGCAGCCCTACCCAAAACCTGGGATTAAAACCATGAATGTGAATGAAACAGACTACTCATTTACCAAACCTCCTTCATGTTACAAACAGTTCAACAAACTTGGAATAGTATACCACACCGTTAGTTTTTATACTTTGATTTTGATACTGTTATTTGCCCTCCAAATTTCAGATTTTTGTTAACTTTTGTCATTAAATTCTGACATCACATCATAATGTTTTCCTTATCATTTTCAAGACCCGGGACTGTACAGCGCAGTGGACACTTATGCTAGCCCCCGGATCCATTCACTCTTTTTTGAATTGTTTATTTGTTTGTTTGTTGTTTCGAAGTATGTCTTGTCGTTATATTTTGTCTTTTATGTATATCATATGTGGTGCAGTCCCCCTGCACTTACTAATACTAATAGAATTCATCGATTAAATTACAGAAAAAGGCTTGTCAAGAGCATTCATGTTGTAGTTTCCACACTCTGTTGTTACTGTGTCAAGTATTATGCTATCTGACATACAGTGATCGAATGTCAGGAAATCCTCATTCCTGGCATCCTAGAAGGGATTGTATAATCGTAAAGAAGGGAAAACTAGTGAAGAGTGTACGTTTGGCGTTTTTTTGTGTTCATTTTCTTTCTGAAAATAATAATGTGTGAACATACGCTACATAAAGAATCTTTAACCCTTAAACAGCAAAAACATGCAGCAAAAGCAACAAATAATAGATCCTAACTCCGGAAATTGAAAGTAACATGATTTAGTATAATAAATGAATATGACATATTAAAATAACTTTCGCTTCACACCTGCATCTTTTGCAAGAATTTTCCATGAATGCAACTGACAACCCAACTGACTTAGAGATCAGAATTAATGTTATCTTCATAACAAATCAGGTTACATAAATTGTGTAATAAGTAACTACCTTGAAAAAATAACCCTGTTTATCACAAGCAAACGTGCTAAATTCGATAACAACAAAATTCGTCGTCCATTAAACTTCCGGTTACTAGGAAATTAATTCTTTGGAGTTGTCTCCCCTGAAAGAAATAGTCGTTTCGTACCAACTGTTACCATTCATTCTTTATCGTACCACAAAACACCGGTTTCGTACTAAATAAAATGAATTAGGGGTTTTAACGTCCTACTGTTCTGCCTCTTAACTGTGCTAATGAAGACGGCCATACACCATACTATAAGGGAATTTTGCCTGGGCAGCGGCACTACGGTCTACTCTTGTATTGAATTTTAACTGCCAAGGGATCTTTTACGTGCACACGGAACTTTGGTTTTTCATCCCATCCAAACGACAAGACAGCTGTCCTTGTCAGGCCCTCCATCCAGCATCACTGACAAGGGGAAACCACGCCGGAAAATCTGAATGAACTTTCTCGGCTAATGTAGGCCTAAGGATAGAGTCAGTGTCTTACCCACTTAGTACTGTGACCCCCCCCCCCCCCCCGTTTTGTATTAAAGGTATTCTTGCTGTGTTGCTGACATTTGGGTTTTGTTTATTTGAAACTGGTCTATAGTGTATCTCATTCTATCGCTAAGACCCCTAAAAGTTCCTTTTTGTAATTAGGATGTGCTAAGTTAAAATCCCACTAAATACTTAATGGGTCATTTTCGAACTAACATAACATATATTTTTTTTTTAAGTAATTCGCTTGGGCACAGAGATCATTAGGGGTGTAAGGAAACCAAAATACGAGGGGAAATCGAACAAAGTAACGTATAAAAGCGACATTACCCTACTGAGCCTACTCCTCTATTAACAACAGATCATGATTTGCCATGTAGCCTACATGTGGTTGGGGGAACAAAGTGGGGACTAGATTGCTGTTTTGTTCTGTTTTATCTTATAATGAAATTAAGATTAAATATTAATTGGGACTTTTATCCAAAGATCTGTTTTTGCTTAAAAATTAGTATGATGCATATACAGTGGACTCTGTCAATATAATAGGATTTGCCATGTAGCCTACATGTGGTTGGGGGAGACAAAGTGGGGGCTGGATTGCTGTTTTGTTCTGTTTTATCTTATAATGAAATTAAGATTAAATATTGGGACTTTTACCCAAAGATCTGTTTTGGCTTAAAAATTTGAATGATGCATATACTGTACCCAGTATTGTCCATATGAAAACATTTTTAATGAAATGCAAAGCTGTTTACAATTAGTAATTTTTCTGCATTAATTAATTTATGTCTCCTCCAAGACATATAACTTGATACGTAAAATTTTCTAAACAATATAAAAATATAGAGCAATACCAGGAGTGTGAACTTAAAATATCGATATTACCATGACAATATATTCCAACATAAACATTGTATATAAAAAGAGAAGGCAAAACAACTTTTAAAACAAATTTTTTCTCACAAAAAACAAAACAAAAACAAGACAAAGTACCATAAATAAAACAAAGGCTGACATACATGTAGCCCAAAAAGATGATTTTGAGGAAATTGGTTGATAAAAATTTATTAGATTGACAAACAGAAGTAACGGATCATTCTAGGACTGGAATTCTATAACCTCAATCCCCAACATATAAATGAGAACTATTTATTTATGTATAATATTAATAGTACCCTTTTCCCCTCATGATTTTTTTTTAAAAACCTTTTGTACAAACAATAATCAAAATAACACATTAGATCAGCACAATTCAACACTTTATTTTTCTTACATCAAAGAGATTTTGTACCATTTTAAACATAATCATCAAATCATTTTTTTTATCAACTTGCCAAATCGATTTGATGTCACGTGACAGTATAGTCGATTTAAAAGTATTTGACGAAGTAGTTAAATGCGCTGATTAGCTGTGAATAATTCCTGTGGCTGGACATAGTTAAAGAAGAATAATGTAGTCACCCAATCAAATCGATAAACTGCACCTAGAGGTGATTTTGCGATTTAAGTTCGGAAACTGGTGTCGATGATTTCTTTGATTTGATTAGGGTAATCGATTTGAATTAGACTGACGTTAATCATGAAAATTTAATTGAATCATTTGAAACACATAAGAATATCTAATTTATGACTATTTCACACATTATCATCAAATCCTTATGAGTATCATTTAAAACATAATAATCGTTTCTAATTTAGTATCATTTTACACAAAATCATCCATTCATTACCAATTTGGTATCACTTTAAACATAATCATAAAATCATTTTTAATTTAGTATCATCCAATCGTTTCAAATTGAGTATCATTTTACACATAATCACACAATCATACTCAATTAGTAAGTGCAGGATGACCGCACTACACGCAAAACAAAAATATACAAGATAAACCTGCGGACAAGACAGAAAATAGACATTTCTAATTTGGTATCATTTTACACAAAAACATGGCATCATTTCAAATTTGGTATCATTTAACACATAATCACCGATCATCATTTCTAATTTGGTATCATTTTACACATAATTATCCAAATATTTCTAATTTGATATAATTTTACAAAAAATCATCCAATCATATCTACTATTAAAACAAACTTTCAATCATATCTCCTTATTTGGCATCATATTAACTCAAAATCTTCCAATCTTCGATTCTAACACATTTTGTCATTTGGATTTCCAATTGTTAAGTTTGTCTTTGACTTAGGTTTAAAAATAAAATAATTGTAGCAAAAATTCACATGATAATATTATCCTCCTGTCATCTTCCCTCATCTATATGAACAGTTTAAGATAATTTATCATAGAATAATAAAGCCAGCTGATATCGAATAGTAAAAGCTACCATACTGCAAAATATCTGAAAAATATAAAAGTTATATTATTTTAACTGGACCCATAAAAATAGGCCGGCGGCTGCCAGGCAGTGTACGCCCAAATTTTCAAGAGATGGATAGAGAACAAGCAAAACAGAAAGTGCTTTTTCCTACAATCAAAGGCAATAATTCATTAAGTTACAATTTGATGTGCGCAAATATCGAAATGAACCAAGATCTTTGGGTTATAAACATGTATGTCAAGTTTCATCAAAATCAATGTAAAATTGTGACCTCTATAGGGTCCACAAGATAAAACATGATTTTTCGTACAATCAGGGGGCATAACCCATGAAGTTTCATCCGATACATGCCAATATTGAAAGAAGACCAGATTCTTTGGGGATAAACCTATATTTTAAGTTTTGTAAAAATCGCATAATAAATGTGAACAGTTGAGAGTCCACAAACAATTGTGTACGGACAGGGGCGACAGCATAATGTAACCCACATGAAAAAGTGGGCGTATAAAATGCCTACATGCCTATGATGGACAGTCTGCTTGTTTCATTGTCCATCAAGTCTTATACAGGGTTTTAAGTCTGCAGGTAGAAGTCAATGCAGTGTTCTATGAGGTGCTGGGCCTTATCATATTTTGCTTTCAACCTATAAGTAGATCTTTAACATGCTATCAATGATATACATTAGACCCTGGGTTTTTTTTTGCCCCATCAAACAACAAGACACCTATCCTTGTCAAGCCCCCATCCTAAATCCAAGCTGGAAAATCCTGCGGAACTTCTCAGCCAACTCCAAGATCCAACCTTGTACCCCCTTGGTTAGTGAGTCAGCTCCACACTCGCCGAATCACCCTCCATATTGATTGCGACTCACCTGAAATACTATTATTATTGAGACCAGAGTGCGCTCATGTAAGGGTCCTAGAAATCTTATAATAAGATTAATTAACGTGAAATTATTACACTCCATATACTGTTTATCTTCTCCTTTCCTTTCCCATACTTTTATGACACCAAATGTTTTATATATAGTAATAAATAATTTCCCTAAAATACTCAATTCCTTATATCTAAATTTTGTCACACTCAGTTCAAGTTTGTCTGTTGATGAATTAAATCTAAAAAATAAAAAAATATGTATACAATTGTATATGAATACATGTAATGTCTCAATAAAACTCTGTCCTGCAGTAATGACTAGAGGAACAATTAAACTGTAATTTGGTCATTTGTGATTAAAGTTAAAGCAAGGAATTGACCTTTGAGACTTGCTGGCAAATTGGGTAAAAATTTAATAATCTCATCACATTTTTGGTGCATCATTTTTGATTTAATCAATAAGTGAAATCCTATTTAAATCCAAGCTGTAGCCGAGCCATCCGTGGGTCTACAGAGTTGATTTGGGGCTTTTTGTTTTAAAAAAAATCTAATTTATAATTTCTATAACATCTGAAGCCTAAATTAAGACTTGAAATAATCAAATTTAGCTCTTGCCTAATGTATCTTTAAATAAATCCGATTTCATGATTTATTCATTGGGCTGCTACATTTTGCTTATTGTGTCTGAATAACTAGACATTTTTTCTGCTAATCTACGAAAAGTTATCCAAAAAGAAGTGATTTCGGTTATTAAGATCAAATCAGACCAGTGTTGGTTACTTACTTTGGTAGTCTATGTCTTGGACATGGAACAAATCTAAACAACTGAGGCACAGAGTAAATGAAGTTGAGAATTTGAGGGATAAAAAACAATAACATAGTTTTACTAAAATGACCCAAGATGGCAACCACTGCAAATGTCATTCCAGCAAAATAACAAAATGTATCACCAACAAAAACCTGTGATGGATACCTGAAAAAAAAAAATTCAGATAATTAGTAATTTTATGTACAGTCATAAGAATCAAAAGTTTAATAATGCCCTATTGTTCTATTCCGACTAAACATAAATTTGCCATACAGTGTGTCAATCTGTTTATCATCATAGGTGTCAATCATTGACTCAATGGCACATAATTGTTTACCTTTCAGATCTTTTAGAACTTTATGGAACTGGCCGAACATTAGGTACATCAGGCCGAACATTAGGTACATCAGATAAACTACTTTTAAAGCCCAAAATTGTTCAACTATTCTCTTATGGTCTTAGTTATCAGGCACCTGTTTTATGGAATAATCTGCCATTTAGTTTAATCAGGCTTTTAACTGACTCTGTATACAATCATTATCTTGTTGATTATTTATGATTACATTGTCACTTTGCAAAGCGACCCTAAACATGTTATATGAAAGGGTTCACTATAAATATGCTGTAATAATAATAATAATAATAATAGGATGTTACTGGTTCAGGCAGAATGGTGCTTTTTATTCATTTTAATACCCATTTACACTAAATAGGGAATAAGTGAGACAACATCTCACTCATTGAGCCACTATGGGTCCTACGAGATATAACATTTATTCCACATTAACATTTCGTGACTTTCATATGGTATATTTTTATTTCAGTAATTCGCATGCAATCAGGTTGGAAAGAATCCAGAGCATCCAGAGAAAACCCTGATTTTAAAAAAAATTGAATCCGAGGAGCACTACCCATTTATCTTCCCTATGTTATAATATTGAAACAGACTGACTATGAAGTATTGATATTGAATAAAACAATCTTGGTCTAGCTCAGTAGTCAGCAGTATTATTACAATTTCATCTAAAATATACATGTAATATAATTCTTGTAAACACTGACATACTTATACTTACCAATTATAATATAATAAAGCTGTTGTTACACTAATAAATGGCATCATGAAATAGCTCGAGAAAACATGGGCTGCTCTCTGTTCACCTTTAAGAAAATAAAAAGCATCATGTAACATGTATGTTGTTTCAACCTTTTGCAGATTGTGCAGAGTCATGTTGAACTTATTTCCAAAAGATTGATTAAACATACATGCCAGAGCTAATTCTGCCTATTCTCTGTCTTTCTTTAGACCCGAACTGTTATCTAAATTATTAATCAGACCTTAATTAACTTCTCCAAACCATAATTAACTCTTGCCATCACTAGCCTGCGATATTTACTGATTTGAAGAATACATTTTTGATGGATGATTAAAATTTAAAAATCAAAATGGAAATTCAAGACTTTTTTTTACCGTAATGACGAAGGAGACTAGGTCTAAAATTCAATCTCTAATATCATAGTTGAGCAAGTTAACTATTATAGCCAGATCTCTCAGCTCTTTATCTAATTTTCCATAATGCCCCCTTAACAATTATATATTGTCATTTGTAGGCATTGAATTAAGACAAACACTTTTTATCACTTGAACAATCCCCCAGCAATGTGGTTAACTTTATTAGATTAATGACATGTAAAGAAAAATAGCCATCTTTATTTAGTAATTTTGTCACACATTTACAGTATGCAAGTATAACTAAGGCTTCAGATTTGCATTCAAGCATAAGCATTACAAATAACGGCTAATTAGTCACTGCTAGTCAGTCAAACAGAAAGGGTTTTATACATTATTGTTAAAATTTTACACAATGAACAGTAAAAATAGCATACCTGAGAGCTCGATGAAATTGAAGATGAGAACAGATATACCAATTACCCAAGACTGTCCGACCTCTAAACCATTTACACCAGCCAATATATTAATAGCATTTGTACAGAATACAGCCAACATTCCCATATACACATAGTATAAAATACCTGTATCATAATAATTATAATATATGTAATCACATTTATAAAGCATTTCAACTCCATGTCATGGAGGAATGTAATAAAAAAAAAGCACTAACACGAATAAATATGAAATGAAACAGGATGCTACGTCCCACTTTTTAAGAACTAACTGGGATCATGAAGACTGACATTTGCCATACACTGTGCAATAAATATTTTATTTCACGACAACAGACTTTCTGACAGGTCTTGAGTGAATTAAAACTGTCAAATACTCTGTCATAAATTTGACATCAAATCTAATCGGAACATAATCTATAAATGGGCAGTTTCTTAACTCTGATGATTCCAAAGAGTGGCAGCTGCTGAGCAGCAGGATCTGGAAATAAATGTCTTTAAACTATGCTTACAGACAGTGAGAATTCTTTCAGGAATATAGCTAGATTCAAGATCTTGCTCATTTTGTCCATGGTCTGGAAAACTAACTAGTTAAAACTTTTTTTCTTCTGGAATCTAAATTCAATGAAGAGACTTACAAGAATAACTATACAATGTCCCACCCTATACTGCCATATGATTAACACTATAGCTATCTTGACTGACTATTTTATTTGTGTAAATTAATTTTATTTTAATCCTGAGATTTCTCACCTGTCAGACATTTTAATCCCCTCAATATTGACCTATGGCTTCAAAAAAACAATTTTATCTGTGTAATTTTGATTCCAGAGGAAGAGACACTGATACATATAAGTGAGCGTAACTTACCTAAATTAAGATCAAAACCAAGTAGAAATCTCAATGGATGAGGTACTATAATGGTAGTAGTATTAAAGTTAACAAAATAAACCATTAACAAAGGTAGTGATGCCATGGTTGGTAAAAGTAACTTGTGGCGCCATCGCAGATCAAGAACATCATCGGCAAAACCGAGAAATACCATGCAACAAATAGACAAAAGAGCAGCCAAATATTCCACATACTGCAATAGTACATCAATATCATGTGAGTTATTTATCATTAAAGTCACTGATAGTCATTTGAGAGATTTTGAAAACCTTAAAAAATACAACATTTTGATAGCTGATAAATATCTACTAGAAATAGCCGTTTAATTTTGTTCAGTATTTACAAGTACAAAGATATGAGACAAAAACTGACCACATTAGTTTTGAATGACATCAAATACTATGTTAATGTTATTGTTGTCTTTGTGTACCGGTGCTTTGAATTTTCATTTCTTTACCCATATGGTATTCCTTTCCCAGTTGCATTATAGAGCAACTGTTCCAGCTGGATTATAGTGTTATAGAAGTTTAATAAATTATTATAAATGATTATTATTACATAGCTCTGAAAAACTATTTGAATTCAAATATATCTGACAGAGATTTGGATCAGGATGACATAGCCAATCAAAATAATAGTAATAGCTCTTATTTGCCCAATTTACAAGGAACTTTATAAACTGACCGCCAACAGAAGCTGCACAAAGAACTTTTTTGATATCGCTGATAAGCAACATGTCTTTTTTTTAAAAATACTTTCTTGGACATGGTTTTATTTTTTTGTTGTCAATAAAATAGCTTCATTATACACACCTTATCATGAGGGAAATCATTATTATTTTCAGCCAGATGTTTATAAAATGGAATAGGAATAAACAGAAAAAGTATCATTAAAAAAACAGCTCCACAGACAACTCCAAGTGCTTCTGGTCTGCAAATATATATCAAATTAAAATTATACATGTTTTCATTTTTCTAAAAGTCATATTTTGAATAATTTATGAACCGTCAAGAAATATGTTCTTTTATGGTTCAAATTTCTTGAAAATGTACAATCAATTGTACTTTATTTAGCCAAATTTAAAGTTCTAAATTTCATTTCATATCCCCAAACAATATCAATATGTATAAATGAACAAGGAATTATACTACTGCTACCCGACCAACTTATTATTATCTCCACCGTATTAAATAAATGTTTATCACCCGCCATTTAGGCTAATATAAAGTAGGCCTATCTATGTGTCTCAACTGATCATGCACATACTGGAGTGGTACATGTATTGTTATAATATATAAGTTGAGTCGCCTTGGCTTAGTGAGAAAGGTGCTGGCTCGCTAACTTGGCGTTCAATGGATGAATCAAGGCGTTCGCTGAGCAAGTTACTGAGGATTTTCTGACATGATTTCCTCCTAGTAGGGGTTTCAGGTCACGTGACTTTATCGTGAAATTGGGACAGCCAGCAGCTGAAATATAGCCCACTTCAATCTACGATTCTGAATTACTAATTGATGTAAATGCATTCCTAACAATTGTATTAAAATAGTTTAATATCAATCTCAATATCTGTAAAGATTCAGGCTAAAAAAGTATCGAAATGTTAGCGAAATTACCGTTTGTTTACAGGAGACGCTAGCGGGAAAATATCGCTCTGACGTCACGCGGACGGTAAATTTCCATTGACGGCATTGCTACGGCCCACTTCATTGGTGAATCCGATCGTTAGTTTTCGGGGGATTTTTATATAGAACCAATCAAACGATAGATAACATTTTTGTGATTATTATTGTACGTGATACCTCGAGATCGGACAATTAGAGCCGTAGAAAATGGAATTTATCTGTTTTGATGACTGAAAATTGCTAAATTTCGACTAAATATAAAAAAAATTTCTTGAGGTATATCATTCAGATTATAAATATTTGACATATTATCATTCAAATTATTACGATTGTAATAAATTTTAGCTGATAATAACGATCGGATTTCAGTTTTAAAATTACTACTAGCGATTCTGAAGGGGAAATACAGCTTACGACGTCACTCAAATATGACCGAAAAGCACTTATTTTGGTGCCGTGCTACGCATTGACGGGTATAGAGCAGTTTGATTACATTATTGACGTCGATCTCAGATTTTAAAATTCCATAACTTTGGATCTGATTCTAATTAGAATATTTTGATGAAATAAAAAATATTGGGTAGCATTTTATGTATATTTTCAAAAAATATTTAAAATAATTTTTTTTCTCTCATTTAAAACTTTGACCTGAAACCCCTAGCATTATCCATTATCATTATTTATTCATACATTGTTCTCAAAATCCAAACGAGTATTATTTTAATGACATGATTATCATTAAATTGAGCGTAAAATTAAATGCTTAGTGTCCAATATTATGCTATTCATGAACTGTTTCAATATTATATTAACTTAAAATATGATGCAATGATAAACTAAACTTGGATCAACAGTCAAGGCAGCTGAACTTACACTTTCTTTTTTGTAGTTTTACTCATATCGATGCCGAACAAGTTGGCCTTGATAAACATGTCGCTAAACTTTGGTATTATACTCATACAGATCGCAAAACCTACTGCAGACATTGCAGCGTTGATTAAAAGTGTTGTCTTCGTTTCGCCCAGTTCCATTTTAACAATTAACATAAAACTAATCCCTGCAACGTTTCCAAAGAAGTTAAACGTCGGCCATGTCTCTTCACGCGAGATCTAACGAGATATTCGGAAGTCTCGTTTATTTTCGCTGCATAGATCAGTGGGCGAACTCTATGGTTAAACCAATAGCACTCTACAGTCGGAAAGAACTCGATTGATAGTTTGATAGTTTGACTCCGTAAATTAAAAAAAATCTACTAGTAAATGCCCCCAGTATACAACAGTTTTAAAAATTTATAATCATTATATATCTGACAATTTTACCCAATCGAGCTGTATACAGTACATTAACAGCTATCAGTCCATGGACCAGGATGACAATTGTGATCTATTGAGTGTCCACAAACAAATTATGGCCGGACAAATGGACAGTGGCGACAGCAGTAGCCTATACATCCTCGAGATATAGACATTTTTGACCCCATAGATCTCGAAAACGCCCCCTCAAATGCCTGATCACCTCACAAATCAAAACAGTTGTCGAGAGGCACCATAAACACTTATTTAAATGTTGACAGTACTATAAAATTATATTTTATTAATATCCTGATTTACAAGGTGGTTGAGGGTCTGGTGCCGGCCCAACAAGCCGACAATTTTGTCATACCAGCAAGACCTAAACGAAAAATAAAAGCCAAAACTTATTCAAACTGTGAAACTGACAACATTATCGAACGTCAAGTTATCAATAACACCAAAGGACTTAAAGTACCAAATAGCAACAAACCACAGTACAAACATTCATTTTTTGTGGAAACAACTATTTACTGGAACCAACTACCAGATAAAGTTGTGCATGCAGGTTCTGTAGAGGCATTGAAGACCGCTCTACAAGAACACCGCCCATAACATCGGCCCTCTTCTCCACCGTGTATAAAAGCCTAAACAGGATTCTACACGCACCACTACAGATACAGATACAGATACAGATGTATTATGTCAACATAATGAATCCCCCCCCCGCCCCCGTAGTCCAATTGTAGACAAATGACCCCCTATATCATATCTTAAAAACGCCCACTCAAACGCCTGATCACCACCAAGATTCAGAATATACACAAAAAAACTGGTCCACAAATACTTGGTCTCATAAATTCAAACGCACGTAGGGTATTATCGACGCCATATTGTGGAACTATACTGGGAGCATAGAAAATAGAACACTGATCTATACTATTAAGTAGGACATATTTAATTTTGGGGACATAATACTAAAATATGCAAATGACTACGAAAAAAGTCACTATAGAACCTAACAGAAGAAACATTTCCAGCAGAGGCGTCACTAGGACCCAATTAGATCCGGGGCACAGGCCCAACTCGTACATATTTTCCAGTATTCGTTTTAATAACGACATGACGTTGCCGTTGTATTCTATTGATGTTTCAAACCGCGGATTATTTTTGTCGATATAATAATATAGTTATTAAAATGAATACTGGAAAATATGTACGAGTTCTTGTAAAGTTGTGGGCTAAATTATCACGAACTAAAATTTAATGTGATATTGTTGTCCCGCTAAACATACACGGCGGGTAAACTAGTCATGCACGATCGTTTCTACGCTAATTTCAGTCAAATATTTTTTTAGTTATATAATACTGTATTAAACTGTGCACGTGCAGGCAATTGAGGAAGTCTACGGTTGGCCAGATAGGACAATCCAGAAAAGCTTCGCACTTGGAAGCTTCTCTTCCGTACTCAGGACATTCGAAATAATGATAGGGAAAAGTAGTGACATTATTGCAAATTATCGATTTTGTCTGCTCAAAATAGATCCGGGGCACACATGAAAATATCCGGGGCACGTGCCCCCTGTGCCACCCTCTAGTGACGCCACTGATTTCCAGTTACATGTGACGCTCAAACGCACCAATAGCTACCGCATGGAATGCAGGTGCAGGGGCGGATCCAGGATTTTTTGCAGGAGGAGGGGGTTAGGTTGGATAACTGCTAAACTAATTGCCGAAGGCGCTAAACGTTGTAATGGGGGGCTTGGGGGTCCTCCCCCAGAAATATTTGGTAAAATAGATTCAATTTGGTGCATTCTGACGTATTTCAGGTAGCTAAATTCCAAGACTACAGGTCTAAAAATCGACAATAAAATCGCATAAAATGTCCATAAAATGTTGATGAGGAATACTCCCTTCACAGGTGAGGAACAAAATATCTCCAGATACCATATGAAGAGCAAAAATCAATGATCGGATTTACCCTACTGACGTCATTATGTGTTTTATTCCAAACTTGGCGCGTTACTTGGTGTGCGAGAAAAAGGAGAAACGAAAGGAAGGGGATAATTAGGCTAGTTATCAACGCTGTCGATAAAATTAAAAAGCAAACACAACAATATTCAACGTCACCAGTCGAACAGCGTTATTAAAACTCTATAAATTTCAATAAACTTATATTTTCATACTGTACGGTATTAAAAAAATTGCCGTCGTCAATAAGCGATTCGCTGTGGGGTCAATTGGTCCCGACGGCAATTTATGCTGTCGACGATTTTGGATAATTGCCCGGGGACGGTTGTTCAAAGCTCCGTTATCTTTTAACGATCCGTTAACTTTAACAGAGAGAAAGATTGTTGCTGGAAATAAAGGCCTCAAAAAAAATTTCGTACAGGTTTATGATAATATTTCTAAAGGAAAAAATAAATTATTCTATAGTGTTTTCTGTAGTAAATTTAACAAACAACCCGTTACCAAAATAACTTAGTTTTGAGCAACCCCAGAGCCGTATGTGACTATTTGTCAGGGCATCGGATGTTCAAAGAAAAGTCCAAAATCTATTCAAAGAATCAGCCCAGGGCCCGTATTTTCGATGCTATTTTGGAGAAATGAAGGGTCTGTAACTTTTCTTGTGATATGGATAAAACATACTGTTATTATATCGCATACCGCCGCGGTTACCGCCCATTCCATAGGCGGTAATCAGTACAATACATGTATGTCTTAATCACTATCAGAAGAGGCGTTATGACGACTTGAGTTTTTGTAATCGCTTCAAAAATTGTTACTGTCCGTCTTGGGATATTCAAAGAATCAGCCTTGGGTCCGTATTTTCGAAGCGATTTTCAAAAACGAAAGTCAATGCGAAGGACCGCCGCGAAAGAAACAACCAGTGAACCATTAGTCTCTATGTTGAAGGGTAAACGATAAAGAGTACTGAGCAAGACCGTTGTTGAGCGAGGCCACATGTCAGTCAATTTGATTGACAGTTCCATATACAGCCTTGACATTATGTTTAGTTGTAGTTAAAACGAGAGTTTGGATCTTCCTGCACCCGTTTCTTATGTTTATATTTTGTATAAATCTTCTCAATTAATTTCCATACTTGAATGTTAATATAAATTATGAATTTCCATACTTGAATGTTAATATAAATTATGAATTTCCATACTTGAATGTTAATATAAATTATGAATATTATCTTATATATCTAGTAGGCAAATCATCGCCCTATGTCACACAGATTCTGAACTAGTCTCTATCATCCAAACAAATATTCTACGAATATTAGTCTGGATGGGTCCTCAGAATTTGACGGAAAGTCGGTCATTGTCTGGATTATCCAGTCTTTTAAGTTACCACGTACTGAATCTATCAAAACAACTCGCTTGTCAACAATAACAACCTTTAAAACTTTGTTTGTAAAGGTTTTAATTGAAATGGTTATTTCCTCTCATCATGAATCTGACGTATGGCTTCTCATAATTATAATTTTTCATCGCTATTCATGCTTCTTCCGACGTATCTATTTGTTTCTAATAATAGATGCGCCCAGTGAATTGTGGGATACATTCCAACCTCGCTTTATAAAATCTAGCAAACTCGGCCCGGCTTCACAAGATCTAGCACTAACCTAGATTTTAGCCAATAGAATATAGCAAAATCGGCCCGGCTTCATAAGATCTATAACTTACCGAGACTTTAACCAATAGGTTCCATTGCCCATGCGTGACCGGGAGTTTGGTTTTTTATGGGGTAGATTATCCAGTAAACTTCGTCAACAATTGAGAACCGACCCAGACCCTCCGTACGTTGAAGGCTAGGGGGTTCTGGGTGACCGAGACTAATTCTGAACAGGCTCGCTGTGTATAGTAGTTGCAAAAATGAGATGTTGGATCTTCCACTAAATCTTAATTCGCCCCCTCGCTCTCTTTTATTTTATATATTTCAGAAATAGTGAATTTCATCGAACTGTACTAATATAACCCCCAATCGACCTCGATGTGCAGTCAACCTTTTTCTTTTGTTTAAAATAGTTGGGGGATATTTTTTCAATTGATTTTGATAAAATAATCATATTTCATTCGCTTATGCATAAAGTATACTATCGGCCTCGCTTAGCAGTGGGACTTTTTCTTAATTCGGAAAAATTATAAAGCATTTCTATGAATTAATTTTCATTGAAAAATAATATTTGAGTGATTGTATTATATAAATAAAGAATGGTATCTTATATAATACAGAAAATACGGAATTCATTGCACTATACCACATGAAGTATCCAATCGGCTTCGCTTAGCAATGGCCCGTTTTCTTATGTTTAAAAGATGTTGGGAATAATTTTTTCAATTTATTTTCATAAAATAATCATATATCTTTCCAGCGTTTTAAGTATATTAAGAAAATTATACTATACACTCCAGAAAAACGGAACTGCATCATCCAATACCGCGTATATCTATAGGCATCGCCATGCATAAAGTGTCCAATCGGCCTCGCCCAGCAGAATTCATTGCACTATACCATGAAGTATTCAATCGGCTTCGCTTAGCAATGGCCCGTTTTCTAATGTTTAAAAGATGTTGGGAATATTTTTTTCAATTTATTTTCATAAAATAATCATATATCTTTCCAGCGTTTTAAGTATATTAAGAAAATTATACTATACATTCCAGGAAAACGGAACTGCATCATCCAATACCGCGTATATCTATCGGCCTCGCCATGCATAAAGTGTCCAATCGGCCTCGCTCAGCAGAGCAAATTGCACTATACCATAATTATGAAGTATCCAATCGGCTTCGCTTAGTAATGGCCCGTTTTCTTATGTTTAAAAGATGTTGGGAATATTTTTTTCAATTTATTTTCATAGAATAATCATATATCTTTCGAGCGTTTTAAATTTATTAAGAAAATTATACTATACACTCCAGAAAAACGGAACTGCATCATCCAATACCGCGTATATCTATCGGCCTCGCCATGCATAAAGTGTCCAATCGGCCTCGCTCAGCAGAATTCAATGCACTATACCATATGAAGTATCCAATCGGCTTCGGTTAGCAATGGCCCGTTTTCTTATGTTTAAAAGCTGTTGGGAATATTTTTTTCAATTTATTTTCATAAAATAATCATATATCTTTCGAGCGTTTTAAATATATTAAAAAAATTATACTATACACTCCAGAAAAACGGAACTGCATCATCGAATACCGCGTATATCTATCGGCCTCGCCATGCATAAAGTGTCCAATCGGCTTCGCTCAGCAGAATTCATTGCACTATACCATATGAAGTATTCAATCGGCTTCGCTTAGCAATGGCCCGTTTTCTAATGTTTAAAAGATGTTGGGAATATTTTTTTCAATTTATTTTCATAAAATAATCATATATCTTTCGAGCGTTTTAAGTATATTAAGAAAATTATACTATACATTCCAGAAAAACGGAACTGCATCATCCAATACCGCGTATATCTATCGGCCTCGCCATGCATAAAGTGTCCAATCGGCCTCGCTCAGCAGTGGATCTTTTTCTTATGTTTAAAAGATTTGGGGGATATTTTTTCAATTTAATTTTTTAAAATAATCATATTTCAGTAATTGTTTTTTTTATATAAATTAAGAATAGTGCCTTATATATCACAGAAATAGCGGAATTCATTGCACAATGCCATGAAGTATATACAATCGGCCTCGCTTAGCGGTGGGACTTTTTCTTATGTTTAAAAGATTTGGGGGATATTTTCTCAATTGATTTTCATAAAATGATCATATTTCTTTCGAGCGTTTTACGTATGTTAAGAAACATTATACTATATATCCCAGAAACACGGAAATTCATCACCCAATATCGCTTATAGTGAAGTTAAACAATCGGCCTCGCTTAGCAGCGGGGCCTTTTCTTACCCTTTGAAAGATTATAAAGTATTTCTATGAATTAATTTTCATAGAAAAATAATATTTGAGTGATTGTATTGTATAAATTAGGAGTAGTGGCTTATATATCACAGAAATAGCAGAATTCATTGCACTATACCATATGAAGTATACAATCGGCCTCGCTTAGCATTGGGACTTTTTCTTGCGTTTAAAAGATTTCGGGGACATTTTTTCAAATGATTTTCATAAAATAATCATATATCTTTCCAGCGTTTTAAGTATATTAAGAAAATTATACGATACACCTCAGAAAAAATGAACTGCGCCATTTTTTTTTCATAAAATAATCATTTTTGAGTGTTTTATATAAATTAAGAATAGTACTTTATATATCACAGAAATAACGAAATTTATTGCACTATACCATATGAAGTATACAATCGACCAAGCTTAGCGGTGGGACGTTTACTTATGTTTAAAAGTTCTTGGGGATATTTTTTCAATTGATTTTCATAAAAAAAAAAAATCATTTTTCGGTTGAGCGTTTTTAAGTATTTTGAGAAAATTATCCCAGAAACACGGAAATGCATCACCCAATATCGCGTATAGTGCCTAATCGGCTACACTATGCACGAAGTATAAAATCGACCTCGATTAGCAGTGGGACTTTTTCTTAACTTTTGAAAGATTATAAAGAATTTATAAGAAATAATTTTCATAGAAAAATAATATCTGAGTGATTGTATTATATAAACTATGAATAGTAAGAGTAGTGGTTAATATATCACAGATAAAGCGGAATTCATCGCACTATACCACATAAAGTTGTAACCTGCTTCGCTTAGCAGTCAGTCATTTTCGTTTAAATTCCGGCGTGATTTCCCCTTGTCAGTGATGCAAAAGGAGGGCCTGACAAGGACAGCTGCCTAGTCGTTCGGATGGTACGAAAAACCGAGATCTCGTGTTCACATTGGAGTGCACGTAAAAGATCCCTTGGCAGTTGGAATTCGATATAAGAGTAGGTCGTAGCGCCGCTGCCCGGGCAAAATTTACCTCACACTGTATGGCGTATGTCGGTCTTCCATCAGCCCAGGTTAGATGCATAATTGTAGGACGTTAAACCCCATTTCATTCATTCTTACGTATAAAGATTTGGGGATATTTTTTCAATTGATTTCCATAAAATAATGATATATCTTTCTAGTGTGTTACGTATATTGAGTACACTATCTTATATGTCCCAGAAACACGGAAATGCATCATCCAATACCGCGTATAGAGTCTATTCGGCTTCGTCTGGGATATTTGTTGGGTTATTATCCATATGCTGCATAAGTGGATAATTGAGACCTTTTTTGTCGAATCGACTTTAGTAATGATGACCGAGGCTATGCATAACTTTTGATCGCTTATCGCTTATTTCTTGGTTCATAGTGGATCAATTTGACTGTAATTTTCAACAAATTGCCTTATAAAGAAGCCCCCCCCCCCAATCAAGAATTGCTTTCGCCGGCCCTGATGTTTCTGAGGCTTATAGTATAATGTCCTTAATATACGTAAAAACGCTCGAAAGAATTGTGATTATTTTATCAAAATCAATCGAAAACATATCCCCAAATCTTTAAACATAAGAAAAAAAGCTGACTGCTAAGCAAGGCCGATTGTATACTTCATGTGGTATAGTGCTATGAATTAGATTCCGCTATTTCTGTGATACATAAGGTACTATTATAAAAAATATTTAAAACTTGTTTATATAAAGGCAATTTGTTGAAAATTACAGTCAAATTGATCCACTATGAACCAAGAAATAAGCGATAAGCGATCAAAAGTTATGCATAGCCTCGGTCATCATTACTAAAGTCGATTCGACAAAAAAGGTCTCAATTATCCACTTATGCAGCATATCGGATAATAACCCAACAAGTATCCCAGACGAAGCCGAATATTATTATATATCACATAAATAGCGGAATGCATCGCACTACGACTACGAGTGGGCTACACCGGGCTACACTCATGGTATAGCTACTTATTTTATACGCCGAGTACACAGTAGAGCAGGTCAGGGAGAGTACATTTTGTTGCTATTGAATTTTCGTACCGTTATTACCTCCTGTGGTCGTAGAGACTTGAAATTTCCAGGAAGTGTTAAGAGCAACTATTGATGATCACACACTAGGACCACGGAAACCACTAGGTGTACGTAAGTGTAGTGGCACTTGGGATATCTTTTATTACTAACAATAAATACTCCTTTCTAAACTCGACCTTCAAATAAAATGGGAGGGACTTAAACAAGAAAGAGGCGGGGTTTACATCTGCTTCGCACAGCATAATCTAGAAAATCGGTCTCGCCTAGCACCCTCTAGCGCTTACCATGTTGAAGACTATGAGGTTCTGGGTGACCGAGACTAGTAAACCATGCTTCTGAAACAGAAAGCGAAAGTGAAGAAAAATAATGAGACTGGATAACAAGTCAAATGACGTGAATCACAATGACTGCTGATGTCGCACTTGCTCATTGCATGATCGCACATTTTACAAGTACACACTCGGATTAACAAAGATATACACACCTTTTTTCAGAGAACGGATTTTAGATTTTTAAAGCACGGAATTTTCATCCCGAGGCACGTCCGTGCCTGTAGGCACGTTAAAATAGGCCCTGCTATTTGTTTTTGTCCACAATGGTATTAAAGTCATGACTCAACTCAATGTATACAAACTCGCACCCTTCATATTTTCAAGCCTGAGCGGCCGTGAAAATTTTTCTCATAAAAAGTGTTAAACCCCTCAACCCCCCCCCCCTCTGGATCCGCGCCTGGGGTGGTGCTTGGGATCATCATGGGGGTCCAACCCAAGATTTATATACACGACTCTGACTTTGAATGTTACAGTCATTATGGCATTGAATTCCAGGGTGGAAACATCAGTTTTATTGTCTTAGTGACCAGAAAACAAATTTTGATATGCGTCGGCTTACCCAAAATGAAAGGTTACGTGCCCTTGGCATGCTACAGATCGGCACAACACAGGCGGTTGTGGCGCGGACGATGAATGTTTCTCAGTCTGTCATAAGCAGGCTATGGTCCAGATACCGTGATACACAATCTGTATCAGGACAGACCACGCGCAGGTCGACTAAGGGCGACAACTCAAGCCCAGGATCGATTTATCCGTACCTTAGCCTTGAGAAATCGTGTCATCACAGCAAATCAGATCAGCGCTCGTCTTCAAACAGACACTGGTGTGAGAGTGAGTGGCCAGACCATTCGGAATCAACTGCATAGGGGTCACCTTCGCGCCCGACGTCCTCGCGTGATCCCTTGTTTGAGAGATCATCACATTCAGGCAAGACGTCGTTGGTGTAGGGATCGTCAACACTGGGATAATCGACGCTGGAGCAATGTGATGTTTTCAGATGAGTCAAGGTTCACTCACTGTTTATTTTTTGGACAGACGTAGGAGGGTGTGGTGTCGTCGAAACGAGCGCTTCCAAGACGTTAACGTCATCAGACATGATCGATTTGGGGGTGGTTCTGTTATGGTGTGGGGAGGCATCAGTGTTGCTGGAAGAGCGGCTTTAGATGTTGTTGCTGGGTGTGTTATTGGGCCAGTACTACCGGGACAACATATTGGCAGTCCATGTTGTGCCGTTCGCACGATGTCATGGCCGCCGTTTCATCTTCCAGCATGACAACGCAAGATGTCACAGGGCCAGGATCGTTACAGACTTACAGGTTGCCTCCAACAACAGAACATCACCTCTCCCCCATCGAGCATGTTTGGGACATGCTTGGACAGAGGTTACGTCAACGTCAACAACGTCCTGCCAATGTCCAAAAACTTGCTGCTGCGTTGCAACAGGAATGGGACAATCTGGACCAAAATGACCTTAGGCGTCTCATTAGGAGTATGCCACGTCGGATCAATGCTTGTTTGGCAAACAGAGGAGGATTTACCCGTTACTGACTTTTTTTGTGATGCTGTGGTAACTTTGCTGTTTGACCCCGGGCATCATTTTACCCTTATAATGGTCAGTCTGTGCCTTACTTAGTCTAACGACCATTTGGAATAAATCGATGAATGTGAACTTCATTTCATTTTGTCATTTGTTTCTTCGTCAGTTTCATTAGTTGACTTTAATAACACTTAAAAATCAAACATCCCCTACTTTTTTTGAATAGTATATATATATATATATATATATATATCAATATATGTATGAAGTTGAAACCGTAGTAGTGTTAATATAGAAAAAATAAATAAAGGTTGAAAATGCCTTTGAAAAGTACTATTGTTTAATTGTCTACATGTTTCGCCTGAGCTTGTCAAGACATACAATAACAATAACAATGACGTGACGTCATGGAAGAATAAACACACAATAATATAATAATATTGAATTAGATATAGTATAATATTGTAATTATTTTGAAATGTTTAATTTGGGTTTAAATTTGTCAATAAAATATTGTTCCTTCAATCTCATTTTCATGGGGTCTGAATGCGGCATCTTAAAAAAAGGGTATATTTTGAATTCGCCTTTACCGCAGATATCAAGGTGTTCACTTAAAGGAATCTTCCTTAAATTTGGTTCCCTGATATGTTGTCTATGAACCGTTACTCTGTTTTGTAACTTGTTAGTGCAACCGATGTAAAGTTCGGCACACCCACTACATTTTATGACATATAATACATAAGTTACTTTACAGTTCATACTTTCATTGACAAAAAATTCTTTTCCACTATCAAAAATAAATGATTTACCTTCAATTAAATATCTACACGTGCCGCAATTATCCCTTCCACATTTTACAACTTCCTTAATTGGACTGAGGGATTCAAATTTAGCCCTGGTCAATAGTGATTTAAGGTTTTTAGGTTGTCTTTTTGAAGGGATGAACGTTAGTGCATTAGTAAGTTTTTTCATTTTTTTATCTTGTTTAAGTAGTGGGAGATGTGTTTTAATTACGTTGGAAAAATTAGGATATCGTTTGGATATTTAGATAACCAATGCTTTACAGCTGTTAGTCCTAAAACATGTGGTATATTCGAATACAGATTTGTTACATCGAAAGTAACTAGGATAGCGTTTTGTGGAACATTTTGGGGTAAGTTGTTCAAAAAATCTATGCTATCTCGAGTATAACTTTTAACATGTTTGATGTAAGGTTGAAGTATGATATCTATCAAATTGCTTAAACGATGAGTTTCACATGCTGGACCTGCTATAATCGGTCGGAGTTTCAAATCTTGAGGATGATTCACTTTTTGTCAATGAAAGTATGAACTGTAAAGTAACTTATGTATTATATGTCATAAAATGTAGTGGGTGTGCCGAACTTTACATCGGTTGCACTAACAAGTTACAAAACAGAGTAAATAAATAAAGGTTGAAAATGCCTTTGAAAAGTACTATTGTTTAATTGTCTACATGTTTCGCCTGAGCTTGTCAAGACATACAATAACAATAACAATGACGTGACGTCATGGAAGAATACACACACAATAATATAATAATATTGAATTAGATATAGTATAATATTGTAATTATTTTGAAATGTTTAATTTGGGTTTAAATTTGTCAATAAAATATTGTTCCTTCAATCTCATTTTCATGGGGTCTGAATGCGGCATCTTAAAAAAAGGGTATATTTTGAATTCGCCTTTACCGCAGATATCAAGGTGTTCACTTAAAGGAATCTTCCTTAAATTTGGTTCCCTGATATGTTGTCTATGAACCGTTACTCTGTTTTGTAACTTGTTAGTGCAACCGATGTAAAGTTCGGCACACCCACTACATTTTATGACATATAATACATAAGTTACTTTACAGTTCATACTATGCATAACTTTTGATCGCTTATCGCTTATTTCTTGGTTCATAGTGGATCAATTTGACTGTAATTTTCAACAAATTGCCTTATAAAGAAGCCCCCCCCCCCAATCAAGAATTGCTTTCGCCGGCCCTGATGTTTCTGAGGCTTATAGTATAATGTCCTTAATATACGTAAAAACGCTCGAAAGAATTGTGATTATTTTATCAAAATCAATCGAAAACATATCCCCAAATCTTTAAACATAAGAAAAAAAGCTGACTGCTAAGCAAGGCCGATTGTATACTTCATGTGGTATAGTGCTATGAATTAGATTCCGCTATTTCTGTGATACATAAGGTACTATTATAAAAAATATTTAAAACTTGTTTATATAAAGGCAATTTGTTGAAAATTACAGTCAAATTGATCCACTATGAACCAAGAAATAAGCGATAAGCGATCAAAAGTTATGCATAGCCTCGGTCATCATTACTAAAGTCGATTCGACAAAAAAGGTCTCAATTATCCACTTATGCAGCATATCGGATAATAACCCAACAAGTATCCCAGACGAAGCCGAATATTATTATATATCACATAAATAGCGGAATGCATCGCACTACGACTACGAGTGGGCTACACCGGGCTACACTCATGGTATAGCTACTTATTTTATACGCCGAGTACACAGTAGAGCAGGTCAGGGAGAGTACATTTTGTTGCTATTGAATTTTCGTACCGTTATTACCTCCTGTGGTCGTAGAGACTTGAAATTTCCAGGAAGTGTTAAGAGCAACTATTGATGATCACACACTAGGACCACGGAAACCACTAGGTGTACGTAAGTGTAGTGGCACTTGGGATATCTTTTATTACTAACAATAAATACTCCTTTCTAAACTCGACCTTCAAATAAAATGGGAGGGACTTAAACAAGAAAGAGGCGGGGTTTACATCTGCTTCGCACAGCATAATCTAGAAAATCGGTCTCGCCTAGCACCCTCTAGCGCTTACCATGTTGAAGACTATGAGGTTCTGGGTGACCGAGACTAGTAAACCATGCTTCTGAAACAGAAAGCGAAAGTGAAGAAAAATAATGAGACTGGATAACAAGTCAAATGACGTGAATCACAATGACTGCTGATGTCGCACTTGCTCATTGCATGATCGCACATTTTACAAGTACACACTCGGATTAACAAAGATATACACACCTTTTTTCAGAGAACGGATTTTAGATTTTTAAAGCACGGAATTTTCATCCCGAGGCACGTCCGTGCCTGTAGGCACGTTAAAATAGGCCCTGCTATTTGTTTTTGTCCACAATGGTATTAAAGTCATGACTCAACTCAATGTATACAAACTCGCACCCTTCATATTTTCAAGCCTGAGCGGCCGTGAAAATTTTTCTCATAAAAAGTGTTAAACCCCTCACCCCCCCCCCCCTCTGGATCCGCGCCTGGGGTGGTGCTTGGGATCATCATGGGGGTCCAACCCAAGATTTATATACACGACTCTGACTTTGAATGTTACAGTCATTATGGCATTGAATTCCAGGGTGGAAACATCAGTTTTATTGTCTTAGTGACCAGAAAACAAATTTTGATATGCGTCGGCTTACCCAAAATGAAAGGTTACGTGCCCTTGGCATGCTACAGATCGGCACAACACAGGCGGTTGTGGCGCGGACGATGAATGTTTCTCAGTCTGTCATAAGCAGGCTATGGTCCAGATACCGTGATACACAATCTGTATCAGGACAGACCACGCGCAGGTCGACTAAGGGCGACAACTCAAGCCCAGGATCGATTTATCCGTACCTTAGCCTTGAGAAATCGTGTCATCACAGCAAATCAGATCAGCGCTCGTCTTCAAACAGACACTGGTGTGAGAGTGAGTGGCCAGACCATTCGGAATCAACTGCATAGGGGTCACCTTCGCGCCCGACGTCCTCGCGTGATCCCTTGTTTGAGAGATCATCACATTCAGGCAAGACGTCGTTGGTGTAGGGATCGTCAACACTGGGATAATCGACGCTGGAGCAATGTGATGTTTTCAGATGAGTCAAGGTTCACTCACTGTTTATTTTTTGGACAGACGTAGGAGGGTGTGGTGTCGTCGAAACGAGCGCTTCCAAGACGTTAACGTCATCAGACATGATCGATTTGGGGGTGGTTCTGTTATGGTGTGGGGAGGCATCAGTGTTGCTGGAAGAGCGGCTTTAGATGTTGTTGCTGGGTGTGTTATTGGGCCAGTACTACCGGGACAACATATTGGCAGTCCATGTTGTGCCGTTCGCACGATGTCATGGCCGCCGTTTCATCTTCCAGCATGACAACGCAAGATGTCACAGGGCCAGGATCGTTACAGACTTACAGGTTGCCTCCAACAACAGAACATCACCTCTCCCCCATCGAGCATGTTTGGGACATGCTTGGACAGAGGTTACGTCAACGTCAACAACGTCCTGCCAATGTCCAAAAACTTGCTGCTGCGTTGCAACAGGAATGGGACAATCTGGACCAAAATGACCTTAGGCGTCTCATTAGGAGTATGCCACGTCGGATCAATGCTTGTTTGGCAAACAGAGGAGGATTTACCCGTTACTGACTTTTTTTGTGATGCTGTGGTAACTTTGCTGTTTGACCCCGGGCATCATTTTACCCTTATAATGGTCAGTCTGTGCCTTACTTAGTCTAACGACCATTTGGAATAAATCGATGAATGTGAACTTCATTTCATTTTGTCATTTGTTTCTTCGTCAGTTTCATTAGTTGACTTTAATAACACTTAAAAATCAAACATCCCCTACTTTTTTTGAATAGTATATATATATATATATATATATATATCAATATATGTATGAAGTTGAAACCGTAGTAGTGTTAATATAGAAAAAATAAATAAAGGTTGAAAATGCCTTTGAAAAGTACTATTGTTTAATTGTCTACATGTTTCGCCTGAGCTTGTCAAGACATACAATAACAATAACAATGACGTGACGTCATGGAAGAATAAACACACAATAATATAATAATATTGAATTAGATATAGTATAATATTGTAATTATTTTGAAATGTTTAATTTGGGTTTAAATTTGTCAATAAAATATTGTTCCTTCAATCTCATTTTCATGGGGTCTGAATGCGGCATCTTAAAAAAAGGGTATATTTTGAATTCGCCTTTACCGCAGATATCAAGGTGTTCACTTAAAGGAATCTTCCTTAAATTTGGTTCCCTGATATGTTGTCTATGAACCGTTACTCTGTTTTGTAACTTGTTAGTGCAACCGATGTAAAGTTCGGCACACCCACTACATTTTATGACATATAATACATAAGTTACTTTACAGTTCATACTTTCATTGACAAAAAATTCTTTTCCACTATCAAAAATAAATGATTTACCTTCAATTAAATATCTACACGTGCCGCAATTATCCCTTCCACATTTTACAACTTCCTTAATTGGACTGAGGGATTCAAATTTAGCCCTGGTCAATAGTGATTTAAGGTTTTTAGGTTGTCTTTTTGAAGGGATGAACGTTAGTGCATTAGTAAGTTTTTTCATTTTTTTATCTTGTTTAAGTAGTGGGAGATGTGTTTTAATTACGTTGGAAAAATTAGGATATCGTTTGGATATTTAGATAACCAATGCTTTACAGCTGTTAGTCCTAAAACATGTGGTATATTCGAATACAGATTTGTTACATCGAAAGTAACTAGGATAGCGTTTTGTGGAACATTTTGGGGTAAGTTGTTCAAAAAATCTATGCTATCTCGAGTATAACTTTTAACATGTTTGATGTAAGGTTGAAGTATGATATCTATCAAATTGCTTAAACGATGAGTTTCACATGCTGGACCTGCTATAATCGGTCGGAGTTTCAAATCTTGAGGATGATTCACTTTTTGTCAATGAAAGTATGAACTGTAAAGTAACTTATGTATTATATGTCATAAAATGTAGTGGGTGTGCCGAACTTTACATCGGTTGCACTAACAAGTTACAAAACAGAGTAACGGTTCATAGACAACATATCAGGGAACCAAATTTAAGGAAGATTCCTTTAAGTGAACACCTTGATATCTGCGGTAAAGGCGAATTCAAAATATACCCTTTTTTTAAGATGCCGCATTCAGACCCCATGAAAATGAGATTGAAGGAACAATATTTTATTGACAAATTTAAACCCAAATTAAACATTTCAAAATAATTACAATATTATACTATATCTAATTCAATATTATTATATTATTGTGTGTTTATTCTTCCATGACGTCACGTCATTGTTATTGTTATTGTAGTAGTAGTAGTTGTTTATTAACGTCTCACCAGTTATAAATACATCACATTCATAAATTAAAATATGCTAAAAACTGCCATTCATTAAGAATTATGAGAGACGAGATGAACATTACATAGACACAAATAAATAATCATAGTAAAATACAAATAACAGAAAAAACATACATACGGAGGAAATTTTAAAATTCATATCTACAATAGGCTAAAAATAATAACCCATTCATGAACATGGATATAAAGTTTGCCTCCGCCTTTTTAAAATATCACAGCAGGTTTTGGCACTAAACTTAACTACTTCGTATGTCTTGACAAGCTCAGGCGAAACATGTAGACAATTAAACAATAGTACTTTTCAAAGGCATTTTCAACCTTTATTTATTTTTTCTATATATATATATATATATATATAAACTAAATTAAAGAAAGACACCAAAATATTAATTTAACGGCTTTAAATTTAAATTAATATTTTGGTGTCTTTCTTTAATTTAGTTTATATATATGTTAGCTGGGAGCTGTATTTACCTATATATATATATATATATATCAATATATGTATGAAGTTGAAACCGTAGTAGTGTTAATATAGAAAAAAATAAATAAAGGTTGAAAATGCCTTTGAAAAGTACTATTGTTTAATTGTCTACATGTTTCGCCTGAGCTTGTCAAGACATACAATAACAATAACAATGACGTGACGTCATGGAAGAATACACACACAATAATATAATAATATTGAATTAGATATAGTATAATATTGTAATTATTTTGAAATGTTTAATTTGGGTTTAAATTTGTCAATAAAATATTGTTCCTTCAATCTCATTTTCATGGGGTCTGAATGCGGCATCTTAAAAAAAGGGTATATTTTGAATTCGCCTTTACCGCAGATATCAAGGTGTTCACTTAAAGGAATCTTCCTTAAATTTGGTTCCCTGATATGTTGTCTATGAACCGTTACTCTGTTTTGTAACTTGTTAGTGCAACCGATGTAAAGTTCGGCACACCCACTACATTTTATGACATATAATACATAAGTTACTTTACAGTTCATACTTTCATTGACAAAAAATTCTATTCCACTATCAAAAATAAATGATTTACCTTCAATTAAATATCTACACGTGCCGCAATTATCCCTTCCACATTTTACAACTTCCTTAATTGGACTGAGGGATTCAAATTTAGCCCTTGTCAATAGTGATTTAAGGTTTTTAGGTTGTCTTTTTGAAGGGATGAACGTTAGTGCATTAGTAAGTTTTTTCATTTTTTTATCTTGTTTAAGTAGTGGGAGATGTGTTTTAATTACGTTGGAAAAATTAGGATTGTGAGGATTAAAGGTGGTGACAAAAGCAATTATATTGTGATTAGTATCTTTTATCTTTACCTGCCTTAATTCCGTTATCGGTATTTTACCAACCAAAATTCGACATATATTGAAGTGAATCATCCTCAAGATTTGAAACTCCGACCGATTATAGCAGGTCCAGCATGTGAAACTCATCGTTTAAGCAATTTGATAGATATCATACTTCAACCTTACATCAAACATGTTAAAAGTTATACTCGAGATAGCATAGATTTTTTGAACAACTTACCCCAAAATGTTCCACAAAACGCTATCCTAGTTACTTTCGATGTAACAAATCTGTATTCGAATCTTGTAGATTTTCTGTTTTGTTTGTTTTGCGTGTAGTGCAGTCCTCCTGCATTTACTATTAGAGTAGAGTTTTAGCCCTTCGTACTGCAGAATGTTCTCGTTGTCGGGCTTTGCTCCTGTTAGCTCACTACATTTATTTTTTTTTTGTGCGTTTTCCGACTTTCTGTCCGGATTATCGCCCTTATTGTTAAAATTATTTGACGTTCTAACACCTGACGTCAAATGGCTGACTATCGCCATTGAAGAGACGACCACTTACAAGATCGGTCGCATTTTTTTTTTTTTTTGTTACGTCTTTTATGTAAATCATTTTAGTGAAGCCTGTACCAAGACAGGCCCGGGACTGTACAGCGCAGTGGACGCTTACGGCTGGCCCCCGGATCCATTCACTTAATTTGATAATTGTTTAGTTCTTGCAATGTCTATTTTCTGTCTTGTCCGCAGGTTTATCTTGTAGATTTTCTGTTTTGTTTGTTTTGCGTGTAGTGCAGTCCTCCTGCATTTACTATTACAGCTGTTAGTCCTAAAACATGTGGTATATTCGAATACAGATTTGTTACATCGAAAGTAACTAGGATAGCGTTTTGTGGAACATTTTGGGGTAAGTTGTTCAAAAAATCTATGCTATCTCGAGTATAACTTTTAACATGTTTGATGTAAGGTTGAAGTATGATATCTATCAAATTGCTTAAACGATGAGTTTCACATGCTGGACCTGCTATAATCGGTCGGAGTTTCAAATCTTGAGGATGATTCACTTCAATATATGTCGAATTTTGGTTGGTAAAATACCGATAACGGAATTAAGGCAGGTAAAGATAAAAGATACTAATCACAATATAATTGCTTTTGTCACCACCTTTAATCCTCACAATCCTAATTTTTCCAACGTAATTAAAACACATCTCCCACTACTTAAACAAGATAAAAAAATGAAAAAACTTACTAATGCACTAACGCTCATCCCTTCAAAAAGACAACCTAAAAACCTTAAATCACTATTGACAAGGGCTAAATTTGAATCCCTCAGTCCAATTAAGGAAGTTGTAAAATGTGGAAGGGATAATTGCGGCACGTGTAGATATTTAATTGAAGGTAAATCATTTATTTTTGATAGTGGAATAGAATTTTTTGTCAATGAAAGTATGAACTGTAAAGTAACTTATGTATTATATGTCATAAAATGTAGTGGGTGTGCCGAACTTTACATCGGTTGCACTAACAAGTTACAAAACAGAGTAACGGTTCATAGACAACATATCAGGGAACCAAATTTAAGGAAGATTCCTTTAAGTGAACACCTTGATATCTGCGGTAAAGGCGAATTCAAAATATACCCTTTTTTTAAGATGCCGCATTCAGACCCCATGAAAATGAGATTGAAGGAACAATATTTTATTGACAAATTTAAACCCAAATTAAACATTTCAAAATAATTACAATATTATACTATATCTAATTCAATATTATTATATTATTGTGTGTTTATTCTTCCATGACGTCACGTCATTGTTATTGTTATTGTATGTCTTGACAAGCTCAGGCGAAACATGTAGACAATTAAACAATAGTACTTTTCAAAGGCATTTTCAACCTTTATTTATTTTTTTCTATATATATATATATAGAGTCTCTTGTTACAATTGGGGTTGAAACGCACTATGGTTCGTGTACCATTGGTAAAATGTTTACTTTGTCTTAAATATTGGATATCAGAAAGAACAGCATCAATGTTGATTTAAATTGACAAATAATTCGTGTTTTTAATGTTGAAGATTTTGGTAGATATCGAGTTACAGACTTAGCTACTTTAAATTCTCTAGGCCAGTGCCGTAACTGGGGATAAATTTATGGGGGGGGGGGGGGTGGTATCTAAATGCCGATTTTACCGACGGGACGATCAATAGAAACAATGTGCTATTTTACATAGCTTTTTTAAAGCGGGTTAGATATAATGACTACACTTTCCAGGGGCGGATCCAGGAAATTACGAAAGGGGGGCGTACTTTGAGGGCGAAGCTCGAATTATGAGCGCCACAGGTGCGAAGCAGCTGCGAGGGTCTGGGGATCGTTTCCCAGAATTTTTTAAAAGATAAGACTCCATAATATATGCGATTTCCTGGCATCTGATCTTCAAATATTAAACACAACTCCCACCCTATTTTCAGTGTTTTTTGTCGATACAATTTTTTTTACAGCTTGCCCCCCCCCCCCAGTGGATCCGCGCCTGCTTTCAAGGATTCTAGTTCATATAAGATTTATTTAGAATTCAGAGCAGTTCCATACAGGGATGTTTTGTGAAATTATCATATCGTCATATTATTTTAATAATATGACGACGTTGATGGTAGTAAATTACTTGCAGGTCGGGATTTTGGCCTAAATTAATCGATTTATGAGATACAGTATTTGACAGAGATTATATATAATCCGATATGCCACCAATTCGCATATTTGGGGTTTATATTTCAAACATTTTCCGGAGGAGAGGCACCCGGACTCCAGTTCGGGCTCCGCGGTCAGTAAAAGGGGCCGCTTCAACACGGGACCCCAGATTGGTTCCCGGTCCCAATCCGCCCCTGAGTGACATTAAAGGGCCAATCCCGATAACTTTTGTGGAATAAAACTGCTTAATTTTGTGTTAAAATCATTTAAAAACCATTATCTAGGGCCGATCAACTAACCCGATTTTTTTAAATACATTTGTAAATAACTTAAACCTGACAGTCTGCATCTGGAAATGGAGACCTTTGTATCATACAGTATCTGGATAAAACCAGACTTTTTTCTATAAAAAAAGGTGAAATTTACCTTTTGTTATCAAGTCCAGTACATGGGTCATTCATTGTATAGACCTCTCAAGAAACGTAAATCGATTATCAGGTCACCCAATGAAAAAAATGACCTGAAATCTTAAAAGGGTTACGTGTCCGGATAAACAGTGTAGACGTTCACGTCCAAACAACTCAATATTTTCAGCTGAAATTTTCAGACAATGTAAATACACCATGCTTTTATATTTTGGTCCATAAATTTCACAAATACTCGGACTTTAATTTTTGAGACTCTGTTATCTTATAACAGTTATCTTATACACTGCATACAATGAAATTAAATGTATTTTAAAGACGGGCTTATGCCACATAGTTTGTTTTGAGGTAAATGTTAGCCGGACAGCGGGACTACGACCTACTCTTACTTCGAATTCAAACTGCAAAGGGATCTTTAACATCGAGCTAATGTGTACACCGTAAACGGGACCTCGGGCTTCTACCACCCGAACGACTAGATCCGGCACCACTTTCTCGGATAACATTGGTGGCGAACACGAAACTACCTGGTTAGCTATAGCCAGCGTCTAAGTCACCGAGCTTTGACTTTATGAAACAGATTGTTTGACTACAGGGGAAAAAAAAATGACATCTAATTTTGGATTACTGGAATCACAATGATTCACTCACAAAGAAGTTTCGAGTTCATTCCCGGTGATGGCCATCAACGTTTCCCCTTGTCACATCTCTCATAACACACCGCTTATTGGCGCTTGCCATTAGCCCATTTTCAATAGCTCTGTTATTCCTTATATACTCGAATCTTTTCGTTCACACTTTGATCCCCTGTTAAACTTGAGAACGATACAAGCAACTTCTCAAAAAAATGCCCAAACATGACGCATAGACGCATTTAGTAAACAAACATAATGTTTTCGCTGGAATTCGAAATTTCAAGGGTGTTTTACACATAGTCACGCCAGGCAGAACATGTTGAAGATTTTATTTCCACAACTCATATATAACGAAAATGAACAAATAACAATTAGATACCTGAGAGTAAGAAAAGGCCTACAATGATAAACTACAACTTGAGCCTAAACATGTACACTTGTAACCCCACAACCATAAATTACATAAAATGAAATGCAATGGGGGCTTAACGTCCTACTCCATAAGTTAAAAGTTAAGACTACTACTAAAAAAGGTGAATAACAATGTATGTGAGTGTGGAGAGAGGGAGAAATGAGGTTTAACGTCCACTCGACACAGACTAGGTCATTTCGGGACTAAATGTGAGTGTGGTATTTAGATATCTCTAAATGGTCTGTTCTTAAGGTAATTGGCTATCTTTGGTAGAGTTTCCACCTTCTTCCTGTGTTCATTAATAACTTTATAGGGTGTCAAAATTGATGGGTCACGTGATATGATGTCACATACGTCCATAAGAACCAGATCTCCCCACGTCATCTGAAAATAAAGTTTAAAAGAAAATGTGTACCCAAGCTGAAATACGCGAAAAGCTAAAAACAATTTCACCATCTAAATTCGACAAAAATAAGGTCTTATAATGTGTTCTTTTGTGCAATGGACTTCTTCGTGGTTCGGAAAAAAAGTAATGTTCAGAGAGAGAGAGAGAGAAATGGGGTTTAACGTCCATTCAACACAACTAGGCCACTTCGGGACTAACATATGGTTTAATTTTATTTCAATAATTCGCTTGCGCGTAGGGGTCTTTAGCAGTAGGAGGAAAACCCACGAGGTTGAGAAGGCGCCCCTATCTCCATGCCACATACGCTCACATCAGGGTCAAAACCACAGCCGCAAGCCAGAGGTGGCCGGCCAGCTAGAGGTCGAAGCGCGGCACTCCTAGACCACTAGGCCATCCAAACCCCCAGGTAATGTTGAAGTTGGCGCAAGTTGACTATCAGTAAAACTGTGGCGGTTCGAATTAGATTGTAAAATTAACCCAACCCGCTTTCAATTGAGGGATCGTGTCAAGGATGTTATTCTAAGTATGAGATATGTAAAAATAATTACATATCTTTTATTGGTTAGGGATTCTATATCCTAATGTTGTCGTACTTCCCCTCTCAGGTATGCAGTCAAGTGTCTAGTCTATCGGATTGGACGTAAACCCATTGGCGTGCACCGGAAAGAACCATTGACAGATGGAATTCAAAATAAGGGTAGACCGTAGTTCCACAATTGCACACGGTATGACTTATACCCTCCTTCATTGGATAGGTTGGTATAGATCAGTACGACATTTAACATCATTAAATTTTATTTCATTTAATGGTGACAGTGATAACGCATAATTAATCAAATCAACATTTTCATTTTCATTTTTAAAAATTTCAAAGAGGTTAATAATTGACGTGTTTTTAAATTTAATATTCGCTACAAAGAGAGGTTATTCCAACCAGAGGTGGTGTGATCGCAATATTTATATCGTTAGGGAGGGTCCCGTGGGGGGGGGGGCTTTCAAGGACAATAATAAATATCAGAATCAGAATAGCATTGAAAACTGAATTGAAATCCTGTGATGTCTGGCATACCGACTCTAATCCCATAACGCAATTTGAGCCTTTGTATCCCTTTCACTTAGACTAGCACCTGCTTCAAATCAAGATTCAAAGGACGAGCTAAACCAATAATAAAACCTCTCTAACCTGATCACCGACCACAAATCCACTTCTATTCCCGCTTATGACCTTTTCAATATAACCAAATATTCTGGGTAACGTCTCCTCCTTAAACTTCCTGTGTAATTCAGTCTGTAAAGAGTTATGATATATGAATTCTATTATAATGCATGACTATAAATCTATCTGATAAAATCGCCACCCTTGCTTTAGCTGGAGCCATCATTTATTGAAATAGACATAGTTTTGAAGCCCCTCGAGCCTTCTCTCAGTCACCCAGAACCTCATAGTCTTCAACGTACTTAGTATTTGTAGAATGTTCGAAGGAATGATGGCCACAAGCCCAACCTTTCTTCTGTGGCTGGAAAAACCAGAACACAACATATTACAAGAGTTACAACACTTGCTTTGGCGCAACGCCGGATAAACAATGGTGGGGGCCCTGGCAGCATGTGGGGGCACCTGATCACCGACCGCAGGGCGCGAAATTTCCAAAGGTCGGTCTGGAGGGGTGGGTCTCCCCCCTGGAAATTTTCAGAAATTGGAGACCGGAAACGTATTTCGCTGGCATTTCAGGAACTTGTGTTGAGCCATTTAGGAGTACCCCCCCCCCCCCCCACCAGGTAAAAATAAAATTCTGCCACAAACTTAGCGCATTCTGGCGTTATTACAGTGGACGAATACATGCGAGTGCTATGAAACGTATTTCGCTGGCATTTCAGGCACTTGTGTTGAGCCATTTAGAAGTCCCCCCCCCCCCCCCCACCAGGTTAAAATAAAATTCTGCCACAAAATTAGCGCATTTTGGCGTTATTTCAGTGGACGAATACATGCGAGTGCTATGAAATGATGGCATTTCTAGAGGGGGGAGGGGGTGGACGCAACGGAGATTTTTGTCGGGGGGGGGGGGGGGCTCTAATGTGGGGGGCCCTGGTTTGCCGGTCATCGAAAACGAAGCCCCATAAGGGGTTCTCGCGGACGGGGGGGTCTTTCCCCTGGAAATTTTCAGAAATTGGAGGCCGGAAACGTGATTTCCTGGCATTTCAGGCACTTGTGTGGAGCCATTTAGAAGTATCTGCTCCATAAAAAAATAAAATTCTGCCACAAAATTAGCGCATTTTGGCGTTATTTCAGTGGACCAAATCCATGCGAATGCTATTAAATGATTGCATTTCTAGAGGACTGAGGTTTTTTTTTGGGGGGGGGGGGCTGGGGTCTGTGCCCCATGGTTAATCCGGCCCTGCTTCGGCGACACATGTTCTAAGCACAGGATAATCTAGTCCAGCTCTGGGGATCACGGTGGCTAAGTGGATATGGCGCTGGTTCGCTAGCCTGGAGGTTGAGTGTTCGATCCCTGCATTGGCCGAGAAAGTTCATCTCGATTTTCCGGCGTGATTTCCCCTTGTCAGTGATGCAGAAGGAGGGCCTGACATGGACAGCTGCCTAGTCGTTCGGATGGGACGAAAAACCGAGGTCCCGTGTACAAATTGGAGTGCACGTAAAAGATCCCTTGGCAGTTGGAATTCGATATAAGAGTAGGCCGTAGCGCCGCTGCCCGGGCAAAATTTCCCTCATTGCACACTGTGGCGTATGCCCGTCTTCAATTAGCCCAGGTACGGTGCTTAAGCGTAGGACGTTAAACCCCATTTCTGTCTGTCTGTCTGTCTGAACGTCTAGGGTCTCTTATACACTCGCCTCTACTTACGTTCAGAGCTGGACTAGGGTTAATCTTGCCTCTCCGGCGCATTTTGCGTCCCTGAAATAACCCACTAGTTTATAAATTACCTGTTTGGGCTTGTCTTCCTCAAAATGAGCGTCACAATAAGCTTCTCGTAAAAAGATGCACTGCTCTACAACAGCATCTATCTGTAAATTATCTAAATTCGTTTTACCCTGAAAACCTAGCAAAAAAAAAAAAACCCTCATTAATTTATTATAACTGTTTAAACATATTTTATTGCAAATAATTAGGACAATTTATAAAATTATAAACCTTCACCCAGGGAATAGAATACTATAATATTATATAATATGGGATGGCAAAACAAACATTTAACATACAGTAGATACAGCTTTATGTACACGTATTTTTAAATACCCCTCGGAAAGTGTGCATTTATCATCTATTTATTGTTTTGATATATAAAAGAGCAAATTAGATCATTATGATTTTACTAATATACACTATAATCATACATATGTTTATCTAAACAATATTATAAATATAAGTGTGTGATTGTGAGGATGTACATTAAAGATACATTATGAAAGATGAGATAACGAGTGGACAGTTCTCACTATAATATTTAAAAAACTACATAATATAAAGGCATTTTGCTAAAAAATTTCAGTCAAATTGATCCACTATGAACCGTGAAGCATTCGAATGGAAGTTCCGCTTAGTCAGCCTCGATCATCATTACTGAAGTCGGTAAGGCGAAACATATAGTCTCGATGATCCATTTATTTGTTTAATCACGAAGGAAAGTTTTCTTGCAAATCGGACAACAATCCAACAATTATCGCAGTCTAGCCTTACAACCGAGAACTAATTATGGTCTGAATAAGTTAGGTAATGTCTAATTTATAATTTCTATAACATCTGAAGCCTAAATTAAGTCATCCAGTAATCAAATGTAGCCTTAATCAATAAAGAATTAAAACCAATTCATAATTTACTATTAAAACGTTTTGTGCTGGAAATTTACCGTTGAACGGCAAGAAATATTTTCTTGTTTAAAATGTTTGGTAAAACGGGGCCCCCATTTAGTAAGATATTTAATAATTCGTCAGAGGGAAGGCTATTTAGATAATTAAGTGGTATAAATAGGACATTTAAAAAGGTAGTCTACAAAAAGGAGTCGGTATATTACATTGATTTCTTAGATTATATTATTGTATATTGTTGATAGAAGGAACTAAATCCGAAAAGTAGGAGGGGCAATGACCATTTATTATTTTTCAGAGTAAACAAAGTCTGCGGATTATTCTGCGATCGAAAAGTTTTGGCCAATCAGTTTCGGAATACAAAGCTGACCTCGGTGTGTAAATTGTGCATCCTGTGACAAAACAAAATATATTCGTTAAAATGCTGATTTCGTTATAATAATTTGACATAATAATTGACATGGCATCGGCGGAGAATTACCTTGTTATAGCCAAAATGCGCTCTTTCGATACCCCGCCTCTTTGTTAGACTTATAGGACAAAGACTCGAAGGAGCGAATTTAATAAAATACTCATTAATAAAATATTATATAGAAGGGTATGGCGGTGGTGGGGGGGGGGGGGCATTCGTGTTCACACGAATGTCTACGTGTGGACCTCGGATTTTGTCCCATCTGAGCGACTAGACGCTGTGATGAATTGAAAGTTCCTAACATTCGGCAATCGCTGTAATCGAGTCAGCAGCAAATACACGTGTTTGATAAAGCATTGTGACGAACCCCTTGGTAAGCCGATTGAAAAAAATCGGGAGATAAACTATCGTTGTAGTTTTGGTTTTAATTCAGTACATATTATATAGCTCCCGAAAAAAAAATTCGAACGACGACCATGTGGTAAAAGCATCATGTCGTACAAAATATTACACTGGTATGTAAGTGAACCAGCCATAATAGAAAATTTCTCAACATCGATATAATTGTTAGAGACTTACCGAATTCTGCTGCCAAATATCTGGATATAGAAACACTCTCTGGAAACGGTTTACCATCGATCTCTAATACTGGTAACTGACCAAGAGCATGATCTAGAAAATAACAATAATCTTGTTTAAAACAAACCCCAGAGATTTAAACTCGTCGAAATTCAAACTAGATTCATCGTAATAGGTTAATAATGCTTTGCCGCCTGGTGTTACAGCCAATTTTACAAAAAAAATGTTTACTGTAAATTTTGCCACGTATAGCCCGCTGCCCTGGGTATGGCGCTCGTCACTGCTCATAACTGCATATTTATGAAATGAAACAAAATGAAGTGAAATGGGGCTTAACGTCCTAATTGGGCGAATGAAGTCAGGCATACGCCATACAGTGTCCTATTTCAAGGAATCTTTTACTTGTACACGAATGTGTGTACGGGACCACAATTTCCCGTCCCATCCGAACGACTTGACAGCTGTCAGGAAATCCGCCCTGCAATACTGAAAAGGTGGGTGGCACGCCGGGAAATCTGGATGAACCTTCTGGACCAATGCAGTGGCTAGTGAGCCAGCGCCTCAGCCACTTAGCCACCGCGACCCCCTGCATATTTATGAAACAGGGTGATTTTAATAATAGATACATGTACGTATAACCGACATCTTACGAATATCAAAAGTGACTTACTTGGTTTTTGTGCCGGCCAATCAGGTAACTGCACGATATTTTCTCCGTATTGAACACCACCAGCCGCAAAGAGAAATCTAATGATCTCTCCCCTCCCCTTCATATCAAAATAATGTAAGAAATATTTAGGCATCTTGGTTTATTAGTGTTCGGTATCTGGAAAAAACAAATAGAAAGAGGTAAGCACTAGAACGTTTATATAAATATTGGACGGAGAAAACCCACTACTAGTCATATACGCGGGGAATGATTTGACTCAATGACAATCTTGTTATCAAACGCGCACGCTTTATACAATTCAGCAACCTAGCCCCCTGAATCTTGCACAGGACACCCACAAATCCAATAATACAATTCACGGAACGCAGTTTAACGTATCGTCACCATATATAATGCGAGAGGGCAAATTAATTGTCCCTGCTTCAAATTCTAACAGCGTGTATGTTTGTTACCTTGTTTTTTCGTTCCACCCGAACAACTTTTGCTATCAGTTGCATACATCCCTGAGAATCAGGGTTAAAATATCGCAATGGTTCGCACCTGCGTACGTCGGTTTTACTCATCATCTTACTTTATACATTTATAAAATAACTATAATAAACAAATTAATAATATTTTAGCAAGTCAAATGAAAGTGAGTAAAAATAAAGAGGCAATGAAACAAACAAACTTCAACTTCAACTCTTTTGATATCTGCATATTACGTCCATTAAGAACAGTATACAGAACATACAGATACATCAACATACATGCATACAAAACATGTAGGAGTAAAAACGGACAAATCAGTTCCCAGTTTTTATAAATTAGATAAACGTTCCAACTAAATCTTGTTGACAAGGAACTGAGCGAAACCGTGTACTGCGTCTAATACATTTGGCGTATAATAATATACGGGCAAGTTAGTCAATATCCGTATAAATACGTTAACATTAGATTAAATATCGAGTCTTTGCTTTCAGGCTACGCTACAATTACAACCGGGCAGATAGTTAATATTTAAAAAGAAGTAAATATGCATCGTTAATTTCTTGATTTGAAAACTAATAACGATTTGTATTCCATGAGGCAAAAACAGTAATATAAATAAATGTTTTTCTCTCTTTTAGACCCTTAAATAGATTTGAATATACTGAAGTACACTACATGTATATAAAATAAAGTAGGTTATGTACTATACCTGCGTTATATATTAATCTCGGAGATGGTTTGTTCTGTGCTATTCGTTTGCTGGCTTTACAACTACAAGTACTTCTTCTATAGACTAGATCTCATGTACTCCACTCGCCTTCAATACCCAGGGGCTTTATATACGTCCACTGAAAGAGAAGTAGGTTATCGAGGGTTTATTTGTTGTATGAACGCAATATTGAACGACTCCAACCAATCAATTGCACGATGGATAGTGAAATCCACCAAAATTATACTTACTAGAAGTCTCATCGACACAATATCAAGCAAGAACTTTTGAGGTTTTCATAACGTAGAATTTTTCCCTGACTGTGGCTACATTTCCTAAAAGGCTGTATTATACGTGTAATAATGAAATATGTATGGTTACGTTATTTGTATACTACCCTCTCCTACTGTGGGAAGCATTTTGCCACGGCAGTGCATATGACAGGAACATATAGTTTGACACTGTAATGACTCCAGAAAAAGTGGGTATATTGCGAACGGACAAATAAAAAATGCCAGGCGACAGCCTCATATAACTGATAACCATACGATGAGCAACCGTGTCCATCACACAGTGCATACACTCGGGTGGAATTGCTAATCCCCGGGTAAAATATTCTAATTTCACCATTGTGCACTTAATGACAATAAAGAGATTTAACGTCCTACTTTTCTTCATGGAATTCCAACGTGTACACACGTCTCGGTTTTTCGTTCCACCCGAATGACTGGACATTTTCGTAACCAGACCAATCTTTCTGCAACATTGATGTACATAAATATTAAACTATAACAGTTTGCGAGATGTAGCCGTGGCGATAGAGAGGCGGCTTCTCACCAATGCAACGAGGGTTCAATCCCAGCTCAGGGCAAGAACTTCATCGTTGTAAGTGAGAGGGATATTCGGTCTCCCGTCAAATCAGGCAGGTTTCCCCCGAGTTCTTCGGTTTCTTCCTGCAGTAATGATCGAAATCATTCGCACGATCTGTATCAAGGGCCAAATTGGAAAAAGGCCTCAGGCCTAATTTGCTACCCTTGTAAAATGACGCGATTATTATTATTATTATTATTATTATTATTATGTTATGTCCCCGTTTCCTCCCTAATACTTATGGCGGTTTTAGCAGCCCGTACTTATTCTGTTGCTATAATAGTCTTCTGGGTCAGACCACTTATGTTCATTACAGTCTTTATATTTATGACAAGTGAACGGAAACTTGACACGATTCTCATTGATCATGTTCACAGTTATTAGGTGAGCACATTGACCTTCAAACATGTGCCAAGCAATCAAAGTTACTCAGCACATTTGATTGTTCAAATATCGTTCAATCTAACCAAAATGTTCACAGTTGGCTTGGCACTCGTAACCTAGAATAATTATATAAGTACACACAGTGACCTTGGCTGCTCTTATAAAACGGTTTTAAAAGTACAACAAAGCAGATCGTTCGCGCCTAACTAGAAAGTCAAGTTATGTAAACAAAATACACAAGATATGTATAAAAAACCTCTCTCAAAAGTACAAGATCAGTATGTTATAATCCACCATAGTGCTCACTATAATCGTTAAAAAGTACATAATGTAAAGGGAATTAGCTGAAAATTGCAATCAAATCAATCCGACCTAAACCGAGAATTTAGCGATTGAAGTTTGGGCTCAGCCTCATTACTAAAGTCGTTACGATAAAAAATGTAGTCTCGATTATCTACTTTCGATTTAATCATGCATGATCGGGTTCTAATTCAGTATATATCGCAGGCTAGCGATGACATCTGAAGTTGATTATGATCTGGATAAGTTGATTATGATCTGGATAAGTTAATTAATGTCCAAAGCAAGACCTATGATTGGCAGATTTAGCTCTTGCATAGTGTATGTTTAAAGGACAATATTGGTGCCAGTCATTATCACAAGTGTGATAGAGCTGGTTAAACACATTCCAAATATACTTTTAACGCAGAGATCTTTGCTATGACATTCAATTACTTTATTGAATTATCAGATATCCTCTTAAAGACCCACATAACAACCTTTGATCTTCGAAGGAATGTTTATTGGGCAGAAATTCGGACGTGTATCTATTATCACTCGTCGCTTCGGTCAGTTATACAGAGCAATCGCCCGTGTTTTCCTTTCACTGCAGATTCGGGACACGTGTATTACTTAGCTATCATAGCAATGTTTCTGCGTTAAAAGTATATTTGAAATGTGTTTAACCAGCTCTATCACATACGTGATAATGACTGGCGCCGATATTGTCCTTTAGGGTAAATCTATTTATAATATAGATTTCATGTATGTACTGAATGAAGGTTCACAGGGTACATTGAACTTAAAATGTAGGCCGTTTCATAGCGTACTTGTTAATAAAGACCGCGTTTATTCATTGACTTACTAACTACTACGGGTTTGAGGTCTAGTGTACTCTATGTCTATAGTACGAGGGTGGATACTGGATGTGTGTGGAAACAAGTTTGACTTTCTTGTTATAGTAATTTGTCAGATGATTGAAACTAACATGATATCCATTTTTTTAAAAAAATCCAACCAGATAGTCAATAGACTTGTGCATGACGTAGTGACTCAGTGGCTATTAGTTAAGTCCTGTCAATCTGGGGTTAGACCCCAAACAAATTACAACAGAAAGAATTTTACTGGAATGCATTTCAGTATAGTCCCCTGAACAACATCCCAAAAATGACCCAAAACAGTTTTGGTGAAAATGTGTCAAATTCTGTAGTATGCTAACTAGCATATTTATTTCATGTAAAAACCAGCGGCTGCCAGGCAGGATACGCCCACATTTTCGAGAGATGGATAGAGAACAAGCAAAACCGAAAGTGATTTTTCCTACAATCAAAGGCCATAATTCATCAAGTTACAATTTGATATGCGCAAATATCGAAAAGTATCAAGATATTTAGGTTATAAACACACAATTTAAGTTTCATCAAAATCGAAATTAAAATTGTGACCTCTACAGGGTCCACAACCTTGAAATACCATTTTTTAACAGTATTCGCGTACAAACAGCAGCCATTTTGTATTGTAATTTTGGTCCTATTTTCCCGAAATTTGAACTCAACCTTCCTTAGCTTGTAACGGTAATATAATCAAACGATTTTTTAAATCGGATAATAATTGTGACCTCCAGAGAGACCACAAGCTAAACAAAGGCGATTTTGCGTATAATCAGGGGCATTAATTCAGGAAGTTACGATCCGATATGCGCAAATATCAAAAGGACCCAAGATCTTTGGGTAATATCCATGCATTTCAAGTTTCGTCAAAATCGAATTAAAATTGGGACCTCTACAGGGTCGACGACCTTGATATACCATTTTCCAACAGTATTCGCATACGAACGGCGGCCATTTTGTATGGTAATTTTGTTCCAATTTTTCCGAAATTCTAATTCACCCTTCCTTAGGGTGTAACGGTGATATAATCAAACGATTTTTTAAATCGGATAATAATTGTGACCTCTAGAGGAACCACCAGCTAAACAAAGGTGATTTTGCGTATAATCAGGGGCCATAATTCAGGAAGTTACAATCCGATATGCGCAAATATCGAAAGGAACCAAGATCTTTGAGTTATATCCATGCATTTCAAGTTTCATCAAAATCAAATTAAAATTGTGACCTCTACAGGGTCCACAACATTGATATACCGGTACCATTTTAAACCGTATTCGCGTACAATCGGCGGCCATTTTGTATAGCAATCTTGGTCCGATTTTTCCGAAATTCAAACTCAACCTTCCTTAGGGTGTAACGGTAATATTCGAACGTTTTTTTTTAAATCGGATAATAATTGTGACCTCCAGAGGTACCACAAGCTAAAATAGGTGATTTTTCGGACAATCAGGGGCAATAATTCAGGAAATTACGTTCCGATAGGCGCAAATATCGTAGGAACCAAGATTTTAGGGTAATAAACATGAATGTAAAGTTTCATCAAAATCGGTTCAAAATTGTGACCTCTATAGGGTCCACAAGCTAAAAACATGATTTTTCGTACAATCAGGGGCCATAATCCATGAAGTTTTGATCCGATACATGCCAATATCGAAAGCAGCCGAGATCTTTGGGAGACAAACCTATATTTCAAGTTTCGTCAAAATCGGGTAAGAATTGTGACCTGTAGAGAGTCCACAAACAATTGTGGACGGGCGGACGGACAGAAGACGGACGGACGGACAGGGGCGACGACATAATACGCCCACATGAAAATGTGGGCGTATAAAAATCAAATGTGTTGAAAATTGTGTCTACACCCACGTTGTTATTGTATATGCCCGGGGAAGCAAACAGACACGTTTTGAATACAAATCACTTTATTGCATAATGCCTAATATGCAAATTAACAACCGCATATTTCTGGGTCAAGGGTGAACAGCATGGTTATATTGCATCATTACCAAGAAAGACACGTTAAGTCCAAACTCAAAAAGCATTCGCAATAAGCTGAAGAATCAACCTCCAACAACCATTTTACCATGGTCAAGGAATATAATAAAAGTATCCGTATTTTACTACAGATTGGACCGCTGAAGCAGACGGAAATGGGGTGAGCTTGCAGAGTCCCGACTAATCGTATAACCGGATTAGGTGTTTTGGTGACAACACTTTTCTGATTCTTGAATAAGATATTTAATGACAGTTGTTATACAGCATGTCATGGTTACAAGTTAGGCCTATACTGGTAGCTTATTTGATCTAAAATAGAACAAAATATATCTAGCTTACAAACTAAAACATAAATAAAAGTTACACTACAATCAGATATACAAAACATGTAAATAAATAAAAATTCAGTAAAATAGTTACTTCTATGGCGGGACTGCTTGCTCCTGCTCAGAGAACGGTTTTATACAAAATCAGACCACTGATGATTTGTACTAGTAAACAGAACACCCCCCCCCCCCCCGGATGAGAAATTATTCTTCAACCAATTCGTAACCGTTTGCAGACAATAAAACAGCCAATTTGGTAATCGATCTTGTGTATTCAGAGTCTTGACATTTAACTCTTAACATTTCTAACACGGTTTTCAGGTCCTGGATAAACTTCGACAATTCTACAGATTGTCCACTTTCCTCGAACAGAATTTTGATTACTAACGATAACTATATCATTCACACAGACAGTACGTTTCTGTGTGTTCCATTTATAATGGTAAAACGTCTCTTGACCATTGTTTCCAAAAAGAGTCTACAAGTTTTTGAACAAATTCTACCCTTTTTTTCGGGTTTCGAGTGTATCTAAAGGGTCCCTGTGCCACATGACTCGAGGCGCGACCGAGCAGAATGTCATTTGGATACCAATTCGAAGCATCATTCGGGTCGTTAGGGATTCTACCAATCGGACGTTGATTGACTAAATTTGCACATTCCAACAGGTAAGTATAGAGTTCAAATGGTGTCAGTAACTGTTTTCCAATGGATTTCCCTAATGCTGTTTTACACACTGATTCAGCGCAACCATTTTGATGTGGGTCGGCGGGCGTAGAAAATCTCCATTGCATTCCATTAAAAGAGCAAGTGGCGCCCCCCCCCCCCTAATTTTCGACAGTGTCCTTTTTACTTCTGAAAGTGCCTTTTTTACTTCTGAAAGTGCCTTTTCTCAGACCCAAATATGTCCGAAAATATCAGCCAAATAGCTCTTGGAATTGCTACAGATGCAAGGAACAGGGATGTAGCCACGCCAGGTAGCACTATTTTCTGCCGCCAAGCACAAAGAAAAAATCGAAAAGAGCCAGCAAGTCGTATTTAAACCCCCTCGACTTCGTCCTTCTCTGCACACAAACCCAGCGCTCGAAATTTACCACGGCAAACGACAAAGCCATGATAAAAGACTACTCAAAGACGTCTGCCACGGCATTATTTATTTTTGTGTGTCGTAGTAGACCCTATCATCCAAATTTACGGCACTCCAATGTTAAAGGTTTAGATGTCGTTAATGGTGTCGTATGTTCGGTTTTACGATCAATTTTGAAGGTACTGTTTAAATCAACGTTGAATCCTAGCCTATCCACAATGTCAATGTTTCTTATTTTATTTCTTGCCTGTGTTGATCATGGATTTGCTACAGCCCGGTAGTAGGGCTAGGAGGACGATGAGAGCTTTCTCAACTTCTGTTTGACCTGATTGTCATTCCACCGTAATAATAATATAATTTGTGAGACAGAAGTCCAACAAAACAGCGTGTTTTAATTATCTATATCTGCCTGTTGTCATAATTCGTTGTACTCAAATAAAACACAAACACCGTTTTAAGAATAGGCCTATATAAATTTGAATATATAAATAGAAATTGATTTGCACTGAAGCAAATAAGACAGCAAATGCTCTAAAAATAAGGATTGAATTTTCATAAAAGACCACGCCCCCCTAACGTAGGGGTTCCTCTAATAAAAGAAATCTTCTTAAAACCTAAATAAAGGCTTGAGTTGAATAATCGACGGCCAGTTCCAGGTGAACAGATCGAGAGTTTAAACATGTAAACAAAACTCCATAATGTTTAGTTGTCTCATTTCTGCCGAATTTAACGTTTTACGGTCCAAAAAAGTCGACTGTGGTATTGTAAAAACGAGGTGTAAACGGCGCCATGCAAAACTTAGGCAAGTCCGTCATGAATTGACTTTCAGTCCGGTGTTCAAATTCTCGACAGGTAACACATCTAAATTTGACAGTTTTTGAAAGTTTATGAACCTTTAATATCCAAAAATTTTCTTTTAATTTTCGCGGCAATAGCAGCAATTCGTAAATGTGGTCGTTGGATTCAAACGAAATAACTGCTTTATTCAGGCGACCTTAAACCCGAATTATTCCATTTTCATCTGTAAATGGACTTAATGGTTTGAATTCCACTTTCACAGGTGACGATCAAGTAAACCAGTTTGTGCTTGTTTTATCCAATAATTTTCAGATGCCACAATTTCTTCAGCAGATAACGGCTCTTTACGGACATCTTTGTTTCGTATTTTATCCAGTAGATTGTAAATAAACCGTCTAACACAGGCAGCCCTTTTTGTTAAGATATTCTATTGACGTCATTGATAACATTACGACGTATTTACGTCACACCATTCAGTTAGCAGACAACTGCCTCCTGAGGCGGTCTACATTTTCTTTGCTTCTTTGTGTTCGGTTGTTTGTGCGTTTTCTTGTACGAGTGAAATATGTTCAATTTTGAGTGAAGTCTGTGTTGCTTCAGACCCGGGACTGTACAGCGCAGTGGACGTTTACGGCTAGCCCCCGGATCCATTCACTCTTTTTTGAATTGTTTTTTTGTTTGCTGTTTCGGAGTATGATGTCTTGTCGTTATATTTGTCCTTTATGTAAATCATATGTGGTGCAGTCCCCCTGCACTAACTATTAGTAACTTATTCCAGCTGGAGAAATTATTGCCATCCATAATATTTTCTGTAACAGTGACAGCATTAACACATATAATTTTACGAATTTCTGATTGTGTTTCTACTTCCGTGGGTGTAATAATTGTATTAGTTGGTCAGTCTTCTTCTTCTGGATATAGGAAGTCAGGTCCGTGTTTCCATCTTTTCGTAAGTTGTTGAACGGATATACCTCGGGAAATATCATCTGCTACATTATCCTCGGAACGAATATGTGACCATTGGGATGGATCTGCTATGTCTTGAATTTCACCGATTTTTGCTGATACAAAAGGTTTGTACTTCCGGGCTTGACCTTGGATCCAGGCAAGTACTATCGCACTGTCTACAAAGAACATTGTCTTTTCTATGTTCATCAGAATTTCTTCCAAGATAAATTTGTCCAATCGAGCGGACATCACAGCTACTTGTAACTCGTGTCGTAGAATTGTCAATTTTTTCAACGGTGCTACACGTGACTTAGCAGCAACAAACCGAACAGCATAACAAAAACCAATTGTCCATCTCAGATAAGCAGAAGCGCCGAAAGCTTCATAGGAAGCATCGGAAAATATACAAAGTACAGGTAAGCCAACGGATTCAACAGGTGTTAAACACCTTTCAAATTCCACACAGTTAAGTTCATTCATTTCAGTAAAGAGACTGATCCATTTAGTGTGAACAGATTGAGGCAGACTTTCATTCCAGGCCCATTTGTCCAACGTTTTTGCATACCAATCTTCATGCGGATTAAAAAAGCGGCAGCTAAACCAATCGGGTCAAATATCTTCGATATCTGACTGAGGATTCTTCATTTTGTTAGATTTACAGGTGTCTTTTTATCCACTGAAGCATATTTATGTACGCTGATGTCCGGCAATAATTTTTAATAGTGAAAAATAAAATGTTGCCAAAAGCTCAAAAAAGCGAAAAAAGGTTAGGGGGGGGGGGGTGTATGGCTGTGGTGCTTAGTGGTGGCGGTCACATTGCGTGAGTTATTGTCAGTAGCCCCCCCCCCCCGAATTAGGGGCCGCTCCGCGACTTCTGCTGTTGTTAACCTTAACTACCTTAACTGTGTAAACATCCTTGATGTTGTTCCATACAACGCCAAGAACTTTTTCTTCACTCATGCTTTCCAGTAGTTTTAATCCAGTTGACTCGGTTTCTGTTGCAGGAAACAGCATTGTATTAGATGTCCAACCCTTTACTTTAAAACCACTTTGAGCTAAAACCTGATCAATATCTAACGTCAGTTTACTGGCTTCTTCTATGTTTGTAACAGAAGCACATATATCACCCATATAGGTATTCTCCTTTAGAACCTTGGCTGCTTTTGGGAATAAGGTTTCAGCTTCTTCGGCTGTTTTATCTAAAGCTATCTGAGCCATGGCAGGGGCTGGTTTATCTCCAAAAGTTAGGATGGTCAGATTCCGGTATAAAGACTATGTGGTAAATATTGGAAATGTCTGCACAAATAACAACTTCGTGTTGTCGGAATCTTAAAATTACCCCGAACAAATTATTCAGTAAATCAGGGCCTTTTATCCAGTATTCATTTAAACAGTGGCCTTGGTAATTTGCAGGTGTGCTTTTCTTTTCTGGTCTAACCACAACATGATAGGAAATAAAGTGAACAGGGCCGTGATAATTGTCGACTTCAGTTTCAGTCAGTTGTTCCGTCATTAGCTCGTCATAGATTCTAGCATGTTCAGGGCACTTAAGTAAACGTTGTTCAGTTGATTTTAATTTGCATTCAGCTTGTGATCGATTGTCTAATAACAGTTTTGAGTCATTTTTCCATGGATAAGGAACTAACCATTGGTTTCCAATCTTTTGACAGGAATCTTCAATTACTCTGTACTCTTCAAGTTCAACTGGACTAAGTTTACTGGGTTTACAATGACAGGTATTTCTAATAACTCCCATAGATTCAGTGGACCAGAACTCTAGTTATATCAACCGGAACCGACATTGCTACGTGGTAAATGTGGTTTTTGTAGATACGTTTATCAGACATTGTAGCACCAAATATTACCCAGTCTAAAGGTGAATGTCTTGCTACAAGGTTATCACATTCTTTTATTTCATCAATGTGCATCCGTACATGGTCAATACCTATCAGATCAACCGTTCCCTCACCTCTAAATAGATTATCTGCTTTAAGCCCAAACTGACCGGCAATGTCTAGTAGATTAATTTCTTGTGTATCCCCGCTAATAGATGGAATTCCTATCGCTGTTATAGTGTGAAGTGTGTTGTTTTCAATGAAACAGTTAAGTCGTCATTTCTTCAACGTCGCCTTTGAGTGGACGTTAAACCCCATTTCCATCCATCCCCTTCAACATCGCCACCGACTTTGGTTAAAGTGATACTAATATTCTTTCCACTTAGTTGTAATTCTTCAGCTAATGAAAATCTAATAAGACTTTTCTGTGCTCCAGACTCAAACAGTAGATTTGCTTTTAGACAGTAGTTTTTATATCCCACAAGTTCAACCGTTAAAATTGGTAAAATGGCTTCTTTCCTGTTAACAACACATGCGACTCCGACATTGTGGCAGCTATTTTCCAGATGGAGTAATGGGTTGTGAAACAATTTACACGGATTGCCGTTGTATTCTTTGAAACATTGACGTCTTCTTGAACAGGTAGATAAATTGTGGTCTCTGCCAGCGATTTTTAAACAACTAAAACATGCATGATTATTCTTTACTGCCTTTACACGATCATCCGTTTTTATAGCGGTAAATTTCTGACACTGGTCAACCCAATGGGTCGAGTTCTTACAGAACCAGCATTTGAAGTGATTACTATTTTGACTTTTAGAACTAGAAACATGACTGACGTTATATTTGGACGGTTGGTGATTGGACCTGTTGGTGCATTGGCTCTTATTCTGGACTTCATTTCTGTATTCATCCAATCTAATAAATCTTCTAAAGACGCAGACTGGTTTTCTAAATTACGAAACCAAATTTTTCTATCTTCAATGTGCATCTTTTGTTCATAACATGTGATTATTATTCATGTCATTAGGGCGACCAATTTCTTTAAGGGTGTTATAACTTCTTCTTACTGGGTGAACTAAATCACAAAAGCGGTTATCTTCCCCATCTCGTAGTGGACGGAAACGAATTATATCTTGTGTAATATTATCGGTAATAAATCTAGTATCTCCATAAATAGAATCAAGATATTCAAACGCAGCATCGTAATCACAACCGATTCTCTTAATTAAATCAAAGGGTTTGTCCATCACACAAAAGCGTAACAAAGTTATTGCATCTCGTTTACTGCATCTCGAACCGATCATGTGCATAAAATCGGACTTTAATGTAAAATATTCTCGAACATCTCCACTGAATTTCGACAATTTCGGTTTCTCCATTTTAAATCTACAAGTATCAGTGTGTCGGACAGGTATATTGTATACTGAATCACTGGCAAAACGTCCATTGCTCGGTTCAGGACTATTATTCGGATGACCAGAAACATCGACAGCCAGGTTATAATTAGCAGAGGAAGGCACATTTTGTAAAACAGGATCAGAAATATTAATGCTGCGTTCACACTGCTACTGGCCTTTAATACGTATCCCCAAAGCGCATTGAAGCTTTAATACGCTTCAGGTGTTCATACTAGGAACCCGCTAATGCGCATTGAAACCGTATTAACAAATACAGTTCTTAATGCGTAGTCCATTCCGCTTTAACTAATTCGAATTGGTTACATCGCTTTGTCATCGCAGTGTGAACAGCTTAATACGTATTAAACTGGAATCCCGCCTCTTGCATGCGCATTTGAGTTTTGGCCACCTCCTTCCGTTTTACGTCGTGGGGAAACGCGTTTACATAAATGTCAGCGAAATTTGCGGATTATTTGATCTATGGCGCCGATTCTATTGATGCTGATAAAAGCGCTACCGTCAGCGGCGGCGCCAGCCGGTGCTGAGTGGGGGGGTAAAGAGTTATGGGGGTCACGCCACACCCTTTTTCCTTAGGGAAACGCCCTTCTCCAGCTATTGGATACACCCGTTTTAGGTCGAGAAAAGCCCTTTCTAACATGTGATGTTGCACTTTAATATAATATAATGCACAAAAAAAGGATCCTACACCCCCCCCCCCATAAATTTTATGTCATTTTTAGCAAAATTGGGATGTAGCCAGGAGTTGCTGAGTAGTTGTAATAAAAAGTATGGCGAGTGTAGCGATCAAAAAAAAATTTGGGAGGGGGGAGTGGTCTTTTATGAAAATTCAACATGTGAAGTTGTACTTTAATATAATATAATGCACAAAAAAAGGATCCTACCCCCCCCCCCCCCCATAAATTTGATGTCATTTTTAGCAAAATTGGGATGGCCATGATTTTCAAAATTGGGGGGGTAACTACCCCCCCATACCCCCCCGTGGCTCCGCCACTGGCTACCGTCGCACTGCAGCCATTCTTCGAATTTTCAACATTCGCCGACGTCGATTCTGAGCAGTCATTTCCATGAAAAACGAGGGTACACATCGCGCAAATTCTTATTCTCCATTATGTCCATAGGCGCATCCATCTTGGAAAAATTTGACCTTCACCTCTCGGGATCTTTCGGCTCGGCCTCCTTCGGGATTTGTCGGAGGCCCTCGGAATTAGTTTAAATCGCATCCGATAGATGCCGTGGCGTTATTACGCATTGGTTGTGAACGCTCCAGAACCGGATCAGAAAGCGAATTTGAAGCGAAATAACGCAATGTGAGCGGGTCATCACGTAGCAATAAAGACGGCGAATACGGTTCCTACCAGTCTTTTTCGGTCCCAAGTTAGCAGCAAAAGTAGTATCAGGCTTCATTTTATCCTAAAAAAAGAAATCAAATTTGCATGGACCGCTGAAGAAGACGGAAATGGGGTGAGCTGGCAGAGTCCCGACTAATCGTATAACCGGATTAGGTGTTTTGGTGATAACACTTTTCTGATTCTTGAATAATATATTTAATGGCAGTTGTTATACAGCATGTCATGGTTACAAGTTAGGCCTATACTTGTTTAGTCGTCCGGATGGGACAAAAAAACGAGGTCCCGTGTACACATTGGAGTGTACGTAAAAGATCCCTTGGCAGTTGGAATTCGATATAAGAGAAGGCCGTAGCGCCGCTGCCCGGGCAAAATTCCCCTCATAGCACACTGTATGGCATAACAGTAGGACGTTAAATTCCATTTCATTCCTATATATGTTGGTTATTTGATCTAACATAGAATAAAATATATGTAGCTTACAAACTAATACATAAATAAAAGTTACACTAAAATAAGATACACAAAATATATCTAGCTTACATACTAATACATAAATAAAAGTTACACTATAACCAGATATACAAAATATGAAAATAAATAAGAATTCAGTAAAATAGTTACTTCTATGGCGGGACTGCTCGCTCCTGCAAAGAGAACGGTTTTACACAAAATGAGGGGATCACGGTGGCTAAGTGGATAAGGCACTGGTTCGCTAGCCTGGAGGTCGGGTGTTCGATCCCTTCTTTGGCCAAAAATTTCATCTCGATTTTCCGGCGTGATTTCCCCTTGTCAGTGAAGCAGAAGGAGGGCCTGGCAAGGCAGCTGCCTAGTCGTTCAGACGAAAAACCGAGGTCCCGTGTATACATTGGCGTGCACGTAAAAGAACCCTTGGAATTCAGTTGCTGCCCGGGCAAAATTCTTTCATAGCACACTGTATGGCGTATGCTCGTCTTCAATTAGCCCAGGTTAGGTGCTTCAGCGTATGGCGTTAAACTCCATTTCATTCATTCATTCATTATACAAAATTATAAGTGACACACGGGACGCTTTCTTAACAGCAGAAAAAGCACGTGCGTCATCAACTAAAGGAGAAAGTTTGGAATCAGGCCACTGATGATTTGTGACTGAATGCCAGAATGCGTTAGTATCACAGGACTGTTGCCACGGGGAGGGTTGGGTCACATAGCCCTGATGGAAACAAACAAGTTATTAAAAATCAATCATCAAAGTTGTCTATAACTAGCTAATACCACACCCATAACAGTCTATATAAGGAGCGCCTCGGGTGGAGTTGGTTGCTTTCAGAGGTATTAAAGGGACAATAACACTCTTGCTGGCTTGACAGGTCCAGAATTTTTTTTAGAATTATTCTAACTTCAAGATGTTTAAGTGTCCTACCTGCTCTGTAAATTATCCATTACAACCTATCTTACTTGTCCCGATGGTTCGAAAATATGTTTAAATCCAAGTTGCATTTGAAAGTGCTTACGTAAGGCTTTTCAAGCCATGTTATACGGCATGTAGCTGAATTTTTCCAATTTTTAAAATTAGGTGTGTTAAGATGAAATTTGTATTATTGTTGACCAGAATAAAGATTGGAACATATTATTCAGTTACAACAAGAGTGGTATTGGGGCTTTAAAGTATCCTCGATGTTTTTCTATCCCATTCCCCAGCCTTCGAATGTACAGTGCCCCATTCCATTGCTGAACCTGATAGAATACTCGCATTCTATGATGCCAAACACCGGTAGACATGGGAGGCAAGCTGTTTGCCCCGAGATAGAAGGCTTGGCAACCTCTTCTCGAAAACGATTGTACCGGTATCGTCAGCGTCTGTATCGTCTCCTGTTTTGATTGTTTCTTCTTGAGTAGCATTGTCTTGTTTAGATACCTCTTTAATCTTAACAAATTTGTCGCGTTTTACTTTGTTAGAAGTAGTATCAGGAATTTTTGCAGGAGGGGGTTTGTCAGGTCACTGTTAAACATGCATTATTCAAGAGCTAAATCTGCCTAGTGCAGGTCTTTATTTGGGCATGAAATGTTTTCTAAAGTATTAATTAGACATCAATTAACTGATCCAGACCTTAATCAACTTTGGATGGCATCAGATTGCTCCGATATTAAACAGATTAAAACGTTGTAGTGCTAAATCAAATATGGCACTCCCAGACGCTTCGAGTCTTAGCTTTGATCAACCAGGACCGTGATTGAAATTATTGCACAGTTCGGCCAAATCTTCAAATGCCAATATCTTCGCTTGCAATAGAGTAATTTCAATGAAATTTTCAAATTATTCATTTTACATCATCTACTGTCGAACTAGTATAGCAAGAATGGCTAGTTTTTATCTATATCTTGAATAATGTAACTTTAAGGAAATCTGTCATCATAGGCATACATACAAATTGAGCTTTTTAAAGAGAGAAATCAGTTTTGGAAATACACACAAATTGATTTTTTTTTAAAGATACATTATGGGAGATGAGATAACGAGTTGGCAGTTCTCACTATAATAATTGAAAACTACATAATGTAAAGGCAATTTGCTGAAAATCTTTTATTATTATTATTATTATTATTATACATACATTTATATAGCGCTACTTCCGCAACAGTGTTCAGTAGCGCTTTACAATACTATAAAATTCAATTCTTTATTTCTTTAAGTCTACTGACTCATCAGATAACATATATACACAAACATTATAGTTACATACAAACAAATACAAACATTATAGTTACATACAAACAAACACAATATATACATGACAGTTAAATAAAAACATACAAAAAGTATGGGGATGAGTGTAAAAAACTTGCATTAAATTGCTAGCCTAAAAAGGATACACAAATTTAAACAAGACGGAAAGAATAAGTAAATATTATAGCCTTCATAAAATTATCCGTACATACACACACACACACACAATTTCAGTCAAGTTGATCCACTATGAACCGTGAACCATTCGAATGAAAGTTCCGCTTAGCCTCTATCATCATTACTGAAATCCGTAAGGCGAAACTAATAGTCTCGATTATTCATTTGTTTGTTTAATCACGAAGGAAAGTTTTCTTGTAAATCGGACAACAATCCAACAAATATCACAATCTAGCCTTACCATCGAAATCTGATTATGGTCTGAATAAGTTAGTTAATGTCTAATTTATAATTTATATAACATCTCAAGCCTAAATTAAGACTTGCGGTAATCAGATTTAGCTCTTGAATAATGTAACTTTAAAGAGAGAAATCAGTTTTTGAAATGAAGTAGGATCACATTGTGATTTAATTTCATTGATGCTAGGCATTCATTTTTTTTTCGAGCTGAGCAGGGATGGGTTTTGACCCCCCCCCCCGCGGATCCGCCCCTGCGAATGTATATTTAGCTTGCATGTTTGATATGTCATGTTCTATTTTTCTATGTATTTTAGGGGGGTCGGGTTTGAAGTATATATGCGTGACCAGCCGTATCGACATGGAGAAGAAGTAACACCAAAAGGGCGGTATCATCGCCAACAGGTACCGAATCTCTCGTTTAAATACACATTTACATTTGGAATGCATTGGTGTATTGGGTTCCAGTCTGCTTTTCTTGGCCCATCGGCACAGAACAGTAGGACGTTAAACTCCATTTTATTTCATTTCTAAAGACGACGGGCATATAAAATGATTCAAAGAAGAGTAGAGTGAAACGCCACTGTCGTGACAAATTTAAGTCCTAGCATAAGCTCTGGTCCTTAAAAAATTGCAAATAATTACCAGTCTTCGTCCATTTGTAAAATTAAGAGTTACCTCCCATGAAACCTCCCCCTCCCCCTAAAATTTAATAAGATCTGCGGCCATGGTTGTCTGCGTTACATCATAAAATCTTGACATACAAACTGATTTCATAAATAAAGTATATATTGTGTAATAATAAAGTTTGTATTACTCATTTGCAATCTTGTGAATTGGTTATTATTACATATCAAACATCCAGTAAATCGCAATTATTAACCGATTTCAATCTTACTTGCAGATTATAATAATCGGTTGGTAATTGGGGTCTGTAGCCGTACCACGTGAAATATGTGGTAACCTGATTTCTCCGAAATCGCTAGCCGGAAGTGGTCGAAATTTTGGCTAGTTTGACATAAATATTATACATGTAATTATAATCTGTAAGTTTTATTGAAATCGGTTGATAAGTGTGGTATGTAGCCGTGCAACATGAAATGAGTGGCAACCTGATATCTCCGAAACCGCTAACCGGAAGTGGTTGAAATTTGGCTAGTTTTAGATGTTATTAATCTTATTATAATTTGCAAGTTTCATTGAAATCGGTTGGTAATTGGCGTATGTAGCCGTCCCCGGACCGCTAACAGGAAGTGGCCGAAATTTTGGCTAGTTTGATATATCATTAATGTTATTATAATCTATAAGTTTCATCGACATCGGTTGGTAATTGGGATCTGTAGCCGTACCACGTGAAATGTGTCGTAACCTGATATCTCCGAAACCGCTAATCGAAAGTGGCCGAAATCGGTTGATAATTGTGGTCTGTAGCCGTGCCATATAAAATGTGTGGCAACCTGATATCTCCGAACCGCTATCCGGAAGTGGTCGAAATTTTGGCTTGTTTGAGATATGATTAATGTTATTTTAATCTGCAGGTTTCATTCAAATCGGTTAGTAATTGTGTTCTTCAGTCATGCCACATAAAGTGTGTGGTAACCGGATATCTCGGAAACGGAAGTGGTCGAAATTTTGGCTACTAAGAGATATTACTAATTTTATTATAATCTGCAATTTTCCTTGAAATCGGTTGAAATTCTTGCTTACCACATGTGGCAAATAGCCACTGCCGCAAATCGCACACTCAATATTGTATAGGGATGTTCGCTAGAAGCGGATGTGACGTCACGCGAAATAACTGGTTGGCAAGAGTTGGTTCCAGCTCACGCGAATAATAGTAAAAATGGCTGACGCGAGCGACAATGTAATGTTTGACACTCTCACACCAGCTTATTTCCATTCTTTGGCGTTAGATGCTAAACATACACATTTTGTTGGTGACATTTGATTTACCTCTACCGACCGTATGAATGATACACCATCATTGTACACTAATGAATCCATGAAAGCTTATAAATCATAAGAGGCGCATAAGTAAGTTGAATTTTAATCAAATATGAATATATTTATTTTTATAGACTTAATTTAATTATCTCGTTTATTGATTCACCGCTGGCGGTATATAAACATGACGTCACATAGCAACCAAGATGGCAGCTTTTGAATTTTCGCTTTAAAATTTTTGATTGTTTACCTGCTTTTTACCTGTTTTGTTTACAATAATATGGATTAATATATGACTATAATGGAACTGATGTGAAACTGAACCTGTATATATATTTACTGCTGAGATTTATTAGTGGATTCTGAAGATATTAACGGATTTTTGATACTTCTATATTTTTGTTCAAGATGGCGGACACGAGTCTCAACTCCGATACCGGTACTGAAGGTATGTCACCAAAGAATATATCTATTAATTCTATAAGTTTGCCGAGTAATGACAGCATAACTTCGCCAACTATAGAACTTCCCAACAATGGCTCAATACAACAGCCGTATGTACTTAATCCTACCAAAAGTCTTCAAAAACTATTGAGTGCTACGTTCCGTGAGGATCTTACAATATCGGAAACTGGAGGGGGTTTTCGACTATACTTTGCTACTGGTCACTATGTTGAATTTAGACGCTGCTTAGAATCTTTTTACTCTACTTCCAAAAAACTTACTACAGATCTAACTAAGAAGGTAGATATAAATGCTCAATGTGAATCATCGATAATCAGAGTAAATTCGACCGACAAAAACATCAATTGTAGATATACTATCAATCTGTTTCACACAACAGCTAGTGCTCTTGTAAACGGCATAGGCCAAAATGTCTTTATTTCTGATCATCTACCCGCCGTTCTTGAACAAATCAATTTAGAGAGAGCTACTATACTAAACGCAAGTGTTAAGACCGTCGTCCAAAATCATCCAGTGGAGGTCAATATAAGAGAAACCGCCTCAAATTCGTCCTCATATCCACCCAACAAACACAAACAAAGCGCCATAACACCAATTACGACGAATGGCAACACTTCTCCGATAGCTGTATCACGACAGACTACGCCTACCAGTGTCTTTCTCACTAAGGCAATATCTGGTAAAAAACTATGCCTTTCGTCTTCACCAGCTACTGGATCGTCAATAAGGAAACCCAGTAAACCAGTCACAAGAAGTTCGAAACTGCATAGTAGTAAAGTATTGGTCACGAAACAGAAGACACCAACCGCCGCGTATCCCAAAATTGAAGATCTTAAAACAGTTATCTCTAACCTGAAACAAAGTCTAGAAACTACAAAAAACGAATTAAACACATCAGCTGCCTTAAATGAAGATCTCCGAGTACTTATCTCACAACTTACTGAGGAAAACAACGTTTTTTGCAATCAGATAAACGAACTTGCAAGTGAAAATGAATGTTTAAAAATCAAATTAAATAGTAGGTCTATGCCACCTTCCCAACACACCTACTACAAAAATCCTTCTAACCCGTCTGTTGTTCATCAGCCCGAAAGAATAATAGAACCACCTCAATCAACATGGCTTGAACGCTACCAACGGATTAAATTGATAGAGCCTAAACAAAATCTGATAATAGGGTCATCATTGACTCAAAATCTTCAACCAAATCGCCTGGACAGGAGCAGAAATACCTGTATAAGAACAATAAGAGGCGGAAAGATTAAAGATGTTATTAATTTTGTAAAACGTTGTTCTTCTTCCGAGCTAGTGCATAATATTGCTTTTCTAATTGGTTCCAATAATATTTCTGAACATTATAGCGTAGCTGACTGCATGGGACAGTATAGGGAACTTATAGATTTGTGTAAGGAGATGTTTCCTAAAGCGTCGATAAGCTTTCTTGAACTTTTACCACGGTCTTCTGAAGATTTCAACATTTCCAGTAAAACGATGAACGCGGAACTTCAAAAAATATGCCATGAATACCAATGCAGCTTTGTTGATACCAGATATATCTTTATGAACAGCAACTATACGATTAAAGATCAGCTCTACCATGGTACTACACATCTTAACGCTCTGGGGTCCGCCAAGTTAGCGACCCTCTTAAAATCCGTGCTTCAACTACCACGATATGACCGTACTAATTCCATTAACACATATGACCGTACTAATTTCATAAAGACAGCTAGAGACAATTCGAGTATTAAATCGACACAACAGAGTAACCCCTTCTTTTCTTTCCCACCGCCTGTCTATAAGCATATGGGATACCCCCCGCCTACAGCGTATCAACCAGGTGCTTTTCCTCTACTGCCAAACTTCCCCTTTCCATTCCACCTCCCACCCCCGAACTCAACAAAGAAACTGTTTTAAGTAACAGGTGACTATATATTAATACACGTGTACCCTACCGACGATAATATGTGCTATACGTTTACTCATAAATATCAATTATTACTCTATGTGCTACCTTGTGTTCTGTGATATGTGATTAATGCCTAGACAAATACTTGGATATAAACTGGGTACAATTACAAGTGCTACCTTGTATCGAGTGAATGTTTAAGATTTACAATGGGGTTTTTTTTTTTTTTTTTTTTTTTTTTTAAGGGGGGGGGGGGTGTGTGTAAATAATTGGTTTAGCAGGTAACGATCATTATTTTAGTGTTATTTACGTAGTTGACATCGTCTTGTGTATTTATTCATATTTATTAACGATGTATGACTTTTTGACTAAAAAAGGTCTTCATATGGGACATCTTAATGTATGTCATTTTGCTAACAAAATATCTGAACTTCAGCTTCTTCTTAAGAACTTTGATATATTTGGGTTCACGGAAACTCACTTAACCGATTCTGTGTCAGATGATTTCATTACATTTCCCGGTTTTCATTCACCTAATAGACGCGATCAGTGTTCAGTTAGCTCCTCTGGTACTCTGTTATATGTTAGGGATACCATTAATTGTAAAAGGCGAGATGATTTGGAACCAAATAATCTTGAAGCTATTTGGGTTGAAATTACCTTACAGAAAACTAAACCAATATTAATCTGTTGTTTATACAGAAACCCAGCATCTGACTCAAAGTGGCATGATGAATTTAGATCAATGATCGACTCTTTGTGGCTTAAAGACTATGAAATAATTCTATTTGGCGACATCAATATTGACCTTTTACACCAAAAAAATCCCTCATGGACGGACACATTAAATTTATATAATTTAACTCAAATCATCTCGTCTCCTACTCGTGTAACTAATTCGTCTTCAACTTTAATTGATCATGTTATAGTATCTTCGCCAAATCATATAATTGAAACTGTAGTCCCGCATTATTCAATCTCAGACCATTTCCCTACATGTATTACATGGTCGAAGAAAGGTGTAAAAATTCCTAAAACTAGCCATATTTATGTTTCGTATAGATCTTTCAGACATTTCAGTGACGAAAACTATATTCGCGATATAAGTCAAATTAATTTCGTTGAAGTCTATTCTGCAAATAACCCTCAAGACGCTCTTACAGCATGGTATAATCTTGTTACTCCAATAATTAATCAACACGCCCCCATAAGAACTAGACGGGTTAAAACAGCTGTAAAACCACAATGGCTAACAGATAAAATATTAAGATTAATGAAAGAACGCGATTTTCACAAGAGAAAAAAAAATGAAGCAGAATTTAAAAGATGTCGCAATAGTTTAAAAGCCATGATTAGAAAAACTAAATCGAAATATCTTCAAAATCTGGCCGGTGATGGTAAAAATCCCAAGCGTATATGGGATGCAATAAACACAGGGATAAACAAAACTAAAAACTCGTCAACTATTCCAATGGACGGAAATACTCTAAACAACTTTTTCTCCGAAATCCCCGATAAAATACTTCACGCGAACAATGATGATGTGACACATTCACCATCTTACAACAATAATATGTTAAGAGAGCACATTGATTCTAAAGTACCGACAAATGTATCTTTCCAAATTCCCTTTATTAAAGTATCTTTTGTGAAGGAGTCTCTGAAGTCACTTGACGTGTCAAAGGCAGTAGGCTTGGATTTAGTAAATCCCCTTTTTCTTCAGTTGGGCGCAGACCATCTTTCCCAAAGTCTAACCCATGTCTTCAATCTATCAATAAATTGCAATACATATCCTTCGTCATTTAAACAAGCTAAGGTTATTCCAATTCACAAAGCTGGAGCTAAGGATGACCCAAACAACTATAGACCTATATCTATTCTCCCAAATGTATCTAAAATCCTTGAAAGACATATTCACGGGCATCTTAGTAAGTACTTAAATAAATATCACCTCTTGTATACAAATCAGTCAGGTTTCAGAACATCAAACTCTTGCCTTACAGCCCTAACTCACATCATGGAAAATATATATGACGCTATAAATAATAATCTTCTTTGTGGTACAATATTTTTTGACTTAAAAAAAGCTTTTGATCTGGTCAATTACGATATTTTATTGACGAAATGCAGATATTTTAAATTTTCTGAAAATGCGTTACAATTCTTAGAGTCTTACTTAAAAAACAGAACCCAGTGTACTTTCGTTAACGGCGAACTATCTTCTATGAAGCCTACCCACTATGGCGTACCCCAAGGATCTATATTAGGCCCCCTTTTATTCAATATTTTCATTAATGACTTACCATTAAATCTCTCTTCCAAAATTGACCTCTTTGCTGATGATACGACAGTTTACACCTCTGGCCCAACCGTTGACTCTCTTCAAACAAAACTACAGCTTGATGCCGACAGAATACAAGCCTGGTGTAACCAAAACAGAATGAAACTAAATATATCTAAGACCAAAGCAATCCTCTTTACAACCCACCAAAAAAGAAAATTTCTCCCCACTACTCTTGATATAAAACTCGACAATAAATCAATTGAAGTTGTCTCATCCTTTAAACTTCTAGGCGTCGTTTTAAATCATAATTTAACTTGGAAAGACCATATTCAATATATCTCTAAAAAATTAAACCAGAAACTTTTTCTTCTCCGTAAGATTAGGCATTATTTCCCTCTCTCCTACCGCACTCTTTTTTATAATGCTCATATTCAGACTCATTTTGATTACTGTTCGCCAATCTGGGACTCATGTGACTCTAAATCTCTTGAATGTCTTTCTAGACGACAAATCATGGCTTTTAAACTACTGCTTAATGTCGATCATACCGCTGAACTGTATGGAAGACCAAATGGGACAATATTCACGATTCTTGTTTCTACATTCCAGTTTGAACATTTTAGACACGAACGCAACATTCAAAACTAATAATTCTTGTTTCTACATTCTTATGTCAACATTTCATCCACAAAATCAACATTTCAAACCCAAAAAATTACTTTATGTTTCATTTTCGGCGTTTTATCGGTAACTTTTATTATCATTAAATATTAAAATTAAAAAATAATTTCTTAATTCTACACGACAAAGAAATCAATTCATTGGTTTCTGAAAGTATCTAAAACCAAAATCTGGGATTTGAACTCTTATGAAAATATTTTCTACGTTTTAAAAAGTCTTGAAGTTAAAATGTTCAAACTGGAATGTAGAAACAAGAATCATGAATATTGTCCCATTTGGTCTACATCAACATTATTACACCAGAGGGCGCTAGATCGAACACAATTTGGCGACCTATTCAGCTAGCGACCCATTCGACCGAACCAGCTGCATGGTACCTGGATCGTTTGCCCTGGCTCTTATATTAATTAAGTTGGGGCTATGGGGCACCGCCACAGGCACGGATGGGGGGGATGTCCCTCTACAAAATCTGCCGCCCCATAAGTATGGCGCCCGTGAAAAAATCGACCAGATAAAATAAATATAAAGCCACTGGGCGCTCAATAACTTGGTAACCCTATACTCCAACCCGCACTTTTAAAATGCTACACACGGCCCTCAACGCCGGATTAACCATGGTGGGGCCCCTGGGGCCTGGAACATGTGGGGGGCCCCTGATCACCGACCGCGAGCGCCGAAGGCAGGGCCGTATGTAAGATTGTAGAAGTGGGGGTGCAGCAGAGTGTTGGGGACGCCAATATAATGCCCTGAGTGCGGAACGGTGCGTGTGTGTACGTGGGGGTGGGGGGCTTGGAGCTGCAATCAACGTCGCTCCCGTATGTCCATTTCGGCAGCGCTATTTCTTATTTGATCACGGTGGATAAGGCGCTGGTTCGCTAGCCTGGAGGTCGGGTGTTCGATTGTCAGTGATGCAGAAGGAGGGCCTGACAAGGACACCTGCCTTGTCGTTCGGATTGGACGAAAAACCGAGGTCCCGTGTACACATTGGGGTTCACGTAAAAGATCCCTTGGCAATTGAAATTCGATATAAGAGTAGGCCGTAGCGCCGCTGCCCGGGGAAAATTTCCCTCATAGCAATGTATGGCGTATGCCCGTCTTCAATTACCTCAGGTTAAGTGCATAACAGTAGGACGTTAAACCCCATTTCATTCATTCATTGATGTTAAGCACACCAAAATGAGAAACTCCTTATCTTCTAAACTAGAACTAGTCCGAAACACCATAAGGCGACGTGGATAGGGCGACCAGAACAAAAATTGGTGGCGCGCCTGTCAAATGTGAATAAGGGCAACCAAAATGAACCCTTTAATGTCATATGGAGGGTCAGACGCCGATAGGAGAGACCCTTCGCCTTTGGAGATGGCATCCTTGTCTGGGGTCCTCCAGTAGAAAATTTTAAAAATAACGATGCAGGAAACACGTTTTTCTGCCATTTGGGTGATATCTGAGCGGCAATTTTGTATTTTATATGGCGGCAGATTTTTTGTGTGAGGCATTCGCTTCTGGTGTCCGCACCTTGGGTCGCGCCTGTGGTGGCGCCCGATAGCCTCCACATAAGAGATATAAGAAAGTTTGGATCAGGTGTAGGCGCCATTAAAACCGACCGACTCATCAGTACCCAGGAGCAGCACTATGTGATCATAATCAAGTGTATTATTTTATAATTGAAAGGTTGTCAATTTTTTGGGAGGGGACTCCTTATTTTTCTGGAAATTTTCATAAATTGGAGGCCGGAAACATGATTTCCTGGCATTTCAGGCACTTGTGTAGAGCCATTTAGAAAAAAATAAAATTAGCGCATTTTAGTGTTATTTCAGTGGACCAATCCATGCGAGTGCTATGGAATGATGGCATTTCTAGAGGAGGGGGTGGACGCAACTAAGATTAGGGGCCCCTAATGTTGGGGTCCTGGGGCCTATGCCCCATGGTTAATCCGGACGTGGTGATAAATGTGAGTGCTATGAAATGATGGCATTTCTAGAGGAGGTGACTAGACGCAACTAAAAAAATTTGTAGGGGGCCCTACAAGAGGATCGGGGGTTGATGCTGCTGGACAGGCCCCGGTGGGCCATGCTACGATCCTACTGGTCGTCTACCAATTTGAGCACTCCTAACAAATCCGATGTAGCGCGATAGGGAGTGTGTAAACACTGTTTTGACATATTTTACATGGTTAAACTAACAACATCAGTTACCAAGTCACTGAGCGCCCAGTGGCTTTATTTTTTTATATGGTCGATTTTTTCACGGCGCCATATGGGGCGGTAGATTTTGTAAGAGGGGCATTCCCCCCCCCCCCCGGATCCGTGCCTGTGGTGGCACCCCATAGCCCCAACTTAAGTGATATAAGAACCAGGGCAAACGGACCAGGTACCATGCAGCTGGTTCGGTCGAATAGGTCGCTAGCTGAATAGGTCGCCAAATTGTGTTCGATCTAGCGCCCTCTGGTGTAATAATGTTGATGTAGACCAAATGGGACAATATTCATGATTCTTGTTTCTACATTCCAGTTTGAACATTTTAACTTCAAGACTTTTTAAAACGTAGAAAATATTTTCATAAGAGTTCAAATTCCAGATTTTGGTTTTAGATACTTTCAGAAACCAATGAATTGATTTCTTTGTCGTGTAGAATTAGGAATTATTTTTTAATTTTAATATTTAATGATAGGCCTATATAGAAGTTATTGATAAAACGCCGAAAATGAAACATAAAGTCATATTTTTTTGTTTAAAATGATGATTTTGTGCATGAAATGCGGACATAAGAATGTAGAAACAAGAATCATTAGTTTAGAATATTGAGTTCATGTCTAAAATGTTCAAACTGGAATGTAGAAACAAGAATCATTAGTTTAGAATGTTGAGTTTATGTCTAAAATGTTCAAACTGGAATGTAGAAACAAGAATCATGAATATTGTCCCATTTGGTCTTCCATAGAACTGTACCCAAAAATAAACACTCTAAATCTTTTAACAATAGAAAACCGCCATGCCTTCAATTTATGTAAGTTTATTTTCAAAATTTTATCTAAGAAATGTCCTGTTTATTTATTCAATCTGCTGTCTTTCTACCAAACACCCTACACCAACATTAATAACAAACTAATCACTCTGCGACCGAAACTTAATATTGTAAAAAACAGCATACGTTTTAAAGGCTCAAACCTTTGGAATTCTCTGCCGTCTTTTTTAAAACTGACCACTAAATTAAATTCTTTTAAGAAACAACTTTTTAAATATCTTAACGTCAAGAAATAGAACTAGTCCAATCTACATGTATACATACTTTCATGCCGTTTGCTATTGTTAGCTACCGGAATATATTTTATTATGTGTTATTGTTGATGCGTTCATATTGTGTATTATACATGTAATTTCATTCGGATTATTGTATACTCCTATTCATCCATCTCTTTTATTTAGTTTGCTATCATCTTTTGTATTATATTTTTCACGAAGGGCAGGATGGTAGAAAGGCTTATATAGCCTAATCCTTTACCCTTCTTAAATAAAGTTATTATTATTATTATTATTATTATTATTATTCCATGTAGGTAGTATCATTATCAAGTAAGACTGCAAGTAATAAATTGCTGGATGTAAAAAAAATTGTGTTGTTATTACTGATTTGATATAATCTATAATTCATTTTTTTTCAGGTAATTAAAGCTTTCCGTTACAAGAGATTATAACCAGAACATACTTGTTGACACCTGCTTTGCATAGAGCAGAAAGTACCTCCGTTATGGAATTCATTGCCAAATAATATTAAAAATATAAGCCCAATTAACATGTTTCGTAGTCATATTTATAGATATTTAAATGCTTAAATGCTTCATAATTAAATGTTTCTTGTCCATCCATATTTTATAGATCTGTGTCATCAGCTTCCATATTGATCCATGTATAACATATTTTGTATTATACTATTCATACCTATCTTCGAGCAAATACTGTTCACCTCTCATAGTGTAAATAATTTCCACATTTATCAAACAACTTATATCTAAAATATTAATTATCATTATGTAACTGGTCTAATTTTCTACCCTTTCGAAATAAAGTGATTATTGTTATTATTATAAGGTCAGTAGCACAAAAGAAGATGGCTAATATAAAAGTTATTCTACCATTGCCATTGTGAAACAGGCTTTTCTGTTAATACTTTAAAAAATCAACAAATTAATGATACAAGATCATCAACTATTTAAAAACAAGTATTTCTTACAGTAAATGATTGATTTGTATTTATGTATACAATTCTAAATTTAACTAGCAGTGGAGTAAAGAATACAAGGAAAAGATTCCGTTTCCTAAATTATTTCAATGAAAAATGTAACTCTGAGAGCCTGGGACTCTACAAGACGAAAAATGCTTATGGCTATCCCTCAGATATTATATTTGCATTGACTTTTTATCAGATTCTGTTTGTGGAAGATGCAGTCCTCCTAAACTTGTGTGTACAACAACTTCATCTACCCCTCAAACCACCAAAGAACCACATGGATTTTCCTTTTACTTTAACTACAATTACAACCAATAAAATGTTAAAAAAAATTTTTTTATCTTAAATATCGGATGTCAGAAGCTCATCTTTTCCCGGTAAGTTTACATCATCAATGTTGATATAAATAATTCGTGTTTTCAATGTCCAAGATTTTGGAGGATTTTGAGTTACGGACTTAAGTCCTTTAACAAAGGTATATCCCCCCCCCCTGTTTCTTTTACAACCGGTAACTAATAATCCTATATAATAATTAATTGTTAATGTGTCCATTTTCTTTATTACTTAGGCTAGTACATGTATAATGTATATTTAAACAACCATATTTATTTAAATAAATTCAAATTGTTTTTAAAAGATATTCGCATTTATTATTTTTACAGTACAAATCCCCATGAACATTGTCTCTCTTCATCCAAATCGAAGCTCGGAACTCACCTTATAAATTAGACTTGAAGTTTGATGAAAATTGTGCACAATTATATTGCCACAAGGGAGAATGTACCATTTCAGTTTTCAACAGTAACTGTATTCACAGATCGTTGGGTAGGGTTTGTAGGGGGTGTGGCATCAAAAGTTAACTGGATTCACAGATAGTTGGATGGGGTGGGAGGGGTGTGGAATCATAAGGTCTGTAATTGAGTCTATAATTTCCTGATCGAAGGTATAAAAAGTACAGTTAACCACATACTGCAGAAGAACCCACACACAAGAACATTATTGAAATAAAACAATTTTCCTGATTATGATTATGGTCCCTGCAGATTGTTAAAAAAATTGCATTTTTACTTTGCAGACTCACAATTTTATTTAAAATTTTAATAATTGTTTAAATACAACCATTCCACCATTGAATTGCAATAACAAATCATTTATTTAATGGAATGTGTAGCCTAGTTACAAACAGTAGCGTAATAATAAGAAGATTGTCATAACGTCGTGGGAAAGAAAAACACGTGGGGCGTGGTCTCTGTTCATAATCACACTTTAATTTGTGTCTTCGTAAATGGCTTCGTCATCGTGTAGTCGCCATCTTCTCATATTTTAACATTTAAAAACAACGTTAATCAGATTATATACAGCGCTAAATGACTTTCTTTAAGCTATATCAGCCAGCCAGCCATTTGTAAACAACCGATATTGCCAACCACTCGAGTCACGTGACAAATTGTGACGTCACGGCGAACATCCCTGAGATTTATCAGAGGGTTCAAGGAAGGTAACTCTTCGTTTGACAAATGGACTAAGACAAGCAATTATTTGCCTAGTTTTCAATGCCAAAATTGAGTGACAGCCAGGAGCGAAGGGTCAGCGAGTCGCTCCAATTTTTCTAAACTGTCTTCAATTCCAGCAGCTGACCGGCCGTCTCCATCTGTTGTTGCATATTTGATGAGGACGTTTTGGAGAGCTAGCTCTGTTCCAATGCTTTTCCCCATATCATACACAGATAATAATAATATTAATAATAATAATGTGAGTTTTTATTAAGCGCTCATTCCATTACGTAAAGTAATGCTCATGGCGCATATTTGGCTCTCCAGTCTCAGACTGAGTGTATCTTAATAATTTAATCATAGGCTGTTAAAAATAGGTGTGTCTTTAACTGTGACTTAACACGTTCTAGACTTTTTGAGTTCCTAATGTTGTATGGTAACGAGTTCCATAATTGGGGCGCACAGTGAGAAAAACATCGGTGTCCAAATGATTTCAGCCTGAAAGTTGAAACTGCAAGTTTTTGTTCATTTTGGGATCTTAAAGATCTGGATGGCGCATATGGAGAGATGTTTGATGATAGGTAAATAGGCGCAGCTCCCCGTAGACATTTAAAGGTAATACACATTAACTTGAACTGAATCCTGCTCTCTACTGGTAGCCAATGCAGGTCTTTCAAGTGTCGAGTGATATGACAGTTTCTTCTGCTAAGAGACACAATTCTGGCAGCTGTATTTTGCACAAGTTGTAATTTAGAAATAAGGCTCTTGTTTATCCCGAAAAGTAAGCTGTTACAATAATCTAGCCTTGAAAGTATTAAAGAGCGCACTAATGCGTGGGCAGATTCTCTCGATATCAAGTGGCGTATTTGACGTATTGATCGTAAGTGGAAATAGCAAATTCTGCATAGCTGGTTAACCTGACTTTCCATACTTAATTCCAAATCCAAATACACGCCAAGATCCTTGACACAATCAACAATTTCGATTGAAGAATCCACAATCATTAATGATGTGTGATTAATGACTTTGAGCAGATAATGGTGCGTGGACTGGTAAATTGCAATTGCAGTACAGCCTTCGTGTCCCCCAGGGCAGTTGACTGTAAAACCTTTTCCCTTAAGTCAGGCACCTTGCCAGCACAGTTTATTTTGAATCATGGCACTCATGATATATTTATGCTTTGTATTTGTCTCACATGCAATTCCAATGGCTTGCGAGGCTGCTTGCCCTGGCTTTTTACTGTGGCCTATGGTTATGCTGTTGTAGCGCCCATCTACTGCAACATTTATTATGTTTGGGTTTACTGTCCCTCCCTTCTGATTTAAAGTTTTAACTCCTTCTATTTTTTCCCTCATGTTAGAAGAAGTTCAACCTTGTCTGTTTAGCACTAACATGGTTAGAAAGAGTCTGCACGCCACTCCGAGAGGGTGGTGGAATGTCCAAATCTGTCAACAGCAGCCGAGCTCTGGTGTTTCCGACTATGCCAGTCCAGATTGTAGATTGTCGGGTCAGATTAATAGCGGTTGCCTTTTTTCCTGGTTTCCCAGTTGCAATATCTTTGTACAACTTGTAGACAGGTGAGATAAATGTACATTTTGTACAGTTTACAGAGTACATCCAACCCGCTCCCCACTTCTGCTCACTAACAGGTTGGGGATTTGGTACTTCACGGGCCTTTCTTTGCCCCTTGGCATGTAACCGAATGACAGAATTCCACATTTCGACCATTTTCTGGATGTCTATAATCCTGTTTTCCTGGATAGTATTTGCCTCAGAATTCTCAGTCTCATCTTAATGTAACATTTCAGGTCGACATCTCAAAACCCGCTGACTTCCCGGACTGGATTGAGAAGAAAGATGATGCATATTAATTTCATCCCTGATCTCTTCGACACCTGTGGAAGTTGAGGGCAAATCGTAAACGTTGCTTTTTGGTGTTGACTTAATTTCCGAGCTTGAAAAAGACAGCTTTGCGTTTATTATGGCCTCTCATATTGGAAGGTAACTTAAATGGCTTCTATGTTGACTGGTGTGCATTTCTCTGGGCCAAGAAAGTTGTAGGTACCATCACTATTGTAAATCATTTGACATGCCAGAATGAACAGTGAGGACTATGATTGGTCAGTCGTGTATCAGATTCCATACTAGTGGGTGGGGATCATAAAACTGTTGTGGTGTTACATAATCAGATCTTGTTAAATGCTTGACACGAACCCTGACCCAAAACTATGCTAGGAGCTGATTTCTCCCGCATGGCACCCCGTTAATTTACTATTATTATTATTATTATTATTAATCATTATTTATATAGCGCACGCTTTTACAAAATGTGTTCAGATGCGCTGTACATAAAAAGGAATTAAAACATACATTAAAAATCTATAATAATTGTATGAACTATAGCAGTAAAAAAAATAAAATCTATAAATCAAAAACTTGTTTAAATAATAAAAAAAAATGTCTTCAATTGCGATTTAAAACTCAATAAAGAGGTAGAACTTTAAAATTAAATTAAAACATACATTTAAAAATCTATAATAATTGTATAAACCATAGCAGTAAAAAATAAAATCTATAAATCAAAAGCTTGTTTAAATAAAAGTGTCTTCAATTGCGATTTAAAACTCAATAAAGAGGTAGAACTTCTGAGAGTAAGAATGAGCTTGTTCCACAGTTTAGGGGCCTGCACTGTAAACGATCGTTCACCGTAAGTTTTAATAGTGGGATAGGGTTTGTAACATAATTCCCATCCGTCGGCTTTTCGGGTAGAAATCATGGAATAAGCTTTATTTTGTAGGTTTTGATGTTTGATTACAAAAAAACAATGTTGACATTTTTTCTGAGTAGGTCTTCATAGTATGGGGGGCCATTATTTGACGGTGCCATTTTGCAATAATATTCCAACTTATTTTTTTTATTTTCACCTTATTTATAATGTTATCGACATATCAACTGTGATTTGACAATGTATTAATATTCGCAGGGTTCATGACTATACTTAAGATTGTTTTCAATCATTCCATGATGATATTTCCAAGATGGCGACCATTTTTGTCGGAAAATCGGTCAATGTGTTGATTTCGATTGAGTAGTAGTGTTTGGTGTCACTATATATGTTTTCGGGGTCACAGATTCCATTCCTGGCATTTACAACCTTGTAAAATGATCGCATGTTCACATATTTAGCATATTTCCAAGATGGCGGTCATGTTTGGCGGCAAAATAGGACGATGTGCTAATATTGATTAAGTAGTCGTCGTTGGTATCAATATATATGTTTTCAAGGGTACATAATCCATGTAGGTCGGTAACAACTGTGTAAAATGATTATAAGTTCACTTATTTTGAAAATGTACAATATGACGGCCATTTTGGGCGGTAAAACGGAACGATGAGCGGATATTGGTTAAGTAGTCGTCTATGGTACCAGGATATATTTTTCGGGGAGCAGATTCCATTTTTGCCGTTTATAACAGTGTAAAAATATCACATGTTTGCATATATAGCATATTTCCAATACGGCTTTCATGTCTGGGCGGAAAATCGGACGATGCGCTGATTTTAATTACGTAGTCTCGTTTTTGTGTCAATATTTGTTTTTGTGTCAATATTTGGTATAAGAAACCTTTACAGCATGGGTTATATTATCAACTGACCCCAAGATGCGTGTGGAAGGGATCGTTCAGATCCCCCAAAATGGAAACATCAAGTAAACTATGAAATGTTCTTTATTGCTTGACTTTGGTTGTTCTCTGCTTTGAAAGTGACTGGGGAGGGGTGTGCATGACACAGTCTCTATAGGCCTGGTAAGCACGTCACTGGAGTGCGGTGAGAACGTATCCCGGTCTGACTGGTAACCGCTAGATCATGGTGGAACACTTTTCGCGCACAGCCAGATCTTGGCCATGAGCGTAGCAAGATCGTGTAGTAAGCGCTTGGCGTGGTCGTGACAGGCACATGATGGGCACGTGACGTAAGCACCATGCAGCCGCTATACTCTCTTTGCCTTTGTGTCGGGATTAGGCTTTGCTTTCCCAGGAAAATCGATGATAAATAAATAATAATAATGTGTGCAGAAAACGTTCCAACATCTTGGAAATATGCTAAATTGGTAAACATACGACCATTTTACGTAGTTGTATATGACAGAAATCGAATCTGCCTCCCCCGAAAACATATATATTGTCACCAAAGACAACTACTTAATCAAAATCAACCCATCGTCCGATTTTCCCGCCACCAGTGGCAGCAATATTGGAAATGTACTAAATATGTAAACATGTGATCATTTTACAAGGTTGTTAATGTCAGAAATTGATTCTGCACCTTCGTAAACATATATATTGACACCAAACACTACCACTTAATCAAAATCTGCACATCGTCTCATTTTCCCGCCAAAAATATCCGCCATCTTGGAAATATGCAAAGTATATGAATATTTGATTATTTTACAAGGTTGTAAATGCTAGGAATGGAATCTGTGACCCCGAAAACATGTATGTTGACACCAAACACTACTACTTAATCGAAATCAGCACATCGATCGATTTTCCCGCTAAAAATTGTCGCCATCTTGGAAATATCATCATGAAATGTTGGGAAACAATCTGAAATATAGTCATAAACCCTGCTAATGTTAATGCATTGCCAAATCACAGTGGATATGTCGATAACATTATAAATAAGGTGAAAATATAAACATAATTTGGAATATTATCACAAAATGGCTACCCTCAAATAATGGCCTCCCATACTATGAAGACCTACTCAGAAAAAATGTCAACATTGGTTTTTTGTTATCAAACATCAAAACCTACAAAATAAAGCTTATTCCATAATTTCTACCCGAAAAGCCGACGGATTTACATTAAACATCCCACTATAAGTCTAGCTGTTTTACAGACAAGTGAATAATGATCACTTGAGGACCTCAAAGTACGAGTAGGGGAATATATATCTAAAAGAGACGATAAATACAATGGTGCCATATGATTTAAACATTTAAAAGTTAAAAGAATGATCTTATATTGAATTCTAAAAACAATGGGTAACCAGTGGAGTTGAATCAAAACAGGGGTGATATGATCATTATATTTGCTTCTGGTAAAAAAGTCGAGCTGCCGCGTTCTTGACCTTTTGCAATTTATCAGTGAGACGAGATGGTAAACCAATCAGCAACGAATTACATTGCTCTAATCTTGATGTGACTCAACTGGCAAACTTTTACTGATTTTACTTATATTCCTCAGTTGAAAATAACAAGATCTACAAATATTGCTAATTTGTTTCTCCATGGATAGTTCACTGTCAAAAATAACACCAATGTTACAGGCTGAAGATGTTGGGATTATTTCATGCTCACCAACTAAGAGTGAAACATCTTTATCAACCTTAGACACTAAACTGTTTGATCCAAAAAGAATATATTCAGTCTTTTCGTTTTTATTATAGTTTAGGTTTCCATTCGCTTGACACCCCGTGGAATATATACCCTTAACTAAGCTATGGAGAGACACCAAACGCTTGAAACCCGGTGGACAAACGCCTCTAAACACGTAGGAAATAGTAACCGCCGCTATTCAATACATATACTGGTAATCATAATATATAGTATTACTATACTATATACAGCTGCCACAATTTAGGTTATAATACAGGAAATAATATACTTTCTGTATAAGTATAATGACGGGAAACACTAGTGTTAATATTTATATATATTTATATATCTATTGTATAAAAATGTTGGATTAAATTATAAAGATTGACAGCAGCATGTTAAATATATTTAGGAAACATATGACAGTTTTTTGCAGTAGGTAATATTGTAGAAACAATCTACAGGAATCTACAATAGTTTTTTTATAGCAGATAGTGGATGTGGGGTTATAAGGAATATATTGTAACCAGAATCTAACATAGATATTTTGAAATAATAACCTCGATATGTTAAAGTACAATGGTATGATTATAATGTAAGAAAAGACCGCATGGGTCCACAGCTGTTATTGTTAAATATATTCTTGGTAAATTCGATATATCTGGCATCTCGATGGTCAGGGAGGCAACTTTTGTCTTTTGCCATTGTATAACATCCGCTCCTCCCGGCGAAGTTCCTAAACTGACTTCATAATAAAGGTTCTTCCATGGGGACGTAAATAAATCTCTCCATGACATTTCCAATGATTTACCATCAAATGATCTGGCAATTAGTAATTTTGAACCCGCTGAAATATAGAGAATAGTAATAAAAGTATTAGTATTCATTCAGATTTCAGAATATATCTTTCAATATAAACCAGTAGTCAACTTTAAACAGTCCAATCCAATAAGAGAAAATTAGGGCCAAATCAAAGTTCATCTAGTTAAATGTGCTATCTTTGAAAACTTACAGCTTCAAGTGTTTTCAAATGGAATGAAATACTGTTATGCACCTAACCTGGGCTAATCCTCAAACTGAATCCGATTTCTGACTCTTTGAATATCACAGGAATAAATTTGTTGCACGTGCATTATATTACACATCGTATATCAAATTTGAATTTTTTTATTGGCAGAATGACTTCTACAAACCTTGTAAAATAGGAGGTTGTGCTACAGATGTTATTACTGTTGATAAATAATTGTCTTGTCTTCCTAATATATTTATAGTAGAAACACTAACATTATAGTAAGAGTTAGGTTGTAGTGACAAATCTCTTAATTTAGCCTGGTTATAACCGATCTTTGTAACTGGAACTTCTTTATCTAAATTATAACCTGGACCATACACTGATACCTGGTAATAAAATACATAAATCTTATACTTGTAACAACCAAAATATGTAAAGAAGACATGCCTTATATGCAACTTAAGTTTATATTACTAAGTTCCCTGCCAGTCAGGGTGATTATTTTAAACTAAAACACTAAATCGTTTTATCATGAAAAAGAAGCTGTTAATTATAGTCGGTCAAATATGCACAGATAATTAAGGGTTAAAGTCCATTTGTTTGGAATTTCTCTTTTTCTTAAAAGATACATACCTGTATAGCCTTGGTATCAATTCTGGTATTTTCTAAATCCCATTTTAATCGTAAACTATCAGTCAATGGATAACAATCATCCTTCACCGGATATGCAGATACTCCATCTTTATGAATGGCGATCTGGCCGTCTGCTGTGACAGCCATTTTGTTTATAACCAGAACGCCATCAGTAGTAGCTGTAGTTGGTAAACCAGCTTTATTATAACATCTTACAGTAGAATAAAGTTGTTTAGAGTTCTGTATTTGACCAACACTGAGTTCTACTTGAGCAAATGATTGTTTATCTGGTACAGGAGTAAATGATTGTATATCAACACCATCGTGTGTTGAGCCTAGTATAAAAAAAACATTAATTGATTTTACAAATAGTAGATTGTATGTTGCAGAAATTAACAATAATTACTGCAAACCTTGGACTTCCGTTACCTAGAGATACGCCATTTTTATATGATGGAATGCAAAATAAAATTGCGTTTTACGTCCTACTATTCTACACTGAAATTCGCTATACAGTGTGCTACGAGGGGAAACTTGACTATAACCGATTAACAAACTACTTTATTACAATGTTGAAAATAGTGTAGTATTACCTATAGCCCATTGACAATATATTTCTCCTGATTCTGGATCTTCTACTTTCCAATTAACTGATATAAGATTAGTTAGCTGGAAATTTACATCATCCTCTAAAATGATCAAAACATATTTAAATCAACAAAAGAGAAAGACAAGTTAATGCATTAAACAAGAAAACACACGAGTTGATGCGAAATCGTCCTTCACGGTTTTGATGACAACGATTATGTGGTTTTGATAAAATGTTAACTGTTACTGGCTTAGTAAACAGTAAAAGACTGTCATGTAATAACCAAGTTTCAACCCTGAACTTGGTGTTGATAACCATCCTGAAAATAACATAGGTAATTTCTTACCATTAATATTTTCCATTACAGTACTCAACAATAAACATTTAATTTCTTACCTATACCATCGTTTATCTCTGATATTATAGGCGGAGTCATATCAACAACAATACTCTCTGATTGGCTGACAGTTGTCAGTCCAGCGCCATTGGTTGACGTCACCGTCAAGTAAAGTAATGTATTATGGGCTAAATTTAGATCAGATGCTGTAGCTTGCTGATTTCTGCCAACACTTGTGAATGACTGAATCTGGGTTCCACCTTGCACAGTTCCTGAAATTAATGTGATTGTTATAATTGAAAGCCATTGCTAAAACCGTTTCGTTAAAGAAGAATGCCCCCTGCGTACTTTTCCAAGATATTACATGATAGCAAAATCAACTGGACTTCTAAATGAAATCTATGGAAACAGGAAACGATTTGCTATGACTAAATACCTATATGATATAAACACTTCCGTATTAATTAATTAGTCACTGATATATTTAGATATACTAGTGTATTCAAACTAAACTCACCTAGTGACCATTGATAATCTGTAATAGGACTTTGATCATCTTTAAAATGCCATGTAAGATGAAGAGATGACCAATAAGGTCTAAATACTGTATGATGTATTAAATGATTAGAATCACTTGTTATATCTATATAATTAACTTGTTGTACATATATATCATCTACAGCTAATATCATATGTAATTTACTTGTACCAATTCTTATCACTTCGCTTGCTTCTCTTGGATGGAATACATAAGTAAATTTATTCCATAATATTAATGGCTGTTGGTCGATGTCACATATCCCCTGACATCGTTCTGGGTCAAGGCTGAAAGTATGGGATTCTTGTCCGAATTGCACGAAACCTTCAATGCTGTGATGCTTAATGTTTACATCATGTGGATATCCGACATGTAATATAACATGGTAAGCACTTTGAATGTTTAAATTAAAAATTGTTTGTTGAATATGACCTTTCACCTTAACATAGGCTCCGCCTTCTTTGGAAACCGAAGGTTGTGACTGGATTTTAATACACGAGTTGTCGTCACCATACCAACCAGATGGTGGTTGGTCATCACATTCCTTATTTGATTCTGTCACGCCTTCTTCAAATGATGGATTGTCGATGAGATTTACTCCAGTATATTCTATATCAACCGGTACAGGGGGCGTGGTATCAATTGTAATACCATCAGATATTGCTACATCAGATTCCAACCCACTTCCATCTACAGCATACACTTTATTATAAATTGTCATACCTATAAAAATAAAATACAGTAATCGTATTTGTTACAGTAGCAGTAAAATGTTTATAATAATAGATCAAATCTATTGTGTCAGCATTTGGAGAAAAAAACACGTTCCTAAACTCTATACAAAACGGCGTGGATTTAGGGGGACGCGGGACGAATATGTTGCCCCCCCCCCGCCATTTTTTTTAAAAACCAGGACAGATTTTTAGGTGTACATCCACACGGATGTCCCGTTCTGAAGGATATCTAACCACTGTTTTGGGTATTGCAACAGTAATTTATCTTCACGATATCTTCCCCCTTAATTGAAGGTAGTCAATTTTCCATATCGCCATCATATTACCCCTAGTTACAGCTTTCATCGAAAAAACACTGGTAAACTGTTGGTAATTATTATTTTGGTTTGGTAATGAAAGGTTCCAGGGTTTGCCCCCCCCCCCCCTCTCAAAGGTTATGACAAATCCACCCCCTTGGATGGCTTGGGAAGTTATGGGTTGGTTTTTGTGTATGTTATTGTTCAGGGGACTCTTTCCAGAAGCATTTGAATATATAGTGTCTGAAGGAAATTTAGATTCGATGTTATTCAATTAATATGAAAACATTGTATTATAATGCCTACCATGAACTAAAGGTGAGGTTAGGTTTACAGACACCCTAGTATGTAATCCTACATTCTTCCAGTCGTGTATATTACAATCTGTAGTACTAACATCAGTACCAATACACCAGTAATATTTAACTATACCAGTACCACTATCAGTAAAACCATACCACGATGATGATATAACTGTTGTAGAGTCTTGGTAATCTTTATCATAGATATCTATAAAATATGAAATAAAACGAGACTGTATCCGCCAATTTATCATGGTTGTCTATAAATAGAATAAATAATAAAACTTATCATAAAACAGGAAATTCCTTAGGGAAACAACATGAAAATACGTACCAGATCAAAATAAGTCTGTAAGCTATGTTGGGTAATTTTAAGCTGACCCACAAAAGAACAGGACTTTTATGCAAAGCGACCAAGATAACTGAAATTTTGGGGACTGATCTACACAGATAGACATTAAATTTTAGTTTTGAGGTGGAGGAGGGGTGGCGTGGGGGCTATATTGGCTTATTTCAATAGTTTACTTACCATTACCATCATGTATAATACCGGAAGTGGGAGTTGAATTGTCTATTAATAGTCCATCACTATTGGCCCAGCTCAATAATCCTGCTTTATTATAAGCTAGTACAGTACTATAATATTCTCTATTCTCTCGTAGATTTAGATTAGTAGCTGTATAGACACTAGTATTTTCTGGTATTCTTGTAGATGACTGATGTACGTTGTGGCCTAGATGTCATAAAAAGAAGCAAAAAACGCTATTGATTACATTGTTAGAGATGCACTATGTAAGATTTAGATAAAGTGTTCGTTATAATGGTTTCAACAAAAGATAATGAAACAGCAATAAAAAAAAATATAATGAAAATTTCAGTTCTCTATTCTGAGGGAAGCTGTCAGTGTTTGAGGTTTGAGTATAGGGTAGTCTCCATTTTTATTGCTATCATATTTCATATCATGACACTCCCATGTCCTAAAATGTTAATTAGAGGCTTTTCATGTCAAAAGATTTTTAATAATTGATAGACCATTTGAGGCCAAAAGAAAGATTTGCATACAAAATTTTAGCTCACAATTTTCTTCAGACTAACTATACTAGATAATGAGTCTGGTTCAAAAATACCTTTAGGAATGGAAACATCAGTTTAAATACGTTTTCATGAAAATAATAAATACTCGTTTCCGTAAATATTGTGGCTCGGACAAGTAATTATGTTAGTATTAAAACCCACCTTGTGGATGTGTGCTTATATAAGGCTTAAAATAATCGAATCCATGAATTCCTCCTCTAAATTTATTCTTCCAACCAACAATAATCTGATTACTGGATGTTTGATAATCTATATCTTTAACACTTGATATAGTTTCTAATTCTTTTATCTGGATAAAATCACAAAATCAAATCAATAATTCCATTTAAAATTAGGTTTATCAAAACGAAAAAAAATATTAGTCGTTATAATAACCTTTACAATTAAATAGTTTGGTGTCTTTAACTTATTGTATATACTTACAGCAGCTCCCGCTATGTGACTGACACTAGGAGCAGACGTCAATGGTGTAATACCAGAGGATTTAAATATGGCATATTGATTTGCATTATACCATACCCTCACAAATACACTATATGACACAGACTTATCTAAAACTTTAGCTGGAATATATAAAACAGTATTACGATATTATATATACTAGAAACACAGGGGACCTAAAGCCTATCCCTGTGGCACACCTTTACAAGCAAAAATATTTTGGTTTTAGAGGTTAAACATATGTTTAATGTTTATAGTTGAATATATTGATGATGTAGCCTATTGATCGATGTGTGCTTTGTTAATAATTATTATTTATAGGGCCTACTAATAAATATATAGTAGTATTGATTGTTTCCTGAAATAAATGAATAACAGGTTTGAAAGGTATACCTGTAGGCAAAGTAATTATAGCTTCGGTATTTTCACCAACATCAAACCAAGTTCTTTCAGTACCAGTGTCGTATATTCCACTCGGTGAATTTTCACCAGAATGTCCAGCACTGCATTCATATCTAAAACATCACGCATATGCTATGTAGTTAATAATGAACTAAATGGGCTGGGTAGGCTGAGGCAGAGGGCCTCAAGATTTAGCGGGCCTGTAACAAAACTGTATGATATTTTTGACAATCATTTACCCAATAGATGAGTTCATTAAAGGAGTTTAATTTACCTTACAGGAGAGATTCCGTGTGGGTTGATTATGCTCCACCTGGCAGCTAGGAAATTATCAGACGATGTGTAATGAATCTGTGCAGCATCAGTCGACATCAAATTAGTAATGTCAGTAACTTGGATAATATTATGTGGATTCCCTGCAAGAATGATTATAAATAAGAAATAAATCACATGGTGGGATACAAACACATAGAAATACAGGTATATGGTTCATTGAACATCTGAAATTATTTAAGGTAGATTGAACACACTGAGCTATTGGTGGTGCAAATTCAAAGGTAAACCTAGCAGAAAAGTTCACAAAGAATTATTTAATTAATATGAGTAATTTTAAATAAACTTGATAGACAGATACCTGTTGAGATCTCGTTGCAGTTTTCAGCATCTGAACATGTTTTGTCTTGTGCAGCACAGACACAATGTCCGAGACAATTATACGGTTGACATCTCCTGACTAAATCTAACATTCCTCCGTTCACAAGTTCAAATTCAGAATGGGCAGGCATACTTTTTAATCCAACCTATGTCAAAAATAAAAATGACAAGATATATAACCCAGTAAAACGACTGGAAATAAAATATATTCATGGTTCTGTTAATAGAAATAGTGATTTTGCATACGGCTTATATACCCACATGTTCTATAGCATTACATATAATGTACGAGAAAAAGTTTAAATAACAATAATTACCGCGTTAACAGCCCATACAGATATGAAAACAGAATTGCCCATTTGAAGTGTCTTGGTAGTTATTGTAACTGATTGTACCATTCCTTCATCATTAAAATTATCTCCAGCCACATGTTGAAACGTCGTTTGTTGATCGCCCTGTGAAAAGAATTTTGTGAAGTAAGAAAATAAGTCATATTACCTATGATTAATTAGAGACCGAAGCGAAGCATTTTATTTTTAAGATTAGGGGTGTTTAAATGTAGCTACTTAACACCAAAAATTGTATTATGTTTAAGAATGCGCATATTTCCATAATCAGAGATACTTGCCTGGTTGAGATCAGTAAAGAAAGGTTTGGTTCCAACACTGACTTTATACTCGGTTATACCAGTATGTAGATCGGCAAATCCCAACCATGCTAACTTAATAGATGTAGTAGACCATTTGTTCCAGTTATTTCTATCTCTGTTTAAGTTAGCGGCATGGTCAGTATCAATAGCAAACATACCTGAAATAACATTAAAAAATATTTCATCAGAGAAGAAGCACAGTTTGTATGATGGCAATATTTTAATTCTTCAAGATGGCCAAAATAAAAGCAAAACGACAACCCGCTCAGATTGTTTATATTTATCAGATTAGTTACTTATTTAAGAGTGGAAAATAAATTCCAAAAAAATAAAATTAGAGTACATGGATTTATTTAGATCGAGAATTAGTGATCAGATCAGATCGTTGTTCTGATCTAATGTAACCATAACCATAAGCACTCTCAATCCATAGAAACAATACGCGTACCTCTAGTAGGTGGAGTAGAATCAACTGTTATATCATCTGTAATAGTCGACTGACACAAACCAGCTAAATTACAACCAATCACTTTAACTTTATATTTACTACCGTCGTGTAGAGCTAGACCAGAAAACGTAAACTCTGTTAACACACTAGGAATCTGAAGGAACAATAGTAATATATTCTTTAAAACTATTCTAACTCAGTAAAAATAGTAATATATACAACTATACAATATTACCGAGACAATGTCAATTAGACACCACTGAATTTTTCTTTTAATTACTGAATTCACTATAGGAATGCTATTGTCTGACAAAAATGTTTCATTTTGTAAAAAAAACCCCACAGTATGTTTAAAATTATTCATAAGACGTACCTCCATAGCTGAAGAATTGAAATCTCCCAATAAATGAGGTGAAATAGAAATGTATTGTCTTTCTATATCTGATTCATCATCAGTAAACTTCCATTCAAATTTAATACTAGATTTTGATATGGTAGTTGAAGGTAAACTAGAACTAAACGATGAGACGGGAACTGCCCTTTGTACCACTACTGGTAAAGTTGTATCGATTATAAAACCATTTGATGTAGCTTCGCTGTATAAACCTAATAATATAAAACCTAGGTGCAATAGTGGCTGTGAAATGGACAAATGATACATGTAGTAATCCTATGTAACCCTAAAAACAAAAAGGCAGATTAGTCTATAATGAACCCAGGTTTAGTGGGGACAACCCATGTGTTTCTATATTCAAAGGGGTGATAACTCTATATGTGTTTCTATATTCAAAGGGGTGATAACTCTAATATATCGAGTGGGTGCTCTTTAACTATTTATCTGACAACCGAGTCGTCCTTAAAGGACAATATTGGTGCCAGTCATTATCACATATGTGATAGAGCTGGTTAAACACATTCCAAATATACTTTTAACACATAGATCATTGCTACTATAGCAGAGTAATACACGTTTCCCGAATCGGCAGTGATGTACGCCAAAGGAAAACACGAGTGACCGCTCTAAATAACTGACTGAAGCGACGAGTGATATACACGGCTTGTTTATGCACGATGTAACGTAAATAACTGTTTTGTAAGCATCACTAGCATTATTGAATTAATTTGAGTCATACCTGCTTTATTGTAACATCTAACAGTAACATAAATTCTAGTATCAATAGGCAAAAGTTTATTATCAGCTAAATTAGATCTATAGGCCAGTTCGACCACTGGTAAAACTCGAGGGCTAAGTAACTCTTCGCCTCCAATGGTTGTTCCTACTCTCCATTCATATCTCGCAATACCAGACTGTGCATCTTTAAACCCGTGCCATTTGGCACCAACAAAGTTTCTGAAACCAGGAAAACAATCTTTAAACGTTGCATACAACACAGTCATAATGTTAACCTAATCAGTACTACAATCCGATTCTAGACGATAAGAATTACAATACTCTTATATACTAGCCGCGCAGAACCGCTTTATAAATGTCGGTCATTTAATTAAGATGTGTTGCCAGTTAAATCGTCCAGGCGGTCGACAAGGTTGTCGCATTTTTTTTTTAGTAGACAAGGGGGGCATTTACAAGAGAAATTGGTGAAATTGAATCTTCTTTGTTTCACTGGTTTAAATGACGCATATCAATTTTATACGGATCGGATGATAACAAAGTGAAAAGGGGCCATAACTTTAGAAACAATTAACAGATATTATTCAAATTACATAGGACACTTCATATCAATAATGTAAACATAATATAATATCAATTTGAGAACAATCAGATGATACATGTATATGTAGTCTGTAGTAGAGTGGGCGTATAAAAATGGGTTATTGTAAAATCTAAGACAATATCTACTGCAGTAGTTTTACAGCGAATATAGACTTGGTAATCGTGTTTCAATTACGTGGTTATCGGGTTGCTGGTCTTATAGCGAAAAAACACTTAATAACCGTGATCCAATAATATTCGTGGATCCTCATGGCTATTTTATAGTTTGCTCTGAAAACCAAAAACTAAACAGACTTGATAATCGCCTTAAAATTACCTGGTTGCTTGAAATTCTACATCTAAATCTTTCGTTCCATCTAAAATTCTTCCCACGTCCGGTGGTGTCACGTCAATTATCACCCCGTCAGAAATGGCCGATGTACACATGTCAGCCATATTGCACCCTGTTACCGTGGTGATATATTTTGTTCCAGGAGTAAATTTGGAAGGTGGAAAGGTAAAATCTGAAATATGTTTCGGTTATTAAAATTTACTAGAACATTTATCTCATTTATTTTAAAGGGAATACCCCATATTTTTACAATAAAATTAACTATCTCTTCTTGGGAATATCATCAATAGAAGAGTTGTGTGTATTGTACTTAACATAAGGTCTTTGTAATACTTTTTCCTTACGTGTAGATATTCCAGTTTTGATTTCTGGAATTATGTCATCACAATCATCACAGGTACCAACTTTAACTGTATAGTATTGCATTGATGAATGGGGATCGTGGAATCCTTTCCATCTAACAGAAAGTGGTGATTCGTTAGTTATATAATCTACGTCATCTCCAGTAAAGTTTGTATTAAGAATATCGATGACATGTCCTGTGGTAGGAGGCGCTGTGTCTACTGTCACTGGACGAGATATTAATGTAGTAGATAACCCTGCACCATTAATAGCCTGAAATTGGTATATATAGAATACAAAGATAACCAGAATATAGCATGGATGGGAAACCTTTGGAAAATTCATCAGTTAAAGCAAACCGTCTTTAACGATTTGTATCAATTTCTTTGCAATATTAAGGGATAAATAATAGCAATCCTCAACGATTAGTCTCTCGTTTTATTGAAATAATAAAGGGACAAATAATAAAGAACAGTGCAAGTTGAAAGCTATATTTACATCAAGCATAATGCATTAAAACTTTTTCTATCCAAAAAGGTAATGCAAAATTACAAAAAGAGATATACCTGTACAGTGACGTAATACATGTGTCCATCTTGTAATTTGTGTTCTAGAATCGCTTCATCACAATCATTATCTGTTATCTTATATGCCATAATGTCTTGATGACCTGGTCTAGTACCTATTGCCCATCGGTACTGACTTATACCACTCTCGGTGTCTTCAAATGATCCGCTCCAACTGAAAATAAATCATATATCAAGGATGATCCACTAGAAGAATATAGACAGGAATCAAAGGGGGATTATTCAGGGAAGGCAAAGGGACCGCACTGGTCAGAGAACCAGAGATTCGAGCTGGAACCAAGGCTGCTACAAGACAAGGGATCTGATACATAGTTATTATTAAAGAAGTCTGTGGCAAAGTGTCAGAACCGATTTTAAGAACGAAAAGTGTAACACGTACCATGCAGACAATACATCGTTTGACTTTATATATGTATTAGTAAATTGTATAGGTTTAGATGTAGTTTCCGGTGGACTATTATCAATTATGAAACCTTTAGAAGAAATGGTTTTAGTCCTGTTGACAAAATCAATTGCTGAAAATATAAAAAAACACATAATAATAAACAAGCAGTAGTGGAGTGCGCTTATGGAACAAACGGCGGCGAAGGAAGTTGCATGAGATAAAATTGATTTAAAGGGGCCATCCCGATTACATTTTGGGGGTTAAAGTTGCATAATTTTGTATGAACAGCCCTTAATAGCCACTAACTTAGATCCGTGCAACTTCTTCAAGCTATGTGATACGTTTTCAAACAACTTCCAATCGCCGGTATGGCTCAGTGGCCGAAGACTTGTGTTCTGTTTGCATTACACAGAAGTGTCTGGATAAAACGAGTCTATATATGTGCAGCTTTCAAACTAACCCTCACTTTTAAAGATCTCTATTGATTAAGTTAAAATTGGTATCAGATATACTCGCGCTTATCAAGTAAAACGACCATAACAATTTAAAAGAAAAACTTAAAAGAGCTAGTGTCAAGTTAAGCTTTTTTTGCATTTACGTCCAAACTATTTTGAACTGAAATTTTCAGACAAGGTAAATACACTATTCCTCTATATTTTGGCGTTTCAATTTTATACGTTTATGAACGTGTAATTTTCAGATTCTTTGAAATTCGGCCTGGCCCCTTTAATGATATTTCTAATGAACGAGCAATTGTACAAAGCGGGTAATATAAATCAATTTATTTTATTTAGAAGAATGGTATATATGTTTATAATTAATTACACGAATATAATACATAATTAACAAATTCAATTTAATTCTTTCTATTTGTTTTCATTTAAGTTATACATGTTTTACAGTTCTAATTATAAACCAGAAACCTGAATGTATACGTACCTTCTACAGTGACGTAATAAGTGTGGCCATTTTGTAAAGACAGATGGTGGAATATTTTATGATTAATCAAACCAACGTTATGTTTAGTTACAATATCTTCACCTCCCTCTAAAGAACCTTTATAAGTAAAAGAAAATTGACAATTTAAAGAACTGCATATTTACAGATTGACAATATGGCATGTTCATCCACTTTTATATTGTTGATTCAGCGATCCCTGTCGATTCCTTGAAACAAGTTAACCTTACCGACATATAAATGATATTTTGATATTCCACTTGGATGAACAGTTTTTCCACCATTTTCTTCTACGTCAAGAAAGCTATCCCAGTAAACAGCTACATCACTGTCGGATGACTGAAATAATATATTGGTTATTCATATAAAACTATTAAGAAACATTTATTCGGTACTGATGTAAAGTATATTAAAACCTCTATATGATGCATAAGAACTGCGTAATTAAATAATATATATTTCGTACTGTATAATACAAAAGACAGAGGCTTAATCAAATAATAGAAACAACGGAATGCTATATATTGCATATTATCCGAGGATAAGACCATTATACCGAAACACTGTTCATCTGGAATAACAAGAAATGAATGACACACTACCTATAATAAGTGTTCGAGTATAATAGGATCGAGATAATGGGACTCGACCATATTTATATAGTAATATTACCTGGTATTTAAAATCTTTCAAGTTCTCCACCAACACCCGGCCACCATTTGGTGGAGTCAAATCAACAGTTACTCCATCACTACAAGCATTTACTTCTTCCAAACCTTCCGTCCATTTTTCATGACCAGCAACAACAGCATCAGCATGGATACAGATATAATACCGTCTTCCATGTTTTAAAATATTTTGAGTTAATACATTGATGTATTCGTTTTCTGTGAAAAGAAATATAAAGAAATGCGGTAAAATTGAAGTCTTAATGATGAAGCCAATGAAGACTCCTTCAAAGTAAGTATTCTTATTCTAGTTGTTAGGCGTAAAAAATAGAGCGAGGAATCAATGGAATAGAGCCTATAATATGGCATTTACAAATCACCAAAACTTCCTCACCAGTTTGTCCACACTGTACAACATCTGGATGTGAACAAGGATCTCTTATCGTCATCTTTGGTTGGGTAAAATGTGTTACAGTAGAGAAGGCTGGGTCTTCCAGTAAACCCCACGTATAGTTTCTATGTCTTAATGTAGGCCATACGGCTGATATAATATTTTTATAGGGTGTATAGTCCACATCAGGTTTAGACCAGGCTGCGTTCTGATCAAGAGAAATTGACGTTCCTATTTCATTTGTGTTGGGGTCTGAAATACAAAACAAAAATCTTCAAATTATTTTAACGCTACTCATAAAAAGATGGACATGTCATTATCCATGGATCTTTCAAACCTATGTGCATGTGTGCGCGTTTATGTCAATTCCGAGATATATTTAAAAGGTGCTTACCGTTATTTAATGGCTGTCCTAAAGCATCTATAACAATAGCCGGTATAATTAATACGGGATCTATTGCTGAACAGTTTTTAATATCCGATGATATTATTGTTGATAACCCAGCTTTATTAAATATTCTTACAGCCAATCTTCTGCATTCACTAAAATCAACTTCACCATCTAAATTAATAGTAAACTGAAACTAAGAAATACAATAAATTTACATAAAATAATTTGTCTTCATGACACAATTTTGAAAACAGTTTCGAGTGGTTATAGCTAAGCAACCATCTTTGTGGTGTACTTCATTTTTGCTTCTTATACATTTTGTAGTTGTATAGTGATACAGGTGTTGTCCTTTACACATAGCTAAAACAGTTGCAATTTTTGTTCTTTCTGTCTATTGATTTGACTTGAATTTGTAACCGAGGTTACTTTTTAATCGAGGTTCCTGTTTAGGGAATTTCTATAATGTATACAGCTGTAATAGAGTTTTGATCGCATACAGGCAATCTTATAATTTGGATTCTTACCTTTGTCTCACTAATTCCCTGTACATTGTTTACTATACTCCATTTAGTAAATAGATGACTATTGTGTTTATTATCTGTTATACTCCACATATATTTATCTATGGTAGACTCCACAGAACACAATTTATCTTCGGTATTACTCCTGTAACTCAAGCTAACATCTAACTGGGATATGGAACAAAACATGAAATAATAACTCCACAGAACACAATTTATCTTCGGTATTACTCCTGTAACTCAAGCTAACATCTAACTGGGATATGGAACAAAACATGAAATAATAACCTTATTATATAAAATCAGACCGCCATATCAGACTACAAATAATAGCCCATTGACAGATTTTAGGTTCATACTTTGTTAATTGTATGGTTACTTCGTTGGGTTACATGCTGACTTTGCGCTCATTAATGTGTTGGTACAACGTCATATTAACGTTAAATTGTTATCTGGGTGATTATGTTAGCATTCGACCAGCAACTATAAGTATAGTGAGAAGCAAATTAAATATTTGATTATGTATAAATATTAATTCTAATTAGTTGGATTATTTTATTCAATTATATATGAATTACCTGCATCGGTTTGTGAAGTATATCTATATGTGGTATATCAGGTTCGCTCAACACTGTTACACCATTACTGACTACAGGTTGAGAACAAACTTCACCCGAACAGAACCTCACACTACTTCTATATGTTTTACAATAATCTAATGCTACTGGTTGGAAGATTCGACCAGAATTTGATAGAAAATTCTTATCTTCTACATTGTGCCATATATCCTCTGTTAAACAATGCATAAAAATTATATAATGACAATAACAACATTATAATATCAGTTTGCCGAGTATTCTTCTTTATTCTTTATCAACCATACAATTTATGTAAATTTTACCAATCGAACGCTATTACTCTAAGATTCTATTTTTTAAATCCTAATTATAAATATATCAAAACTCTATAATCAACAATATCAACCAATACAATAGATAATATTCATTTATTTCTAATTAATTTAATATTTATTTCAAAGTTATTCAATTATTTATTTCAATGTAATTCAGTGATTTCTTTCTCAAGCAATTTAGTCATTTATTTCAAAGTAATTCAAGCAATTATTTCAAAACTTTTCAAGCACTTATTTACCTGTGTTTTTCTGTCTCATCTGTAACTTCCACTTAATATCAGGATACATATGTTTATATGTATTTGAAATTGTCCAGTGTGCCATATAATAAGATGTTGATATTTGATAGTCAATATCCGACTCACAACCTGAGCTTGAATTCTGTGTCAGACAAAAATGACGTATAATCTTTGAGATTTCTTAATTGAATGTTTCATAGACAAATATGTGAAAAATGACAATACCAATAACTAATAATACTTCCAGTATCAGTTCAATAAATAATTCGTCATGAACATAATATAACGTACATGTACAATTAAAAAAAAGAATTACACCCCCACCCCCAAATATAATAGTGCACTTTCTTAGCTTACCAATATTAAGAAAATAGTTTACCTGCTGCAAATGGTGGTTTGGTAGCCAGGGTAGTCTTTCTATTTGGTATTATTATAAAATGAAAACAATGTATGGTATAAGGATAAGAAAATAATATGATGTTTTATTTGCAAAAATTATAAACAAGTGGGATTACAATTAGGAGTTAAATAGCTTTATAGTCATATATGATCATGCATTGTACATGGTCAATAGTACTTAATATCAAATACAAGAGACATAAATGTGACCCTTGCTGCCGGCCTACATTTACTATCAGTTTTATAAGTTAATCTATAGTTGATGTCAAATGTATATATCTACGAGATAATCTGAATTTAACCACTAAAACAGTATAACGAGCAAACTGCTAAAAAATGTGGTTGTGAGGTAATCTTTATTCTTAACCTCTGCGGTTATAATTAAACCTTTTTATTTATTTACCCGTTTGCTGACAATCAGAGCCATCCTTAATCCGAACTTCATTATTCAGGTTAACATTTTTCTGAACTATAGTGATACCATTAGATGATGCCTTTGTTGTTCCAGCGTCACTCCTAGCTGTTACCGTTACAAAGTATGTCTAAAAATAGAAACAATAATAATAACAATGCATACAAATATAGATTTCTGTATGTGTGTAGGGTCAGAAAAGGGGGAATCAATGAATAGAGCAATACTGAAGGTTTTCTGAAAAACGAGTATCTTGTAGCTTTTGTTTATACATATGTTGCATTAAAACACACCACCTACCTTGTGCAGCTGTAAATTAAGCCCGAGAAACGTATGCTGGGTCTTACTGCCAACGTTTTCATCTTTTATATCATTAACGAGTGGTTGTGAGCCAATACCAATACTGTACGTCACATGCTCAGCCATATCTTCAGATTCAAATCCAAACCATCTTGCTTTTAATTTATTGGTGGATAGTTGAAAATTACTGTCTTCTAATTCCTAAAGGGAATATTTTATAATTATAAACAAATGTGTTTAAATAGTGAAATACAACTGCAGGTAAAAGTCTACACGTATGTTAGGTATTTTGTATCGATGCCAGTGTAAGTATTTACCATATGGTTATTTAGTCTATGTATGTGACAACGGATACACTTAGAAAGAAGGTAAAGTATTTTGTAATATCGGTTTAGTGGAATCTAAACACATTGCTAATAAATGATTGAATATTGTCCAAAGACTAGAGGTTTCTTTCAACCGACTATATAGGTTGCAATGTATGAGAAGAGTCCCTGGTCTAAGTTACCAAAAAAATGATTCGATTCCCCACCGTCACAATACTACCAACTGTTGAAAACAGATATCCTAAAGATAGCATGACAATAGCATTAAACTATCTGTTCCATAGAAAATGACACAGATGTGCAAACGCGTTCGCCATAAGCATATGAAAAAGCTTACATTAACACCAAAGTCAGCTGCCTCGTCAGGTAGAATAACTTCAAATACAACCCCCTTGGCCGGTTTTCTGGTATTATGAATATATGGGTTAGATGTGAACACACTGTGTAATCCAACTATGTTCTCTACTCTTATAAATACATAGTAGGTATAGTTATGGTGTAAATCCCAATGAAGATCCTCCATGGAAAAAGCTGTACAGGTTGGTGGGTTAGCTAACGTACAGCTTCCGCCAGATGATAAGGAAGAATACGGATAGACGTCTTCAGATCCCGTTGAACTACCTGTAAAATGAAATATATTGCCTCTCTATATTCATGACAAAGAACAAACTTTTCGTTTTTTAGATCCGAATCCAATCATATGACTGCTATTCCCAAAGAAGAGTTCCAATTAATTGACCGATTTGACCCTATCAGCACCCATGCATAAACTTACCTACAGCCACTGTAAAGGTAAGTTGCGACGAGTCGGGATCAGATACAGTTGCTACTGACCAATCGGCCTCCAATATCTTATCCTCATATTTAACCAATACCTCACCACCAAGAGTAGGGGGAATAGTATGAACTAAGACCGGGCCTAATCCCTGGAAAACAATTATAACATGTTTTTTAAGTCTTATCGGAATGACATAACTTTAAAAACTTTTGTAAAAAAAACCAATATTTGATTAAAGTACCAAAATTATAAACAAGCGCCACCAACCTGAACAGTTTCCTTTCCAGCTTTGTTAATTGCCTTAATACTGATGTAAAATTCTGTTCCATCACTAAGTTGTGGATGGTAACCACGGTACCAAGAATGGTGATGGGTTGATGTAAATGGTAAAATGTCAGGGGCAGAAACTGAACTTTCAGCGGACGCTAAACCAAATTCATAATTGTAAATTTCTGTATTCATCAAACTACCCTTAGCAGTCCAATTAACATATAACTGAAATAAAATTAATATTTTTTATTTTCTTGTCTTGTTTTTAGAATGTTTAGTCCTGTGTAAATATAGGTCGGTCCGGTAAATGATTTTTTTACTGCGTTTGTGATGTAGCCTCCGAGGCAAATCTAATTCTGATTTACTAGAAATGTGACCAGAATGCCTCCTAATTCCGAAAATGATCATATAGTTACCTGAATCAACTGTAGATTGGTCCCAATGTGATGGTCCACTGGACCCACACCAGTAGGCCCGCTTGGCCATCCTGAGTGATATCAGAAAAATAAGTATAATTCCACTGTTCGTTAAGGTATATTATTGAAACTCTGTATGTTTATAGGTTAGTACCTGATGAATGAAGTATCAAATATCAGCTATCCTCATTGAGTTGTAACTTAAGTTATTCGCAAAAAAAACGGCCCGTTGTATTATACGCATTGCTATTCGTCCAAAAATCAGATTGCATCAATATTACCAATTAAGACTTAAATTATACAACGCACTAGTCCTTTCAACTCTATGTGTAGCCAGTGGTTAATTTGGGTATGATAAACTCACAAATGTAAAAAGTAGATGTTTTTATTATCGCTAAAAGTACACAACGCACTAGTCCTTTCAACTCTACGTGTAGCCAGTGGTTAATTTGGGTATGATAAACTCACAAATCTAAATAGTAGATGTTTTTATTATCGCTGTCTTCTTTAGACTAGTCGCAATAGTACAGTAGGACGTTAAACCTCATGTGTATTACTTATGTAGAACGGTAATCATGAGTTAATGACATGCTCTGAAAGAGAAACAGAATATACTTACATGAGAATGCATTGCAAGATACATCCTTGAAACAAATACTGCCGTCATTGGACTTTCACCACAAAAAATATTGGCCGGATATGTATGTATTGTACCATTGGAAAACCGCTCAATAGGAAAGTGATCAGTTACTTCGAAAGCTTTAGCTTTTCTCCTGAAATATATTGATATATTCTGTTAAAATGGCATTCTCTTTATTAAATTTAGTATTGCTTCGGGGATAAGCTTCGTTTGGAATGAAATATGTTACTCTTACCGCATTAAGTTTTTTTTTGTAGCGCATCAAGTATTTTTAAGCTTGTTGGTGTAAACTATATGACATTCTATTACGTTTTTATTCCATAACTACATGTTGATATTGAAAAAAAGGAGGCGTGAATATTTGGAACTTTGAGGCACGAATGTAAAATGGCAACCTACAATTGTAAATGTTTTAATTAAGATCCCAATTAATGAGTTAACTAGTATGATAAATACATGGATACAAGAAGTTTAATGTTTTATTTTTAATATACGAAATGACTTAAACTTACATACAAGATGGGTCCGGGTTTTTGAGTAGATATTTGCGTCTTGTATTTGATACATAATATACTTTATTATTTTCTTCTATTAAACCACCTTTTATTCTAGCCCCTTCTATATCTATTTCACTTATAGTAGGCAATGTTCTATCTACAACCACTCCATCAGAACAAACAGGTAGAGATACTTCTAGAGCTTGGTTATATGCTACCACGGTGATATAATATTTACCATCAGATGATGCTGTCCAAGAAGCATGGGTAGATGTAGTCTGTTGAACATCCTATAATATAATAGTATGAGACAAAGCCTTATAAAGTTCTACCATAAAAAGATAAATCCTACCAAGGACAAATACATTTACTTTAAAACTGATTCATTTGATTTGTTTAGATTACCTGTCTATTTACAAGATTCAGTTGAAATTTATCGGCACCCAAACAAGACGTCGAAAAACCATACTGATAAAATTTCACTCCACTCTCTCTATCAAAGAAACCTTCCCAATGTGCAAATAGTTCTAAATCTGGCTGAAAATCTACTTCCGGTGTACCGTATTTACCGTCATGCACCATCCCTTGATGCGGTGGACTAGTATCAATTGTAATCTGAAATACAGTTAATAATATTGATATATTACCAAGCTGCAGCTTTATATGTCCACTCGTCTTCAATAGCCCAGTCAGAGCTAAACAGTAGGGCGTTAAACCCCATTTCATTTCATATCATCTTAGTTTGAAAAATCAAACATTACAATGTGCCATAAAAAATCAAATTATTCTAAATATAAAAAGGTAGGCACCCTACAAAGGTAAACTTAATGTCATAATATATTCATAACAATGTGACATTGTTTAGTCATCACGCAATAATAACACATCCAAACAAATCGTGCATGGAGCAAGGAAGAATGTAGAGTGTATATTCTATTTCAGGTTGAAGCTCCAGTTTAAAAATCTAATACATGCCTGTTTAGTTAGAGTTGTTTTTAATTTAGCTTGATTCATCACAGTAACCACAATACGATAATCATGATCATGTGTACCAGTATTTTTATTATTTAAGATGCCTTCTCCGGATGTAGCAGTCACAGGTGGTTTTATTTGAAAATGGCGATGATAACATGTGCTAGTAGGAATGCAATAACAATTGGCTCCTCTGGCATTATTAGAATATTTACTTTGGCATTCTTTAATATTCTGAAAAATAAAATCAATGCAGAGTAATCAGTAGTAGTCAGGGGGATTTTGCGCGACGATTTGCTTCCCCTGTTACATCGTGAAGCCCCATGCCCTCTCTTGAACTAATGTTCTGAAAGATAAAATCAATACAGGGTAATCAGTAGTAGTTAGATTGCATTTGCGCGAAGAGTTGCCTCCCGTGTTGCATTGTGAAGCCCCATACCCTCTCTTGAAATAATATCCAAGTATTTTGAAATTCAAAATATAGAGGAGTATAGAATTTAATAAGCAGTTCACGATATTCACCCAGTTTCCCCATTGGTATATATAACATTTCTTTCATTATAGTATACTTACCGTTGTTTCGCCTTGCGGTGGAATACGCTTAGACCCATGTTCTATTTCCGTTAAATGATCCAAAATCTTCCATTGTACTGTTTCTATTCCACTATGATCATCATAGGCTACCCATTCTATGCTGTAAATTATATAACATGATATCACTCAGTAAATACTGTCACTATTACCTACCCTATAAGATAACTTCTATGCTATATTATATAATATCAAAACACGTGTATAATAAATATGTTCTCAATTCAATTCCATCTTTGTTGTCGATATAATTTAAACGATTCAGTACTATCAATCAAGCTCTAAATCTATCACATAATGTTAACCATTCTATGATTTTTTCAGTATGGCGTCAAAGTCAACATGAAACTAGACAGATAATCTGAATAACAAAATACTAAAGGAAAGGAAGTATTCTACATAACCATGTAAGGTAACTATTCTGCTTGTTTCCTTAAAGGGGCCATCCCGATAACATTTTTGGGGTTAAAACTGCTTAATTTTGTATGAAAAGCACTTAATAGCCTCTAACTTAGATCCGAGCAACTTCCAATCGCCGGTATGGCTCGGTGGCCGAAGACTTGTGTTCTGTTTGCATTACACAGAAGTGTCTGGATAAAACGAGTCTATATATTATGTGCCGCTTTCAATCTAACCCTGTTGAATCACTCTTAAAGCTCTCTATTGATTAAGCTAAAATTCGTTTCAAATACAGTCACGATTATCAAGTAAAACGACCATAACAATTCAAAAGAAAAACTTAAAAGAGCTACTGTCCAGTTAAGCTTTTTTTGCATCCACGTCCAAACTACTCAATACACTATTCCTCTATATTTTGGCGTTTAAATTTCATACGTTCATGAACGTGTAATTTTCTGATTCTTTGAAATTCGGGTTGGCCACTTTAATTGAAGTTTTACTTAATTTCCGTTCTCGTTTTGGTAGTTCATATACGAGACATACGTTGAAGATATCGTAAACATCGGGATGATTGTCCCAGAATTCAAATACTTACACCATTTTATCGAGTTCCTCAAAACCATGAACTGCTAGATTAACCTCATCACCCTTTGTTAACCATAGATTTTCAATAACAGGTGGTGAATTATCAAAATGGACGGTCAACGATTCTTCCTTATATTGAGATAAAATATCGTAAGCTCTGATAAAATATCGTAAAGTATCGCCATCTTTCAGATCTGGTGTTACTGTCACTTGCTGATCAAGTCCAAGATCTATGAATTCACTTTCAGAAGGCTGGTTAATCGAACTACCACCAGCGTGGTCCACTTTATATATGGTTTTAATACTAACAATTCCTACAAAATAAATAGATACTGTGATCATGTGTCAAAGAAAAGATCACATGACTGATAACATTACTGAGCGATTGTAATAATAGCTCTAAATCATTTCATTTTACTCAAATACAAAATGAAGATATGTGTTGGGGTTGGGGTGAGGGGTGTGGTTGAGCAGGAGGATGCTTTAACATTTATACAAATACATGGAGATATGGGGAGGGGTAAAAGGATGCTTTTAAATATATTGTAATGGTAGAAACAATGGACAGTCTACAACCATATCCCTAACCTTGTACATTGCTGATTGCCTGAGTTGTTCTAGACCCATAATTATCATCATATTGAGACTCTACACCAGGTTCTGATTTAACTGATGCTAGAAAACGACCATTGTGATGTACTGTGTTGATATATCTATACGTCCAACTGATTGTAACATAATTTAAATTAGTCTGCCATTTGTAATTGGTAGTAGGAACAGCAGTGGTCACTCTAAGCACATTCCCAGACGTCGTTGTTACAGCAGACGTGTCATCAAATATAACCAATCGTCTGGCTTTCTTATAATTTCCCGCTTTATCATAGGCTGATAAAATCATGGAATACACGGCGGGACTGGAAAATTTGACATCAACACTTTTCTGAAAGGATAAGATATTTATATTTCACAAAGGCAAACATATTCTAAAAATAAATATAAATATACATCTTTATCTTCATATTTCTATTAACATTTCATTTTGTAGTAATATTTATTATAATTTTAAATATTTCGGTTTTATGTGTTGCAATCGTAATCTGGTTTTATCTGATTTTGTCAACAATTTTATTTTTGGCTTTTATTGCACCTTTTATTGCTTTTTCAAAGTTCATTATCTTCTACAAACGTTCGTTTGTCTAGTTTTATAGATAATGGTGGTGAAATAGACGAATTTAAGACTAGTTTATTGGATACCGGAAGCAATTGTTGGTCATTGTAAATAGTGTATATGATACTCACTGACGTAGTTCTTGAGTCAGACTTCCTCGCCTTGACAACAAGTTCATTACCAACACGATGAAGTTCAAACAGTTCATACTCGTATTCTTTAATCCCAGCATCTGCATCCATCCAACCGTTCCATGAAAAACGCCGAGTGCGCTAGACAAATAATTTATTATTAAATGAAAACAAATTGAATTGTGGTTTAACGTCCCCCTGTTCTGCACCTACCTGGCTAATGAAAACTGGATTAAATAGAAATAGCGTCATCGCATGTATACTTTATTCTCATGTCGTCCCACGTGATATTATATAGCTGTGAATTGCATTTTGGTGTTACAATGACATGAATTTACAAGGAATGGATTTCGATATACAACAATACGTAAGCTTACTCTTCCGGACACCTGTTACCACTGCTTGTCGTGTTTTTTTGTACACAATAGCAGTCCATTTGCTGATTACACTATTTTGCTTGAATACATTAATTTTCCTATAACGTTTTTAGGACTTCGAATTCTGTCTTATGATTTGGATTGTTCGTACTTTGTTTTTATTTTATCTGGACAATACTCTGTTTGAGGTTTACAATAATTATATATCTAGGGTATAATATGTACCTGTTTAGATAGGTCTACATCAGAGAGCATATCTAGAGAACATCCTGACTGGGGTTTACAATGGTATGGATCCACAGTATCAAATGTTATAGAAAATGTATTGGTTTGAGTCAATCCTTGCAGGTATGTAGTCTCCACCAAGTTTGTTTCTTTATTTTCGATCTTAATAAATCCACCATTGGTAACTGACATCGAAAACGAGAGTCTAAAATGGACATTATGTAAACCTATAAAGACATCTGTCAACAGTGTGAATTCATTAACCCTTCTGTAAATGTTAGACCGGAAATATTCGTAAACAGAGAAGACTATCACAAGTTTTAGTACATTGAAATATGTCTGAAAGCTATTTATTATCAGAATTATTTCCAGTCTATATGCAGTTACATAAAAACAGTTTCTCAGTTTAGACAGCTCATTTTGGTACTTGGCCCAAGACTTGAAGCGCTTAAGGCAGATAATGGGACTTAAACTGTATTCTAGAAACCCCTGTGCATAATGATTAGTTTTTATGCGTTATTATGTTCTTGTTATGTCAAAAAATCGAGTACACTTTAATTCTGGCGTTCACGTGTCGGTTACATATTATGCGAGTTATTTCTAAAAACTTACACATCGTTGTGATTAAATGGTAGAGATAACTGAGATAAATCTGTTAATGTCTGTTCACAGGTAAACACGCCCTGATTAGGATTACTTCGACTCTGTGATCCACCACAAGGATGAGAAAGAAAAGTATTGGCATCTGAAATAGATCAACGTATTCCAAGAACAACGGAATCAATCTGAGACTGACATCAAGTAAATACAAGTTGGTTTCAATCAAACGACGTGCTGTTAACGAATGCATTACTAAATAATATAGTCAATGGTCATAGTTTTTTTTCTAAACAATATTTTTATTCATTAAATCTGAATTTGGACTGGGGAACAGACTATGCCTTTGTGTAACCCCAATTTTTGATTTAGATGCATGTACACATTATGTATAATACATAATGGAAAATATAGAGACTCTTATTTGTTTTGTTTTTTTGGTTGAATATAATAAATATTTTAGTATATTAAGATAATTATTGCTAATGGAAACAAAACGAATAAGAATTACAATCTTTTGTTGGATTAAAACAGAGGCGTGGATATATTTATGAGTAGATATTAAAAAAGCCTTTACCTCTTTCAAGACGTAAACTAGCACTAACAACGCCAACTTTGAAATCCTTGACATAGGCTTGTCGAGAAGGCACAACTGGTTTGTAATCTGCAGTAAATCTAAAGTGAATATTAACAGGATTAATCATATTAGTCCATACAGTATCTTGAACTGGTCCAGCATTTGTATTTCCCGGTGAATCAGTTTTACCGCCATTGTTAGCTGCTGTCAGACTTAATATATTCTCTTTAATTGACGGCTTTTTGGTTACTAAAAAAGATAAATTGATACAGCAATTAGTTAACATTACTTTGCAAGTTCTTTGTTTTAAATAAGCGAATTTTATAGTAACTGACATACTTTTACAACACAGAGTATTCGGTTGTTCGTTCAGTTTTTCTTGGGGTGAATAACAACAATACTTCATAAACCCATACAAACGTAACCGAGCACTTTTAAAAAACCGATGTCAATCGATGCGCAGTAATCGAAGGAACAAGAATACCAAGTTTAAGCCGGTCGTACTTGAATTAGCGGAGCCTTAGAATTTTTTTAGAAGAGATTCGGACAAAGGAATAACGAATATAATTAACCCTGTGGCACTAGTATAGTCCATGAACAACTTTACTACTAGCTAATGTGCATACCATTTCAAACCCCAGTACCAACTTGTTAACTCTTAATCCCGTCATAAGTTCCAACCATTATTGATGATAATAACCATTATTTTACGCATTAGAATGATTATGCTTATACTAATTTGATTCAGTAAATTCGACACAAATTCGTGTACAAGAATAGAAGTACATACCTGAATTAAATACGATAAAACAAAACAGATTACAATCATAAAAAGATAAAGAATAAACCGAGTTACAGCCGAGTTACAGCCGAGTTAATAGGTTTTCGATAACATCGTCCTTCCCACATCACTAGAGAACATCTTGACAAGTTTGTTTGTAACCGTTATTTTCCAATCATCGTGACTATTTGATAACATTTATATCTTGTCGACACAATTAAACTAAATCATTTTGAAACCTCATTAGCCAGAATGGAGCAGAGAAGTATTATGTTAAATACCATTTCATACATTAGCCCACTCCTCGTCTTCGACCGATTTCTCGTCTCCATAGGCCCCGTCGGTGTAGAAAAGTAGGACGTTAAACCCATTTTCATTAAATATCTTCAGTTAAACAAATATAAAAAAAACGCTCTGTATGTAATACAATTTCTACACTTACTTCTTTCGCATTTTGATCCTGTAAATCCTGATGTACATGCACAGTTTGATGCCAGTTCATTAGCACAACTTCCAGGATAACATGGAGTACTGTCAGATCGCCAAGAACACGCCTCTGTAATAATAGAAATGAAATATAATTGTACTGTTGGCTTTACAAAACTTGGTCAACTATATGTCCTTTTAATTTAACCAGTCGTAAATGTATCATTGAATTGAAGTAAGAGTAAGTCTGGTCTACATCAAACACGACACCAATCATTACTTACTGTGGGACAATATTTTGTGTTCATTTTTTTTTTGATTTCATAAATATAATTGTACTGTTGGCTTTACAAAACTTGGTCAACTATATGTCCTTTTAATTTAACCAGTCGTAAATGTATCATTGAATTGAAGTAAGAGTAAGTCTGGTCTACATCAAACACGACACCAATCATTACTTACTGTGGGACAATATTTTGTTCGTTCAGTTTTTCTTGGGGTGAATAACCCCCCCCCCCCCGGACTTCCCTTACAGACCCAACCTATCCATTTCGTGACTAGTCAATACACAACCTCTCCCCGCACTTCCCTTACTGACCCCACCTGTCTATTACGTGACTAGTTAATACACAACGCCTCCCCCATGTTTATTATTTATCAAACGTCCATTTTGTTCTTAGGAACAACAGAACAAACAAATGAATTAAAAGACAGACAAATTCAAAATTTCAAATAAAAGAAACACCCTTCTTACCAAAACATACAACATTTCCCCGAATTAAGTAGTAAAAAAATCAAAATTCAAATACATTCTATAAATTCAAAAATTAAAATGATCAATTAAACAAAAACATCAAATTCAAATACAACACTTTTTCCCAAATTCGGCGATTTCAATCTTCTGGCCTAATTAAGACAGTTTACTAGGGTAGTTCACTACTTTTTATGAGAAGATCGCTCTATGATACTGGCAGGTATTCCTTTTTATGAGAAGGTGCACTTTTACTACTAAAAGGTAATAGACCTAATAATATAAAATATATGTACCATGATCACACGCCAAATCAGAACCAACTGATCTCCACCCACTGCAACAAAAACTTCTGGTTCTATATTTTGTTCTGGAAAATACATATTTCACCATCGTCAATCATAGAAATTTAAACAGGCAATTTATTCTAACCATATCGCGATAGGATTATAGCATACTAACGTTCTAGCAAATGGGTCATTATTATGATACCTAATTTCCCATACTCAAAATTTAACACCTATCTATATGAATAACTTAAATGTGGAGTGACATCATTCCATTTTGGATATTCCGTCTTCAATTAGCCCAGTTTAGGTGCAAAACAGTAGGACGTTAAACCATATTTAATTAAGATATATTCTTCTTGCTCAATCCATAGTGAAACGCAAACAAACATGCGCTGATCCACGATTTTAGAGGGAGGGGGGTTATTACCGCGCACGAACCCAAATCTTCTTATTTCGAAGTGAACTATGTCATTGCCTTATTTTCCATGGATAACTGATACTTCTAGATTATTGTTTGTTACTATTTTGATAGTCCCCTTACTGTTTACCTGTAACTGTCTTTCATGATTTAAGACACACGAGATGTGAATGTACTTTTTATGGTACATATGGAACACCAATACTGGCTGGTTTAACTTTAAAACTTCCAAGTGGTATCATTTTCAACTGGTAGAACTATGTCTAAAATTTTCGTACAATCTTTTTAATACAGTAAATTAAGTTTAAAATACAATCATGATATCTTACCTATAGGCTGAGCATCGACCCCAACCAAACAATTTACAGCTTTTAGTGTATTTGTCTTGGTAGGATTTTTGTTCTGTACAAACATGACTACTACAAATTAAATAAAGAAATTCTTTAATAATTTATAGTTTTATTCTCCAGTTATCGATCCAAAACCTGTAAACATAGATAATCTGCCGAACCTGCTATGGTCTATATTGACCTCCAGATTATAATTGAAATTGTGTTAAAATGGACATATGCAAATCATCAAATATGATAAAACCATGCCATGAAACACATTATAATAAATATCAATTGTATGAAAACTAATTAGAATGTGTCTAATATGGATCATTAAACCATATTATTTCATCCTGTCTTTCCCTTAACTCCAAACCATCATATTGGGGTGCACGTAAATATCCCTTGGCAGTTGGAATTCGATATAAGAGTAGGTCGTAGCGGCGCTGCCAGGGCACAATTTCCCTCATAGCACACCGTATGGCATATGCCTGTCTTCATTGGCCCAGGTTAGGTGCAGAACAGTAGGGCGCTAAACCAAATTTAATTTCATTTCATTTGTGTGCAAGAATTGGTACCAAAGCACAAATATAACTGTGTCTCATCGGCAAACAAATGTTTTGATAATCCATGTTTCTCTGCTGTTTTTGTTAATGATTTACTAAAGATGATACATAATATGTGGCACACCGCAAAAAAGAGAAAGTTCAAATGAATTGCTGCCCTTGACATTTACACTGACACTACGAATAGTTAGATATCTTTTGAACCACACTTAAAACGTAGCGCGAAGACCAATCTCTTGCCGAGGATTACTAAGTAGGTCTTCAGTAGCTAACGTATCAAATGCAGCACTTAGGTCAAGTAGAAGAAGGATTACGTATAGGATATTAACCTACCCGAGGTTGTTATGTTATAGAACCCGCAGGCACAGCCCAAAGGTTTTATAGCATATCAACTGAGGGACAATAGGTTTATATCTGACATATACAACGCCCACCCTTAAATTAAATTGACTTTTCATTAATATTCAACAATGATTGGATAACGCCTGGGTAGTTTCCGTCCTCAAATAACGAACATTACCGAATTAATCACGTGCAAATACAAGATGGTGTTTTTTTTACACATCGCCATTTGAATAATTGAATTGCACGCAAAAACAAAATTTATAGTAGTACGAAGTCAGACGAATAATCAATCCCTTTTAGCCAACATACTGACGATGGAATGGGCGTGAATGCAACTATCGATGAGGATCTATCCAAAGCCTAAAGACAATTTGGATCAAAAGACATTCTTTCCCGATAATTCTGACAGTGAACTACGCTTAAAGGTGTTTGCTATGTTTTATAGACAGAAGGATTTGACCGACTGTTTAAAGTGCATTAGGCGGAGGACTGGAAAGTTCTAACTAGCTTAGTTTTCATAAGTCGTTGCAACTCACCGTTGGGGGAAGTTTTAATATTTATTTCTCGAGAAATAACACTAATATGTTGTAAACAGAACTACCACACTCCCATTTATGTGCCAGAAACGTTTTAAACAAATAATCTAAACGACAGCATTTTTTGTCCTCGCAATAATAAAGTAGTGAGACGGCGAGCTTTCAGCTAATGAAAATCTAGTAAATAGCGAATAACAGTAAATACACGTGACCGTAATGAGAATTTAATAGATCCCGTCGTTGTTTTGCTATAATATAATCAGTTCGATTGTTTTAAGCCAACCTCGTTATAAATCATATTTCTAATGAAAAGAAAGTGTGCGCTATTAATACTGGTATTCGCCGATGTCGGCTAACATGTAATAAGTGCATAGATATGAAAGATGTGGGTCAGCTATGTCGTGTTTTCGGACGAACAGTTTTTCCCGATGCCAGACAAGCTTTATCTCTCTTACCCCCTTGAAGCCGCTGCCACAGCTCAGAGTGTTAAGATAATTTGCAAAGGGTTGAAATGTTGTTTGATAGCAATGATATTATAGGCCTATATATAATCGAATATAAATATAGATAATTGCCAAATATCAATCAAGGTGTGCGAAGCTATACTTTATCAGAGACTCTCTTCCTACTGTATTTGTCTTTGCATGTGTAGACATATAAGCCTACTACTTCCCATTGTCGAGTTCACCCTAATATTCTGGTTAGAATAGACCCCCTAAGCGGGAAGCCCACCTTTCCTCATCTATAATAAAGTCTACACTGTAGCATCCATATAATATAACTATGCATGAATCAAATGCAAGGCCCAATATACCCACAAAACGGAAATTCATTAAGCCCGACCACATCACACCAGAGGCACCCCTAATAAGGTTTGATAATGTAATAACAATTAACTGATGTTTTGTGGACAATTATTTGTGTTTGCTACATTATGAAATTTTGAAATTAATGCATAGGCTAAAATGTCCCATGTTTGCCCATTCTAAAAAAACAAATATATTGACTACTTGGTCTTGCTCAAAGGACCGGTCTATGGGAGTTTTAAAAATACATAATGAAATTACAATAATAAATCAAATACATAAATATACACATATATAATATAAATAAAATGAAACCAAGTACGAACAATCCAAACCATAAGACAGAATTCAAAGTCCTGAAAAGCGTTATAGGCAAATAGTGTATTCAAACACTCTCACACACCCATACACACTACACATACACTAATTCATTGATAATTAACATCAAACAACTGTGAAAAAAATGTACAATAATAGACTAAATAAATATGTATGCTGCACATGTCTGATATATAAAGAAATAGTTAAGATTTGTAATACATGTAGTTCAAAAATTAGACATTAAATATTACTGTTATGACTTTAATTGACAAAAGTTACCAACTACTTTCATATGTGTCCACTTTTTACAAATCAAGCAAATAGCTGAAAAAGCACTAGTGGTAGAAGATTGAGCTGCTGAAAGTGATCTATGCGACCGTAATCGCTTCTTAGGTGACTGGGTTGACTGCGGTTTGACAGGTGGGACAGGGTTCTTTGCAACTCTCTTCTGGGTTTTCGATACGCTGCTTATCACAAAATCGAGAATAGCACAATATAACGCTAAACTATCGGTTTTTTTTTGTAAACATCGCGACACCACGACATTTTAACCTGACACTACGACATTTTTACAATACATTTGAAATGTAATGTCGCTTAAAAATGTCGTGATGTCGGGTTGTCGACTTTATTTATCAATGCTGAAGCGGCCACGAGATCAAGTTAGCCCTCGCTATCTCAACCTTCACTAAGAATACCTACCCTTCACTAAATTAACTGCGAATCAAACTGGCCCTCACTACCAAATTCTCTGGGTGACCATGACTTGAGTAAAATAATGTGCTCGGTATAGGCTACTGGCTACTCCCAGGCATTCTTAGTGAAGGTTGGGATAGTGAGGGCTTACTTGATCTCGTGGCCGCTTCAACATTGATAAATAAAATCGACAATTTTAAAAAATAATTATTAAATACTGGCACATGCTGGATGTGTGGAGATCATGTTTTTTAAATTAGTACAAAGAGATCTTGTTTTTTTAAATTAGTACAAAGAGACGTGTAATTTAAAAAATCAAAATCTCCCACAGAGGTTGTTGCAACGAACTATTTCAGAGGAGGATAATAGATGCAGTTTCTCTTCGGGGGGGGGGGGGTCTTACTGTATTAAACATTTTCGGCTCTAATCGTTGAATTAACTCTCAAAGATTTGGGAAAAAATTCCTAACGGAAAACGATACCCAAAATATTTACACATGAAAGCTTATTGTTTCTGTTAAGATTATTAAGCTTTCATATATTTATATATGAAAGCTTATTGTTTTTGTTAAAGTTATTTTTATTATTATTATTAAGCTTTCATATATTTATTTAAAAAAGCTTATTGTTTTTGTTAAAGTTATTATTATTATTAACCTTTCATATGTATTTACATATGAAAGATTATTGTTTCTGTTAAGATTATTATTCCTATTATTATTAGTTTTTGACCAATTTTAATTAAGCTGTGGACTCTCTATAGGTCACATTTCTTTTTTGGAGAAACTTGAAATATAGGTTTGTCCCCAAAAGATCTCGGATGCTTTCGATATTGGCATGTATCGGATCAAAACTGCATGGAGTATGGCCTCTGATTGTACGGAAATGATGTTTTAGGCTCCTGGACCCTATAGAGGTCACAATTTTTAACCGATTTTGATGAAAATTGAATGCAATTTTAAAACCCAAAGATCTTGGTTCCTTTCGATATCTGCGACTATCAAAACGTAATTCGATGAATTATGACCCCTGATTGTCCGAAAAATCACCCATTTTTGCTTGTGGTTCCTTTGAAGGTCACAATTATTATAAGAAAGTTGAGTTCAAATCTCGGGAAAATCGGACCAAAATTGCCAAACAAAATGGCCGCCGTTTGTACGCGAATACTGTTAAAAAATGGTATATTATGGTTGTGGACCCTGTATAGGTCACAATTTTAATTCGATTCTGGTGAAACTTGAAATGCATGGTTATAACCGAAAGATCTTGGGTTTTTTTGTTATTTGGGCATATCGCATCGTAACTGAATTATGGCCCCTGATTGTCCGAAAGACTCTATCACTGTTATATCCGACGGATGGTTGAGTTCGAATTTCGAGAAAATTGGACCATAATTGCCAGACAAAATGGTCGTTGTTGGTACTCGAATAGTGTCAAAATATGGTATATCATATTGTGGACCCTGTAGAGGTCAGAATTTAAATTCGACTTTGATGACACTTGAAATCCACGTTTCTAAAGATCTTGATTCTTTTCGATATTTGCGCATATCAAATTATAACTTAATGAATTATGGCCTTTGATTGTAGAAAAAATCACTTTCGGTATTGCTTGTTCTCTATCCATCTCTCGAAAATATGGGCGTATCCTGCCTGTCGGTGCCAGCCTACTATCTTTTTTGTTAAAGATATTATTATTAAGCTTTTATATGATATATCATATGAAAGCTTATTGTTTCTGTTAAAGTTATTATTTTTATTTTTTGTGTGTCTTTTTCCTGCAAATCTTATATCTCAGAATCTAACCGTGGGATCTTTCTGAAACTTTGACCTACCCACCAAGAATGGATGGTGGCTTTGGAATGGGCATTTTTTTAAAACATTTTACGAATCCAAAATCACCGAATTTTACGAACAAATGCATTTGACCTACATTGCTGTAACTTTATGACTATTTGACTTCTTTTACTATTTTTTTTTCTTTGTGTACCTTGACTCATTTACTTCAAATCTGCAATTTCGGATTTTCGTCGCTGTGATTTCGAACCGGTAGTTAAAATCAACATGACAACTTCTTTAATAGTTGCACGATTTTCATGAAAATAAGTATATAAGTATATCTTGCCGATACGACCTGAAAAATGTCATTATAAATTTTCTGAATTATCTCCCCTTGAGGAAATTAAGGATAAAATCGACGAAATATAGGTCAGATTGCCTTGATTTTTTTTTCTTTACTAGTTATGACACTACAGGGGTAAAAATAATTGCCTCAATCTTTGAAAAACGTTGAAAAATCCTTAAATTATTGAAAATGTTCTTTTATTTATCTTTTTTACAAACAACTACTGATTAGATATTACTGACAGTTCTGGTACAGAAAGATATCTATCCAAACAACTTGTTAAAACTATCCCGACAATGATCCAAACACCAGAAGTGATCGAAAAAATATCAGATATTTGGGACAAAAACACAAAAAAGTTTTAAAAAAAAGAAAAAAAGAAAAGAAAATACAGTAAAAAAAATGGTATGCTTGCAAAAATCACGATTTCTCAGCCGGGTTTCACTGAATCAAAACAATTAAAGTATCGTTTGCTAGCACGATGAATGGGTTATGTTATGACATACTTCTTGTCTGATTCCTGAACATACTTCTTGTCTGATTCCTGATAATAAAACATTGAATTTAGTTGACCTGATGAGTTATTTCGATTGTAATCGGTAATCTATGCACAATTAAATAAGTCGATTGGCTTACTAATTTTAGTTCGAAACTTGATTTACTATTTCGAAAGTTGAATACAAAACTACGATACTTGCTTCATGAACAGGACTTAAAAACAATTATGCAAAGAGGGGTGTCACCTATTAAAACTAATGAGGACACAAAATTCAATGAAAGTTTTGACACAAATGAAAGAGGATAGGATTCATTTTATTTTAAGTAATGATCCAACACAATAAGCATATATAATACGAACCCGGACCTTTGGACCCGACACCCCAATGCGGGTTAAACCCAGAGCAAACGATTTATTAAATAACAATAAAATGAAAGAACAAGGAAGAAATATTAAGTGGGTCAGGAATGCAGTAAAATACGTCTATTATGGTATATTATATCAACATTTTTCTTCCAGTAATTATTAATGTACGTGTTATATGAATTATAGAAAATGATCAGCGATGGAAGAGATTTGTGGAATGGAATAGATATTTCGGGACTGGTAACGTTGGATATCAGAGTAGTATTTAAAGATATGCCGTAACCAGCTAGAGATTTACAACTGCAACACGGGACAATACTAGGCGGTCAAGGGCTGTTCTAAAATATGTAGTAGTAAGAAAAGGGTGCATGGGTCATACCTTGGATGTGGCGACTGGTTTTTGCGACATGCCTGCTTTCGACGGCTGAGAGACAACAAAGTACGCCGATATCTCGGATGTCATCCTCTAACAATGGTTGGAAGGGGCCTCGCTGTCCAGGTGGGCCTCGGAGGGGCCCATCATTGCTACCATCAGATGCAGTCCTCGATCTGACCATGCTCACGTCGCTTTTCCCGCAACTGAGATTTGTTGTTGGGGGCGTGAAAATCGAGAGTTCGTTTTATCATGACCCATATGCGTCACGTCTAATTTGAGAAATGTTCATTACAAACCACTGCCCCTATATTGATTTAAATGGGTTTCTGGAAAAGGGAGGATGGTAACGGAGGGGCGCGAAACTTTGGTTTTAATTGGTATAGTGAATGCCGTGACAGAATTCGATCATGTGCATTTTCCAGAGATAAGTATAGGATATTAACCTATCCGATGTTGCTATGTTATATAACCCGCGGGCGCAGCCCAAGGGTGATATAATATATCAACTGAGGGATAATGGGTTTATATCTGACATATACAACGCCCATCCTTAAATTTAATGGACTCTTCCATTAAAGGCCAACAACGATTGGCTACCTACTCGGTAGTTTCCGTAAAATAACGAAAATTACCGAATTAATTAATCACGTGCAATTTCGTGGTTGTTGTTGTTTATACGGCGCCATTTTAAAGAATTGAATAGCAAAAGCACAAACAAAATGGATAGGAATACGAAGTCAGACGAATAATCAACTCCTTAAGCCAACAAATTGACGATGGAATTGATGTGGATGCAACTATCGATGAGGATCTATTCAAACTTAAAAAAAAATTGGATCAAAGAGCGTTTTTTTCCGATAATTTTGACAGTCAGTGAACAATGATTGAAGGTTTTCACTAAGTTTAGAGAAGGATTTGACCGACTGTTTTTAGTGCATGGACTGTACCCAAAATTATTTTATAATGGAAATTTTGTGCGATAAATACTTTCAAGTCTAGGAGTGTGTGGACGGAAAGAAGATTCTGAAGGATATCTTAGACATGGTCGAGTTTGGATAACCGATTTAAATATGCCGATAAGTATGCCGTCTATTTCGGTTTTGAATGTTGCAAACTGTACCATAATAATTTTTAATTGTGAAAAGAATAAAAATCTATTTCTGTGTTTTTAGTATTATTTCGATCATCAGCGGTTGATATGAGTCGAATACATCGACCTGAGATGACGTCATTAGCGGTTGATATGAAATATCAACCTGTCACGACGTCATCAGCGGCTGATATTAACAGAATATCAACCTATGATGACACGTCATGACAGGTTGTTATGAGATATAACTGCTATACACATCAAAGAGAAAACTACCGCCAGTTGTATATGCAATTTAATTGGTTGAAAGTTTGGGAAACTATAACCTTGGTTCTATTTGAATGCGAGCGATGAGTCTATCAATCTATTGACGATGCTAAAAACTAGAAAATTGGAAAATTATTTTAATTTGTAGGATATGGAAACGCACGTTTATAATAATATATTATGTATGTTTTTACTGGGAACCGAAAGTTTGTATTTCCTCAAAAAAGTTCAGTTGCAACAGACTTGGATAAAAGTCTGAAAGTCTTTCATAATATTATTGTTTTAAAAGATTTTGAAAAGCAATGTGATCTTTGAAATTCTTGTGTAAGTTACAAAATCATTGATTTTAAATTCCCGCCATGGGAGATTATATAAAGAGCTGACACCCACTATATTAGTTACAAAATTTCAGTCAAATTGATCCAGTCTGAACCAATATTTTAGCGATAGGATTTTCGTCCTAACCTCCACCATCATTACTACGTTTAAAACCGTTTCTCTTCAAAGACAAAAATGAAACTGAAACAAGAAATTTTATGGTAAAAATATGGTACGTTAATTTGCTGAAAATTTTAGTCAAATTGCACCACTTGGAACCGAGAATTTAGCGATTGCATTATCGTCGATCATCATTACTAAAGCCGGTACGATAAAAACATAGTCTCGATTATCCATTTCATGATGAAATCATAAATGCAAGTTGAGCAGCAAATCGGACCAAACTCCAGTAAATATCACAATCTAGCGAAGTTAATTTATGTCAAATTAATAATTAAGATAACATTGAAGGCCTTAAAAAAGACCTGCACTAGGCAGATTTAGCTCTTGCATAATACATGATTAATGTTTTACACAGGTTACATTCGAAGGAATATCGTTACTGCTTATTATTGATCGACGTTTAGACAAGGCAGACTTTATAAAGACTGATAAAGCCAAGTCGAAACGTCTCTAAGTAATGAACAGTGATTGTATTTCATATAATTGTGACCTGTGTATTCCTGTGTATTGTTAAATACACAGATTTATTTCTGATAATCTTAATTTGATAATGTATAATTCAACTGATAAATATTACAATAAAAAGTGGAAAGATCAAACAAAATACTTACACTGCTTGTATTCTATATGTAAGAAACCATACTAATAATAACACAATTAATGCATTGGAGCAAACATTTCTAATATAATTCCTCATCTTATTCACAATATATCTTTAAAGTCCTAATTGATGCACAGTGATACACAAGTTCTTTATGAAATGTGCCAGAGAAGGCGTTCACACTACATATACCTTATGAATACCAAGTGATGCGTGAAATCAAAGATATCCGGGTTCTAGTTACGTATCATTTTTGTTAGCGACTGTACTTTCATCATTTTAAAACATTAAAAAATACAACACCGACAGGGTAAATTTAACGGGAATTTCCCGGGAATTTGGGGAATTTTTTAATTTGGTGTCATAAATTGAAACCTATGTCGCTATTAATGAGTTGCAAGTGACAGTAACATTTTAATAACTAAAAGATACAAAAGATATTATTTGGTATTATATATATATATTATATACTAAAATCTAATAACTAATAATGAGTTCTGTTAAATTGTTTTGTTTATACACAGGTTCAACTCAACATTCTATAATTGATGCTCAAAGTTCGGTAACTCAGGTTCAGATGAATCCTCATGAAAATTTCTGTACTCGAAGGATCCTTGTCAGCTTCGAAGAATTTCAAATTAGATCTTATACAGACCAACTTTTCAACACGTTCATTAGTTAATAGGTTTCTAACTTTTGTATGGGTTGTATCAAACAGAGAACCAAATGCGTCCTGGTGCTGCTGATGAAGGTGATATTGTAAGAATTAATGAAGCTATACTCCAAAAAGCTTTTGATGCACGCAGTCCCTTTACATAAATTTAACTCTTTAGTTTTACCATTTGGAACATGTTTAAATAAGTTCTTATAGTTTACATAGATGAAAGTTAAAAAGAGAAAAAGGAAATTCGAGTTAATAAATATAATTTGAGTATTTTTCAGTTCTAAAAATTGATTTGAAAATTCCCAGCTTTGCAAACCTAACCAGGATATATATTTCCTCTGCATTAAAATGGCTAGTTGTGATTAGGGAAACTTGGCTCTGTGTGGGTTCGATATGAATCATGTTGATTTTTCAAGCCATGTCTTTATTTTTCAGGGATGGTGACAGTGGGGGATTATATATAAAGCTGACTTTCAAATGTGCACATGTTGGCATTTTGTTCGTAAACCGTGTGAAGTAGAAAAACGTTCAGGGTGAAAATTTGCTATCGTAGAAAACTCTCTTACTTCGCAGATATACAAACTAAATACAAATGAGCTTTAATATTGCCTTTTCTCAAAATAACTAAATATTGCTCTGAAGGGGTGTTTATAAACCCATTAGACACCGATTTAACAAATGCAGATTATTTGTCTCTGCTCGCATGGTTACCTGAATAAGAAATTAGTTATTGACTAAGTTTTGTATTCTCAAAAGTCAGATTAGCTAATCATTGACTATAATCTTTTGTAATCAACAATAAAATTAATTTTTTAAATTTGATTATAATTCAATGTTTAATATAATCAGTAATTGAAAGGGCTTTTATCATTGATAAAGGGGCCCAATTACAGGAAATACAATGAACTTCCCACTGCTCCTAACGTGGGCTAATGAAGAGGGGCATTCGTCATACAGTGTGCTATGATGGGAATTTTGCCAGGGTAGCGGCGCTACTGCCTACTCGAATTTCAACTACCAATGAATCTTTTAAGTGTACGCCAATGTGTACAGACTAGCGAGGCAGCTTCTTGCCCACTTAGTCACGTCCCCCCCCCCCTGAATTACAGAAAGTACATTAGAAAAGTACATGTTTTAGAACATTCTTTCCTATCCGAGTGCCCGTTATATTTTTTTTTTTGGGGGGGGGGGGTCCGCAACGTCAAAGGGGTTCATATGGGTGGTCAGGAAAAATAAAATGTGTGAAAAAGAATATTTTAAGTAATCGAAATGAAATGAAATGGGTGTTCAACGTCACACAGAAACTTATAATTGCTTATTCTTAAAAAAATCTGAACGACATCCCAGTGCACATAAAATTAGATTAAAAAAGACCAGTCTCCATCCTAACCCAGAATCCAATTTAGTAGGAAACATACTAATGTGGCTTTACCCCCCGAGAACCCAAATTTATTATTTTTTCCTCAGAAACAAAATTAGCAGAATGCCAGAAGCACCATCCAAGGAAGACCAGGATCGCCACCTGCACCAGAAAACAGTTAAATTACTTTTGTATATAAACCTAATGTATAATATGTATTTTAAATAAAGCTAGGAAATATCACGAGCTAATTTTTCATCACCCTAGACAAGTGCTTATGTGGAGATTTAACCCCTCCCCAAATTCTTAAACCTAACCCTTCCCATCTCTTAATAATTGCTGCCTTCAGTTCTGAAAACGATGAAAATACTGCTTCTTTTTCAAAGCTGGTTTTGGGGAGATTGGCGGCTATTTTGAAATTTGTTTTAAACTTTGCTTAATCTTGGCGGAACAATAGCCACTCTGTACAATTTTGTATATTAAAGGGACAATCCCGATAAGAACAGAGTCTCAAAAATTAAAGTCCGAGTATTTGTGAAATGTATGGACCAAAATATAAAAGCATGGTGTATTTACATTGTCTAAAAATTTCATTTGAAAATATTGAGTCGTTTGGACGTGGACGTCAACACTGCTTATCCGGACACGTAACCCTTTTAAGATTTCGGGTCATTTTTTTCATTGGGTGACCTGGTAATCGATTAACGTTTCTTGAGAGGTCTATACAGTGAATGACCCATGTACCTTCATATTTTTTTTATAGAAAAAAGTCTGGTTTTATCCAGATACTGTATAATGCAAAGGTCTCCATTTCCAGATACAGACTGTCATGTTTAAGTTATTTACAAGCGTATCACAAATATCGGGTTAGTTGATCGGCCTTAGATAATGGGTTTTAAATGATTTTAACACAAAATTAAGCAGTTTTATTCCCTAAAAAATTATCGGGATTGGCCCTTTAAGCAAATTTAAAGTTTCGAAAGATTAAGACTCGCTTACTAATATCAGTATGTATTTTTTTGTACGATGTAAACAAAAACACAACACGTAAGCATTTTATACAAAGGCAGTATTGTCATCCCCTAAGAAATCAGCCCATACAGTCCACTGACATTTTTTACACTTCTGAAAGAGGATAGATTTCATTTTATTTTTAGCAACAATACAATATAATAAACTGAAAAAATACGACAGGGGGCACACGCTCTATTAAACAAGGTAAACTGAAAGAACAAGGAAGAAATTTCAGGAATGTAGTGAATTACGTCTTTGTTAAAAGAAATATACATTTGTGTTTATCAATATATTATTTCAGAGGTAGAAAATAAGATGCAATAATTTCCATTAAAAAACAAAAGTCCACGTGATAAATTATAGAAATGAAACGAAAAGGGGTTTAATGTCCTACTCTTCTGCACCTAACCTCGGCTAATTGAAGACGGGCATACGCCATACAGTGTGTTATGACGGTAATTTTAGGCCCGGGCAGCTGCGCTACGGCCTAATTTAAGTCCAGCTGGCAAGGGATCTTTTACGTGCACGCAACACAGGACCTCGGTTTTTCGTACCACCCGAACGACTAGGCAGTTGTCCTTGCCAGGCCCTCTGTTCTGCATCACTGAAACCACGCCGGAAAATCGAGATGAACTTACTCGGCCAATGCAGGCCTCACCCACTTTTCCACGTGATCACCAATAAACTATAGAAAATCCTTGAATACTATCCAAGGAGTTGATTTCTCCCGCATGGTACCCCGTTAACGTACTAATATAGTTTCCATTCGCTTGACACCCCGTGGTTAACTACTCTATGGAGAGACATCAAACGGTTGAAACCCGGTAGACAACCGCCGCTAAACACGTAGGAAATATTAACCGCCGCTATTCAATACATATACTGGTAATCATAATATATAGGATTACTATACTATTTACAGCTGCCACAATTTGGGTTATAATATAGGAAAGAATATACTTGCTGTATAAGTATAATGACGGGAAACACTAGTGTTAATATTTATATATATTTATATATCTATTGTATAAAAATGTCGGAATAAATTATAAAGATTGACAGCAGCATGTTAAATATATTGAGGAAACATATCACAGTTATTAGCAATCTACAGGAATCTACAATAGTTGTTTGAAGCAGATAGTGGATGTGCGGTTATAAAGAATCAGGGGCGGATCCAGAGGGGGGGGGGGGTTGACCCCCCCCCCAGCTCAGCCACAAAAAAAAATTCAAAAAAATTCAACACTTTTTATGAGAAAAAACTCACGGCCGCTTAGGCTTGAAAATATGAAGGATGCGAGTTTGTATACATTGAGTTGAGTCATGACTTTCATTCCATTGTACACAAAAGCAAATAGTCACATACAGCTCTGGGGTTACTCAAAACTAAGTTATTTTAACGATCCGTTAAACTCTAACGGACCTATATCTTGGTAACGGGTTGTTTGTTAAATTTACTACAGAAAACACTATAGAATAATTTATTTTTTCCTTTAGAAATATTAGCATAAACCTGTACGAAAAATTTATTGAGGCCTTTATTTCCAGCAACAATCTTTCTCTCTGTTAAAGTTAACGGATCGTTAAAAGATAACGGAGCTTTGACCAACCGGCCCCGGGCAATTATCCAAAATCGTCGACAGCATAAATTGCCGTTGGGACCAATTGACCCCTATCGACGACGGCAGTTTTTGTAATACCGTACAGTATGAAAATATAAGTTTATTGAAATTTAAAGAGTTTTATTAACACTGTTCGGCTGGTGACGTTGAATATTGTTGTGTTTGCTTTTTAATTTTATCGACAGCGTTGATAACTAGCCTAATTGTCGAATTCCCTTCCTTTCGTTTCCCCTTTTTCTCGCACACCAAGTAACGCACCAAGTTTGGAATAAAACACATAATGACGTTAGTAGGCTAAATCCGATCATTGATATTTGCTCTTCATATGGTATCTGGAGATATTTTGTTCCTCTCCTGTGAAGGGAGTATACCCCATCAATATTTTATGGACATTTTATGCGATTTTATTGTCGATGTTTAGACCTGTAGTCTTGGAATTTAGCTACCGGAAATACGTCAGAATGCACCAAATTGAATCTATTTTACCAAATTTTTCTGGGGGAGGACCCCCAGAACCCCCATTACAATGTTTAGCGCCTTCGGCAATTAGTTAAACAGTTATCCAACCTCCCCCCCCCCCCTGCAAAAATCCTACATCCGCCTCTGAGAATATATTGTAACCAGAATCTAACATAGATATTTTGAAATGATAATCTCGATATGTTAAAGTACGATGGTATGATTATAATGTAAGAAAAGACCGCATGGGTCCACAGCTATTAGTGTTAAATATATTCTTGGTAACTTCGATATATCAGGCATCTCAATGGTAAGGGAGGCAACTTTTGTCTCTTGCCATTGTATAACATCCGCTCCTCCCGGCGAAGTTCCTAAACTGACTTCATAATAAAGGTTCTTCCATGGGGACGTAAATAAATCTCTCCATGACATTTCCAATGATTTACCATCAAATGATCTGGCAATAAGTAATTTTGAACCCGCTGAAATATAGAGAATAGTAATAAAAGTATTATTATTCATTCAGAATATATCTTTCAATATAAACCAGTAGTCAAATTCAAACAGTCCAATCCAATTAGAGAAAATTAGCATATTTAAAAAAACAGGGCCAAATCAAAGTTCATCTAGTTAAATGTGCTATCTTTGAAAATTTACAGCTTCAAGTGTTTTCAAATGAAATGAAATACTGTTATGCACCTAACCTGGGCTAATCCTCAAACTGAATCCAATTTCTGACTCTTTGAATATCAGAGGCATAAATTTGTTGCACGTGCATTATATTACACATCGTATATCAAATTTGAAATTTTTTATTGACAGAATGACTTTTACAAACCTTGTAAAATAGGAGGTTGTGCTACAGATGCTATAACTGTTGATAAATAATTGTCTTGTCTTCCTAATATATTTATAGTAGAAACACTAACATTATAGTAAGAGTTAGGTTGTAGTGACAAATCTCTTAATTTAGCCTGGCTATAACCGATCTCTGTAACTGGAACTTCTTTATCTAAATTATAACCTGGACCATACACTGATACCTGGTAATAAAATACATAAATCTTATACTTGTAACAACCAAAATATACCATGTAAAGAAGACATGCCTCATATGCAACTTAAGTTTATATTACTAAGTTTCCTGCCAGTCAGGGTGATTATTTTAAACTAAAACACTAAATCGTTTTATCATGAAAAAAAAGCTGTTAATTAGGCTATAGTCGGTCAAATATGCACAGATAATTAAGGGTTAAAGTCCATTTGTTTGGAATTTCTCTTTTTCTTAAAAGATACATACCTGTATAGCCTTGGTATCAATTCTGGTATTTTCTAAATCCCATTTTAATCGTAAACTATCAGTCAATGGATAACAATCATCCTTCACCGGATATGCAGATACTCCATCTTTATGAATGGCGATCTGGCCGTCTGCTGTGACAGCCATTTTGTTTATAACCAGAACGCCATCAGTAGTAGCTGTAGTTGGTAAACCAGCTTTATTATAACATCTTACAGTAGAATAAAGTTGTTTAGAGTTCTGTATTTGACCAACACTGAGTTCTACTTGAGCAAATGATTGTTTATCTGGTACAGGAGTAAATGACTGTATATCAACACCATCGTGTGTTGAGCCTAGTATATAAAAAAACATTAATTGATTTTACAAATAGTAGATTGTATGTTGCAGAAATTTACAATAATTACTGCAAACCTTGGACTTCCGTTACCTAGAGATACGCCATTTTTATATGATGGAATGCAAAATAAAATTGCGTTTTACGTCCTACTATTCTACACTGACATTCGTTATACAGTGTGCCACGAGGGGATTCTTGTCTATAACCGATTAACAAACTACGTTATTACAATGTTGAAAATAGTGAAGTATTACCTATAGCCCATTGACAATATTCTACTCCTGGTTCTGGATCTTCTACTTTCCAATTTACTGATATAAGATTGGTTAGCTGGAAATTTACATCATCCTCTAAAATGATCAAAACATATTTAAATCAACAAACGAGAAAGACAAGTTAATGCATTAAACAAGAAAACACACGAGTTGATGCGAAATCGTCCTTCACGGTTTTGATGACAACGATTATGTGGTTGTGATAAAATGTTAACTGTTACTGGCTTAGTAAACAGTAAAAGACTGTCATGTAATAAACAAAGTTTCAACCCTGAACTTAGTGTTGATAACCATCCTGACAATAACATAGGTAATTTCTTACCATTAATATTTCCCATTACAGTACTCAACACTAAACATTTAATTTCTTACCTATACCATCGTTTATCTCTGATATTATAGGCGGAGTCATATCAACAACAATACTCTCTGATTGGCTGACAGTTGTCAGTCCAGCGCCATTGGTTGACGTCACCGTCAAGTAAAGTAATGTATTATGGGCTAAATTTAGACCAGATGCTGTAGCTTGCTGATTTCTGCCAACACGTGTGAATGGCTGAATCTGGGTTCCACCTTGCACAGTTCCTGAAATTAATGTGATTGTTATAATTGAAAGCCATTGCTAAAACCGTTTCGTTAAAGAAGAATGCCCCCTGCGTAATTTTCCAAGATATTACATGATAACAAAATCAACTGGACTTCTAAATGAAATCTATGGAAACAGAAAACGATTTGCTATGACTAAATATAAGCATTAAGTTGCTTGTTACTGTGTCCAATTTATTATATTATTCCATTCATCGTTGTATAAATGAACTCTGAATAAATACATTTTAAATCAAATACCTATATGATATAAACACTTCCGTATTAATTAATTAGTCACTGATATATTTAGATATACTAGTGTATTCAAACTAAACTCACCTAGTGACCATTGATAATCTGTAATTGGACTTTGATCATCTTTAAAATGCCATGTAAGATGAAGAGATGACCAATAAGGTCTAAATACTGTATGATGTATTAAATGATTAGAATCACTTGTTATATCTATATAATTAACTTGTTGTACATATATATCATCTACAGCTAATATCATATGTAATTTACTTGTACCAATTCTTATCACTTCGCTTGCTTCTCTTGGATGGAATACATAAGTAAATTTATTCCATAATATTAATGGCTGTTGGTCGATGTCACATATCCCCTGACATCGTTCTGGGTCAAGGCTGAAAGTGTGCGTTTCTTGTCCGAATAGCACAAAACCTTCCACGCTGTGATGCTGAATGCTAACATCATGTGGATATCCGACATGTAATATAACATGGTAAGCACTTTGAATGTTTAAATTAAAAATTGTTTGTTGAATATGACCTTTCACCTTAACATAGGCTCCTCCTTCTTTGGAAACTGAAGGTTGTGACTGGATTTTAATACACGAGTTGTCGTCACCATACCAACCAGATGGTGGTTGGTCATCACATTCCTTATTTGATTCTGTCACGCCTTCTTCAAATGATGGATTGGCGATGAGATTGACTCCAGTATATTCTATATCAACCGGTACTGGGGGCGTGGTATCAATTGTAATACCATCAGATATTGCTACATCAGATTCCAACCCACTTCCATCTACAGCATACACTTTATTATAAATTGTCATACCTATAAAAATAAAATACAGTAATCGTATTTGTTACAGTAGCAGTAAAATGTTTATAATAATAGATCACATCTGAAAAAGAAACTGTTCCGAAACTCTATACGAGATGGGCGTAGATTTAGGGGGCCGCCATTTTTATGATCGTCAGGACAGGTTTTCAGGTTTACATCCAAATGGATGTCCCGCTCTGAATGGGCTATTTAACCACTGTTTTAGGTATTGCAACAGTAATTGATCTTCACGATATCTTCCTCCTTAATTGTAGGTAGTCAATTTTCCATATCGCCTTCATATTTCCCCTTGTTACAGCTTTCATCGAAATAACACTGGTAAACTGTTCGTAATTAGTATTTTGGTTTGGTAATGAAAGGTTCCAGGGTTTGCCCCCCCCCCTCTCAAAGGTTATGACAAATCCACGCCCTTAGATGGCTTGGGCAGTTATGGGTTGGTTTTTGTGTATGTTATTTTTCAGGGGACTCTTTCCAGAAGCATTTGTAGAGATACAAAAAACTTGATCTTGATCTTGTCTACCATACTACTGTATGGAACCGGTATCGCACGTGTTGATCGAGCCAAGAAAATAATATGACGAGTGATATATTTATTCCTACTGTAGAATATATAGTGTCTAAAGGTAATTGAGATTCGATGTTATTCAATTAATATGAAAACTTTGTATTATAACGCCTACCATGAATTAAAGGTGAGGTTAGGTTTACAGACACCCTAGTATTTAATCCTACATTCTTCCAGTCGTGTATATTACAATCTGTAGTACTAACATCAGTACCAATACACCAGTAATATTTAACTATACCAGTACCACTATCAGTAAAACCATACCACGATGATGATATAACTGTTGTACAGTCTTGGTAATCATTATCATAGATATCTATAAAATATGAAACAAAACGAGACTGTATCCGCCAATTTATCATGGTTGTCTATAAATAGAATAAATAATAAAACTTATCATAAAATAGGAAATTCCTTAGGGAAACAACATGAAAATACGTACCAGATTAAAATAAGTCTATGAGCTATGTTGGGTAATTTTAAGCTGACCCACAAAAAAACCCAAGACCCACAAAAGAACAGGACTTTTATGCAAAGCGACCAAGATAACTGAAATTTTGGGGACTGATCTACACAGATAGACATTAAAGTTTAGTTTTGCGGTGGAGGAGGGGTGGTGTGGGGGCTACATTGGCTTATTTCAATAGTTTACTTACCATTACCATCATGTATAATACCGGAAGTGGGAGTTGAATTGTCTATTAATAGTCCATCACTATTGGCCCAGCTCAATAATCCTGCTTTATTATAAGCTAGTACAGTACTATAATATTCTCTATTCTCTCGTAGATTTAGATTAGTAGCTGTATAGACACTAGTATTTTCTGGTACTCTTGTAGATGACTGATGAACGTTGTGGCCTAGATGTCATAAAAAGAAGCAGAAAACGCTATTGATTACATTATTAAAGATGCCCTATGTAAGATTTAGATAAAGAGCTGGCAGTGTTCGCTATAATGGTTTCAACAAAAGATAATGAAACAGCAATAAAAAAATATAATAAAAATTCAGTTCTCTATTCTGAGGGAAGTTGTCAGTGTTTGAGGTTTGAGTATAGGGTAGTCTCCATTTTTATTGCTATCGTATTTCATATCATGACACTCCCATGTCCTAAAATGTTAATTACGGGCTTTTCATGTCAAAAGATTTCTAATATTGATAGAACATTTGAGGCCAAAAGAAAGATTTGCATACAAAATTTTAGTTCACAATTTGTCTTTAGACTGACTATACTAGATAATGAGTCTGGTTCAAAAATACCTTTCGGAATGGAAACATCAGTTTAAATACGTTTTCATGAAAATAATAAATACTCGTTTCCGTTAATATTGTGGCTCGGACAAGTAATTATGTTAGTATTAAAACCAACCTTGTGGATGTGTGCTTATATAAGGCTTAAAATAATCGAATCCATGAATTCCTCCTCTAAATTTATTCTTCCAACCAACAATAATCTGATTACTGGATGTTTGATAATCTATATCTTTAACACTTGATATAGTTTCTAATTCTTTTATCTGGATAAAATCACAAAATCAAATCAATAATTCCATTTAAAATTAGGTTCATCAAAACGAACAAAAAGTAGGCGTTATAATAACCTTTACAATTAAATAGTTTGGTGTCTTTAACTTATTGTATATACTTACAGCAGCTCCCGCTATGTGACTGACACTAGGAGCAGACGTCAGTGGTGTAATACCAGGAGATTTAAATATAGCATATTGATTTGTATTATACCATACCCTCACAAATACACTATATGACACAGACTTATCTAAAACTTTAGCTGGAATATATAAAACAGTATTACGATATTATATATACTAGAAACACAGGGGACCTAAAGCCTATCCCTGTGGCACACCTTTACAAGCAAAAATATTTTGGTTTTAGAGGTTAAACATATGTTTAATGTTTATAGTTGAATATATTGATGAGATAGCCTATTGATCGATGTGTGCTTTGTTAATAATTATTATATATAGGGCCTACTAATAAATATATAGAAGTATTGATTGTTTCCTGAAATAAATGAATAACAGGTTTAAAAGGTATACCTGTAGGCAAAGTAATTATAGCTTCGGTATTTTCACCAACATCAAACCAAGTTCTTTCAGTACCAGTGTCGTATATTCCACTCGGTGAATTTTCACCGGAATGTCCAGCACTGCATTCATATCTAAAATAACATGCATCTATGAAGTTAATAATGAACTAAAATGGGCTTGGTAGGCTGAGGCAGAGGGCCTCAAGATTTAGCGGGCCTGTAACAAAACTGTATGATATTTTTGACAATCATTTAAGGAGTTTAATTTACCTTACAGGAGAGATTCCTTGTGGGTTGATTATGCTCCACCTGGCAGCTAGGAAATTATCAGACGATGTGTAATGAATCTGTGCAGCATCAGTCGACATCAAATTAGTAATGTCAGTAACTTGGATAATATTATGTGGATTCCCTGCAAGAATGATTATAAATAAGAAATAAATCACATGGTGGATACAAACACATAGAAATACAGGTATATGGTTCATTGAACATCTGAAATTATTTAAGGTAGATTGAACACACTGAGCCATTGGTGGTGCAAATTCAAAGTTAAACCTAGCAGAAGGGTTCACAAAGAATGAATTAATTAATATGAGTAATTTTAAATAAACTTGATAGACATATACCTGTTGAGATCTCGTTGCAGTTTTCAGCACCTGAACATGTTTTGTCTTGTGCAGCACAGACACAATGTCCGAGACAATTATACGGTTGACATCTCCTGACTAAATCTAACATTCCTCCGTTCACAAGTTCAAATTCAGAATGGGCAGGCATACTTTTTAATCCAACCTATGTCAAAAATAAAAATGACAAGATATATAACCCATTAAAACGACTGGAAATAAAATATATTCATGGTTCTGTTAATAGAAATAGTGATTTTGCATACGGCTTATATACCCACATGTTCTATAGCATTACATATAATGTACGAGAAAATGATAATAATTACCGCGTTAACAGCCCATACAGATATGAAAACAGAATTGCCCATTTGAAGTGTCTTGGTAGTTATTGTAACTGATTGTACCATTCCTTCATCATTAAAATTATCTCCAGCCACATGTTGAAACGTCGTTTGTTGATCGCCCTGTGAAAATATGTTTTCAGAAAAGAATTTTGTGAAGTAAGACAATAGGTCATATTACCTATGATTAATTAGAGACCGAAGCGAAGCATTTTTTTTTAAGATTAGGGGTGATTAAATGTAGCTAATTAACACCAAAAATTGTATTATGTTTAAGAATGCGCATATTTCCATAATCAGAGATACTTGCCTGGTTGAGATCAGTAAAGAAAGGGTTGGTTCCAACACTGACTTTATACTCGGTTATACCAGTATGTAGATCGGCAAATCCCAACCATGCTAACTTAATAGATGTAGTAGACCATTTGTTCCAGTTATTTCTATCTCTGTTTAAGTTAGCGGCATGGTCAGTATCAATAGCAAACATACCTGAAATAACATTAAAAAATATTTCATCAGAGAAGAAGCACAGTTTGTATGATGGCAATATTTTAATTCTTCAAGATGGCCAAAATAAAAGCAAAACGACAACCCGCTCAGATTGTTTATATTTATCAGATTAGTTACTTATTTAAGAGTGGAAAACAAATTTAAAAAAAATAAAATTAGAGTACATGGATTTATTTAGATCGAGAATTAGTGATCAGATCAGATCGTTGTTCTGATCTAATGTAACCATAACCATTAGCACTCTCAATCCATAGAAACAATACGCGTACCTCTAGTAGGTGGAGTAGAATCAACTGTTATATCATCTGTAATAGTCGACTGACACAAACCGGCTAAATTACAACCAATCACTTTAACTTTATATTTACTACCGTCGTGTAGAGCTAGACCAGAAAACGTAAACTCTGTTAACACACTAGGAATCTGAAGGAAAAATAGTAATACATTCTCTAAAGCTAGTCCAAAAATATTAATCTGAAGGAAAAATAGTAATACATTCTCTAAAGCTAGTCCAAAAATATTAATATATCCAACTATACAATGTTACCGAGACAATGTCTATTAGACACCACTGCATTTCTTCTTTCAATTACTGAATTCACTATAGGAATGCTATTGTCTGACAATAATGTTTCATTTTGTAAAAAAAAACCCACAGTATGTTTAAAATTATTCATAAGACGTACCTCCATAGCTGAAGAATTGAAATCTCCCAATAAATGAGGTGAAATAGAAATGTATTGTCTTTCTATATCTGATTCATCATCAGTAAACTTCCATTCAATTTTAATACTAGATTTTGATATGGTAGTTGAAGGTAAACTAGAACTAAACGATGAGACGGGAACTGCCCTTTGTACCACTACTGGTAAAGTTGTATCGATTCTAAAACCATTTGATGTAGCTTCGCTGAATAAACCTAATAATATAAAATCGTGGTTTAGTGGCGGCTGTATAATGCACAAATAATACAAAACGATGATGATATAAATATAATAGTAATCCTAAGCAAGCAATTTACCCCCCCCCACACTGACACACAACAACGGATGTCGACTCGTCTATGATGAACCTGGGCCTACAGGACATGGTCCTTGTGGTTCTATATTCTAACACAACACTGATAACGCTTCCAGCATGTAAAATCATGTCTTTAAACCTCCAAGATCTACACCTCCTTTCAAAGCTACACTAGTTGTTATCTCCGTTACATATATAGTTTCTTAATGAAATAGTTTGGGTCTAGTGGACGGTAGAACCCATTTATCTCACTATCCAGAGGCGGATCCAGGAAATCCAGTTAGGGGGGAGGGTTGGGGTTCATCTGAGAAAATTTTTGAAAAAATCGGGGTGTCAGTGGTGATTTGTGGCGCATATCTATTTTTTTATACTGTTATTTAGGGATTTAGGGGGGGGCCCGGGCACCAAGCCCCCCCCCCCTGGATCCGCCTCTGTCACTATCTAGCGCTTATGCTATTGCGGACGTCCTCATACCATCAACGATTTGAATGTAATGAAACCGACACAATTAAAATGAAACTGACACATCGTGCGTTCAGCATGTGATCACCATAACTCCTGTAAACAGAGCCCATAAAGGGATGATAATTCGAATCCATTTTAGTAAGGGAGATAACTCTGAATATTTCGTATAGGACAGCTTTTACTACTTTTATACACATTGATAACAACCCTAAAGCCGATTATACCATATTAATACATTGGGCCCACAACAGTAATGCATGTTCATGTACATGTAACTTAAATTATTGTTTTTGTAAGCATCACTAACCTTATTAAAATAATTTGAGTCATACCTGCTTTATTGTAACATCTAACAGTAACATAAATTCTAGTATCAATAGGCAATAGTTTATTATCAGGTAAATTAGATCTATAGGCCCGTTCGACCACTGGTAAAATTCGAGGGCTAAGTAACTCTTCGCCTCCAAAGGTTGTTCCTACTCTCCATTCATATCTCGCTACACCAGACTGTGCATCTTTAAACCCATGCCATTTGGCACCAACAAAGTTTCTGAAACCAGGATGAGAATTCTTAAAAAATGCACACACCACATCATGTTAACCTATTCAGTAGCTTTAGTAGAGTCCGATTTGGAACATAATGATAGCAACACTCTTATATCTATACAAGCTGTCCAGAACCGCTTTAAAAATGTCAATCAAATAATTAAGATACGTTGCCAGCTAAATCGTCCGTCGTCCGTGTGGTCGACAAGTGTTGTTGCATATAATTATTCTTTTGTAGGCAACGTGGTCATTTACATGACAAATTGGTGAAATTCAATAGGCTTATTTCATACGGATCGGATGAAAACTTTTAGTGTTAGAGCGTTCACAAGTTGCAACAAAGAGAAACAAGGACCATAACTCCAGAATAAATTAACGGAAATTAAACAAATGCAAACATATATCAATTTTAAAACAAGGAGATGATAAATATAGTCTGTACGTTGTCGTAAGAAATTGTGTACGACGGAAAGACAGACGGGCGGACGGGGGTGATGGCAATATACGACAACATGGCTTATTGTAAAATGCCTTCTCAGATAATATGTACTTGATACACGTGATCCAATAATATTCTTGGATCTTGATGTCTTTTTTATAGTTTGCTCTACCAAAGGAAAAAAGTAACAGACTTGATAATCGTGTTTAAAATACCTTGTTGCTTGGAATTCTACATCTAAATCTTTCGTTCCGTCTAAAACTCTTCCCACGTCCGGTGGTGTCACGTCAATTATAACCCCGTCAGAAATGGCCGACGTACACATGTCTGCCGTATTGCACCCTGTTACCGTGGTGATATATTTTGTTCCAGGAGTAAATTTGGAAGGTGGAAAGGTAAAATCTGAAATGTGTATCGGTTGTTAACAGTTATTAGAGCATCTACCTTATTTATTCTAAAGGGAATATCCCATATTTTTTACAATAAAATTAACTAATATCACCAATTGTTCTATGACAGAAGAGTTGTGTGTATTGTACTTAAAAGAAGGCGTTTGTAATACTATTCCTTACGTGTAGATATTCCTGTTTTGATTTCTGGAATTATGTCATCACAATCATCACAGGTACCAACTTTAACTGTATAGTATTGCATTGATGAATGGGGATCGTGGAATCCTTCCCATCTCACAGAAAGTGGTGATTCGTTAGTGATATAATCTACGTCATCTCCAGTAAAGTTTGTATTAAGAATATCGATGACATGTCCTGTGGTAGGAGGCGTTGTGTCTACTGTCACTGGACGAGATATTAATGTAGTAGATAACCCTGCACCATTAACAGCCTGAAACACCACAATAGACGAGAGTTATTTTTAAATTGGTATATATAGAATACAAAGATAACCAGAATATAGCATGAATTGGAAACCTTTGAAAAATTCATCAGTTATAGCAAACCGTCTTTAACGATTAGTATCAATTTCTTTGCAATAATTAAGGGATAAATAATAGCAAACCTAAACGATTAGTCTCTCGTTTTATTGAAATAATAAAGGGACAAATAATAAAGAACAATGCAAGTTGAAAGCTATATGACCATTATCCCCACCCTATCTATAATTACATCAAGCATAATGCATTAAAACTTTTTCTATCCAAAAAGGTAATGCAAAATTACAAAAAGAGATATACCTGTACAGTGACGTAATACACGTGTCCATCTTGTAATTTGTGTTCTAGAATCGCTTCATCACAATCATTATCTGTTATCTTATAAGCCATAATGTCTTGATGACCTGGTCTAGTACCTATTGCCCATCGATACTGACTTATACCACTCTCTGTGTCTTCAAATGATCCGCTCCAACTGAAAATAAATCATATATCAAGGATGATCCACTATAAGAATATAGACAGGAATCAAAGGGGGATTATTCAGGGAAAGCAAAGGGACCGCACTGGTCAGAGAACCAGAGATTCGAGCTGGAACCAAGACTGCTACAAGACACGGGATCTGATAACTAATTATTATTAAAGAAGTCTGTGGCAAAGTGTCAGAACCGATTTTAAGAACGAAAAGTGTAACACCTACCATGCAGACAATACATCGTTTGACTTTATATATGTATTAGTAAATTGTATAGGTTTAGATGTAGTTTCCGGTGGACTATTATCAATTATGAAACCTTTAGAAGTAATGGTTTTAGTCCTGTTGACAAAATCAATTGCTGAAAATATAAAAAAACACATAATACTAAACAAGCAGTAGTGGAGTGCGCTTATGGAACAAACGGCGGCGAAGAAAGTTGCATGAGATAAAATTGATTTAAAGGGGCCATCCCGATTACATTTTGGGGGTTAAAGCTGCATAATTTTGTATGAACAGCCCTTAATAGCCTCTAACTTAGATCCGAGCAACTTCTTCAAGCTATGTGATACGTTTTCAAACAACTTCCAATCGCCGGTATGGCTCGGTGGCCGAAGACTTGTGTTCTGTTTGCATTACACAGAAGTATCTGGATAAAACGAGTTTATATATGTGCAGCTTTCAATCTAACCCTCACTTTTAAAGATCTCTATTGATTAAGTTAAAATTGGTATCAGATATACTCGCGCTTATCAAGTAAAACGACCATAACAATTTAAAAGAAAAACTTAAAAGAGCAAGTGTCAAGTTAGGCTTTTTTTGCATTCACGTCCAAACTACTCCATATTTTTAACTGAAATTTTCAGACAAGGTAAATACACTATTCCTCTATATTTTGTCGTTTCAATTTTATACGTTTATGAACGTGTAATTTTCAGATTCTTTGAAATTCGGGCTGGCCCCTTTAATGATATTACCAATGAACGAGCAATTGTACAAAGCGGGTAATATAAATCAATTTATTTTATTTAGAAGAATGGTATATATATGTTTATAATTAATTACACGAATATAATACATAATTAACAAATTCAATTTAATTGTTTCTATTTGTTTTCATTTAAGTTATACATGTTTTACAGTTATAATTATAAACCAGAAACCTGAATGTATACGTACCTTCTACAGTGACGTAATAAGTGTGGCCATTTTGTAAAGACAGATGGTGGAATATTTTATGATTAATCAAACCAACGTTATGTTTAGTTACAATATCTTCACCTCCCTCTAAAGAACCTTTATAAGTAAAAGAAAATTGACAATTTAAAGAACTGCATATTTACAGATTGACAATATGGCATGTTCATCCACTTTTATATTGTTGATTCAGCGATCCCTGTCGATTCCTTGAAACAAGTTAACCTTACCGACATATAAATGATATTTTGATATTCCACTTGGATGAACAGTTTTTCCACCATTTTCTTCTACGTCAAGAAAGCTATCCCAGTAAACAGCTACATCACTGTCGGATGACTGAAATAATATATTGGTTATTCATGTAAAACTATTAAGAAACATTTATTCGGTACTGATGTAAAGTATATTAAAACCTCTATATGGTGCATAAGAACTGCGTAATTAAATGATATATATTTCGAACTGTATAATACAAAAGACAGGCTTAATCAAATAATAGAAACAACGGAATGCTATATATTGCATATTATCCGAGGATAAGACCATTATACCGAAACACTGTTCATCTGGAATTACAAGAAATGAATGACACACTACCTATAATAAGTGTTCGAGTATAATAGGATCGAGATAATGGGACTCGACCATATTTATATAGTAATATTACCTGGTATTTAAAAACTTTCAAGTTCTCCACCAACACCCGGCCACCATTTGGTGGAGTCAAATCAACAGTTACTCCATCACTACAGGCATTTACTTCTTTCAAACCTTCCGTCCATTTTTCATGACCAGCAACAACAGCATCAGCATGGATACAGATATAATACCGTCTTCCATGTTTTAAAATATTTTGAGTTAATACATTGATGTATTCGTTTTCTGTGAAAAGAAATATAAAGAAATGCGGTAAAATTGAAGTCTTAATGATGAAGCCAATGAAGACTCCTTCAAAGTAAGAATTCTTATTCTAGTTGTTAGGCGTAAAAAATAGAGCGAGGAATCAATGGAATAGAGCCTATAATATGGCATTTACAAATCACCAAAACTTCCTCACCAGTTTGTCCACACTGTACAACATCTGGATGTGAACAAGGATCTCTTATCGTCATCTTTGGTTGAGTAAAATGTGTTACAGTAGAGAAGGCTGGGTCTTCAAGTAAACCCCACGTATAGTTTCTATGTCTTAATGTAGGCCATACGGCTGATATAATATTTTTAAAAGCTGTATAGTCCACATCAGGTTTAGGCCAGACTGCGTTCTGATCAAGAGAAATTGACGTTCCTATTTCATTTGTGTTGGGGTCTGAAATACAAAACAAAAATCTTCAAATTATTTTAACGCTACTCATAAAAAGATGGACATGTCATTATCCATGGATCTTTCAAACCTATGTGCATGTGTGCGCGTTTATGTCAATTCCGAGATATATTTAAAAGGTGCTTACCGTTATTTAATGGCTGTCCTAAAGCATCTATAACAATAGCCGGTATAATTAATACGGGATCTATTGCTGAACAGTTTTTAATATCCGATGATATTATTGTTGATAACCCAGCTTTATTAAATATTCTTACAGCCAATCTTCTGCATTCACTAAAATCAACTTCACCATCTAAATTAATAGTAAACTGAAACTAAGAAATACAATAAATTTACATAAAATAGTTTGTCTTCATGACACAATTTTGAAAACAGTTTCGAGTGGTTATAGCTAAGCAACCATCTTTGTGGTGTACTTCATTTTTGCTTCTTATACATTTTGTAGTTGTAGAGTGATACAGGTGTTGTCCTTTACACATAGCTAAAACAGCTGCAATTTTTGTTCTTTCTGTCTATTGATTTGTCTTGAATTTGTAACCGAGGTTACTTTTTAATCGAGGTTCCTGTTTAGGGAATTTCTATAATGTATACAGCTGTAATAGAGTTTTAATCGCATACAGGCAATCTTAGAATTTGGATTCTTACCTTTGTCTCACTAATTCCCTGTACATTGTTTACTATACTCCATTTAGTAAATAGATGACTATTGTGTTTATTATCTGTTATACTCCACATATATTTATCTATGGTAGACTCCACAGAACACAATTTATCTTCGGTATTACTCCTGTAACTCAAGCTAACATCTAACTGGAATATGGAACAAAACATGAAATAATAGCCTTATTATATAAAATCAGACCGCCATATCAGACTACAAATAATAGCCCATTGACAGATTTTAGGTTCATACTTTGTTAATTGTATGGTTACTTCGTTGGGTTACATGCTGACTTTGCGCTCATTAATGTGTTGGTACAACGTCATATTAACGTTAAATTGTTATCTGGGTGATTATGTTAGCATTCGACCAGCAACTATAAGTATAGTGAGAAGCAAATTAAATATTTGATTATGTATAAATATTAATTCTAATTAGTTGGATTACATTATCTATATTTGAATTACCTGCATCGGTTTGTGAAGTATATCTATATGTGGTATATCAGGTTCGCTCAACACTGTTACACCATTACTGACTACAGGTTGAGAACAAACTTCACCCGAACAGAACCTCACACTACTTCTATATGTTTTACAATAATCTAATGCTACTGGTTGGAAGATTCGACCAGAATTTGATAGAAAATTCTTATCTTCTACATTGTGCCATATATCCTCTGTTAAACAATGCATAATAATTTAATAATGACAATAACAACATTTAAAATATTAGTTTGCCGAGTATTCTTCTTTATTCTTTATCAACCATACAATTTATGTAAATTTTACCAATCGAACGCTATTACTCTAAGATTCTATTTTTTAAATCCTAATTATAAATATATCAAAACTCTATAATCAACAATATCAACCAATACAATAGATAATATTCATTTATTTCTAATTAATTTAATATTTATTTCAAAGTTATTCAATTATTTATTTCAATGTAATTCAGTGATTTATTTCAATGTAATTCAGTTATTTATTTCTGAAGCAATTTAGTCATTTGTTTCAAAGTAATTCAAGCAATTATTTCAAAACTTTTCAAGCACTTATTTACCTGTGTTTTTCTGTCTCATCTGTAACTTCCACTTAATATCAGGATACATATGTTTATATGTATTTGATATTGTCCAGTGTGCCATATAATAAGATGTTGATATTTGATAGTCAATATCCGACTCACAACCTGAGCTTGAATTCTGTGTCAGACAAAAATGACGTATAATCTTTGAGATTTCTTAATTGACAAATATATGAAAAATGACAATACCAATAACTAATAATACTTCCAGTATCAGTTCAATAAATAATTCGTCATGAACATAATATAACGCACAATTAAAAATAAGAATTACACCCCCACCCACAAATATAATAGTGCACTGTTCTTAGCTTACCAATATTAAGAAAATAGTTTACCTGCTGCAAATGGTGGTTTGGTAGCCAGGGGAGTCTTTCTATTTGGTATTATTATAAAATGAAAACAATGTATGGTATAAGGATAAGAAAATAATATGATGTTTTATTTGCAAAAATTATAAACAAGTGGGATTACAATTAGGAGTTAAATAGCTTTATAGTCATATATGATCATGCATTGTACATGGTCAATAGTACTTAATATCAAATACAAGAGACATAAATGTGACCCTTGCTGCCGGCCTACATTTACTATCAGTTTTATAAGTTAATCTATAGTTGATGTCAAATGTATATATCTACGAGATAATCCAATTAAACCATTAAAACAGTATAACGAGCAAACTGGTAAAAAATGTGGTTGTGAGGTAATCTTTATTCTTAACCTCTGCAGTTATAATTAAACCTTTTATTAATTTACCCGTTTGCTGACAATCAGAGCCATCTTTTATCCGAACTTCATTATTCAGGTTAACATTTTTCTGAACTATAGTGATACCATTAGATGATGCCTTTGTTGTTCCAGCGTCACTCCTAGCTGTTACCGTTACAAAGTATGTCTAAAAATAGTAACAATAATAATAACAATACATACAAATATAGATTTCTGTATGTGTGTAGGGTCAGAAAAGGGGGAATCCATGAATAGAGCAATACTGAAGGTTTTCTGAAAAACGAGTATCTTGTAGCTTTTGTTTATACATATGTTGCATTAAAACACACCACCTACCTTGTGCAGCTGTAAATTAAGCCCGAGAAACGTATGCTGGGTCTTACTGCCAACGTTTTCATCTTTTATATCATTAACGAGTGGTTGTGAGCCAATACCAATACTGTAGTCACATGCTCAGCCATATCATCAGATTCAAATCCAAACTATCTTGCTTTTAATTTACTGGTGGATAGTTGAAAATTACTGTCTTCTAATTCCTAAAGGGAAGATTTTATAATTATAAACAAATGTGTTTAAATAGTGAAATACAACTGCAGGTAAAAGTCTACACGTATGTTAGGTATTTTGTATCGATGCCAGTGTAAGTATTTACCATATGGTTATTTAGTCTATGTATGTGACAACGGATACACTTAGAAAGAAGGTAAAGTATTTTGTAATATCGGTTTAGTGGAATCTGAACACATTGCTAATAAATGATTGAATATTGTCCAAAGACTAGAGGTTTCTTTCAACCGACTATGTAGGTTGCAATGTATGAGAAGATTCCCTGGTCTATGTTACCAAAAAAATGATTCGATTCCCCACCGTCACAATACTACCAACTGTTGAAAACAGATATCCTAAAGATAGCATGACAATAGCATTACACTATCTGTTCCATAGAAAGTGACACAGATGTGCCTTGCAAACGCGTTCGCCATAAGCATATGAAAAAGCTTACATTAACACCAAAGTCAGCTGCCTCGTCAGGTAGAATAACTTCAAATACAACTCCCTTGGCTGGTTTTCTGGTATTATGAATATATGGATTAGATGTGAACACACTGTGTAATCCAACTATGTTCTCTACTCTTATAGATACATAGTAGGTAAAGTTATGGTGTAAATCCCAATGAAGATCCTCCATGGAAAAAGCTGTACAGGTTGGTGGGTTAGCTAACGTACAGCTTCCGCCAGATGATAAGGAAGAATACGGATAGACGTCTTCAGATCCCGTTGAACTACCTGTAAAATGAAATATATTGCCTCTCTATATTCATGACAAAGAACAAACTTTTCGTTTTTTAGATCCGAATCCAATCATATGACTGCTATTCCCAAAGCAGAGTTCCAATTAATTGACCGATTTGACCCTATCAGCATCCATGCATAAACTTACCTACAGCCGCTGTAAAGGTAAGTTGCGACGAGTCGGGATCAGATACAGTTGCTGCTGACCAATCGGCCTCCAATATCTTATCCTCATATTTAACCAATACCTCACCACCAAGAGTAGGGGGGATAGTATGAACTAAGACCGGGCCTAATCCCTGGAAAATAATTATAACATGTTTTTTTAAGTCTTATCGGAATGTCATAACTTTAAAAACTTTTGTAAAATAAACCAATATTTGATTAAAGTACCAAAATCATAAACAAGCGCCACCAACCTGAACAGTTTCCGTTCCAGCTTTGTTAATTGCCTTAATACTGATGTAAAATTCTGTTCCATCACTAAGTTGTGGATGGTAACCACGGTACCAAGAATGGTGATGGGTTGATGTAAATGGTAAAATGTCAGGGGCAGAAACTGAACTTTCAGCGGACGCTAGACCAAATTCATAATTGTAAATTTCTGTATTCATCAAACTCCCCTTAGCAGTCCAATTAACATATAACTGAAATAAAATTAATATTTTTTATTTTCTTGTCTTGTTTTTAGAATGTTAAGTCCTGTGTAAATATAGGTCGGTCCAGTAAATGATTTTTTACTGCGTTTGTGATGTAGCCTCCGAGGCAAATCTAATTCTGATTTACTAGAAATGTGACCAGAATGCCTCCTCATTCCGAAAATGATCATATAGTTACCGGAATCAGCTGTAGATTGGTCCCAATGTGATGGTCCACTGGACCCACACCAGTAGGCCCGCTTGGCCATCCTGAGTGATATCAGAAAAATAAGTATAATTCCACTGTTCGTTAAGGTATATTATTGAAACTCTGTATGTTTATAGGTTAGTACCTGATGAATGAAGTAGCAAATATCAGTTATCCTCGTTGAGTTGTAATAAGTTATTCGCAAAACAAACCGGCCCGTTGTATTATACGCATTGCTATTCGTCCAAAAATCAGATTGCATCAATATTACCAATTAAGACTAAAATTATACAACGCACTGGTCCTTTCAACTCTATGTGTAGCCAGTGGTTAATTTGGGTATGATAAACTCACAAATCTAAATATTAGATGTTTTTATTATCGCTGTCTTCTTTAGACTAGTCGTAATAGTACAGGGCCCTGTTTCACGAAAACTTAAACTAAAATCCTTAAAATCGATTTTAACTAAATCAAAATGAGATTTTAAATTTTATGCGTTTCACGAAGATCGATTGTAACTTAAAATGCAATTTTAATAGATTTTAGTTAAAATCGCTTGCACCCGCGCAGTGCAGATTTCCGCTGCGGGTACTTACGGTGAAAGCAAATACGCTTCGAAACTGAAAACTGTTGACAAACTGAATTAACTGTTGCATTATCAATAGGGAGAGTTTCATACGTTGTCGAAATGTCTGCACATGGTCAGAAAGTCGTAGAGAGATGAAATAAATGAGTTAATTGCGTCTTATTAGTTTCGAAATGTATTGGTGGGTTGACCTTGAACTTGGCATTTGATTTCCTCGCAGGCTTCAATAGAAGTAGGGTGTATCGATAAACTAAAGCGCTTGAATTTCGAATTTTTATAGTAATTTGGACAAGAGAAACTTTTGAGAATTTTCACAAACATATTTTGATATGTGTCACTCAAACAACTAATCTAGGCTTCAATTTTTTTGTCGTAGTTTAAAAGTATTTATCAACTTTGAAATTAATACGCCAAATAGGCAATGTTCCGATGCCTAGATTATAAATGTCATTCTAATAGACCCTTTCAATGATACTTTGAAAATGCAAAAGAGTCTATCTATCTTACTCAATTAAATGAGTTTTTTCCCCAAGATAAAATAGTTTTGGAGCCTATTTTTTTATTGATGTTGTTTTATTAACGTAACTTCATTAAGAAATTATAATAAATTTATGATATTAAAATTTAATTTCAAATAGGCCTATAACATTTTTGAATAAACACATTTGTGTTTATTGATTTATCTTTATACTAATCATCATAACCCCAAAAACATGAGTAAATACTATATATTATGTCATGTCTAGTATTATAGGCCTTTAGGCCTTCTAATACCAAGAAATTGGCCATATTAAACACGAAGATATTTTCTTTATAAATATGAGGGCTCTTCTTTCCATGACATTGGATATAAATTTTCTTTTAGTGTGTAGTTTACTGGCGTTTTGGGTGGGTTTTTTCTTGGAGTTCTAATATGGGGCGCCATCCAATGCTTAAATTGCCTTACAATAAAATAAACGGGTGGATCGTAGCTGTATATCCCATACTATGAAAATAAATTGAATGCAAATTGTTTTTGTGAATTATTGTATGTTAAAATTATATCTGTATGTCGCAATAAATCAAACAATGTAGCTCTAATCAATGTTTGTTAATGTCGTGATTGTAAGTTAGGAGAGGGTGACAGCTATCCTAAGTTACAATCGATTTTAGTTAAAATTGTCCTTAAAATAGTTTTGTGAAACGCCACTATTTTAACTTAGGATACAATTGTAACTTACAATATTATTTTAGTGGATTTTAGCTACAATGCTTAAAATCGTTTTGTGAAACGCTTATATTGTAAGTTAGGATGAAATTTTAGTTTACAATGATTTTAAGGAGATTTAAGTTTTTGTGAAACAGGGCCCAGTAGGACATTAAACCTTATGTGTATTACTTATGTAGAACGGTAATCAAGGGTTAATGACATTCTCTGAAAGAGAAACAGAATATACTTACATGAGAATGCATTGCAAGATACATCCTTGAAACAAATACTTCCGTCATTGGACTTTCACCACAAAAAATATTGGCCGGATATGTATGTATTGTACCATTGGAAAACCGCTCAATAGGAAAGTGATCAGTTACTTCGAAAGCTTTAGCTTTTCTCCTGAAATATATTGATATATTCTGTTAAAATGGCATTCTGTTTATTAAATTTAGTATTGCTTCGGGGATAAGCTTCGTTTGGAATGAAATATGTTACTCTTACCGCATTAAGTTTTTTTTGTAGCGCATCAAGTATTTTTAAGCTTGTTGGTGTAAAATATGACATTCTATTACGTTTTTATTCCATAACTACATGTTGATATTGAAAAAAAGGAGGCGTGAATATTTGGAACTTTGAAGCACGAATGTAAAATGGCAACCTACAATTGTAAATGTTTTAATTAAGATCCCAATTAATGAGTTAACTAGTATGATGAATACATGAATACAAGAAGTTTAATGTTATATTTTTAATATACATAATGACTTAAACTTACATACAAGATGGGTCCGGGTTTTTGAGTAGATATTTGCGTCTTGTATTTGATACATAATATACTTGATTATTTTCTTCTATTAAACCACCTTTAATTCTAGCCCCTTCTATATCTATTTCACTAATAGTAGGCAATGTTCTATCTACAACCACTCCATCAGAACAAACTGGTAGAGATACTTCTAGAGCTTGGTTATATGCTACCACGGTGATATAATATTTACCATCAGATGATTCTGTCCAAGAAGCATGGGTAGATGTAGTCTGTTGAACATCCTATAATATAATAGTATGAGACAAAGCCTTATAAAGTTCTACCATAAAAAGATAAATATTACCAAATAAAATACATTTACTTTAAAACAGATTCATTTCATTTGCTTAGATTACCTGTCTATTTACAAGATTCAGTTGAAATTTATCGGCACCCAAACAAGACGTGGAAAAACCAAACTGATAAAATTTCACTCCACTCTCTCTATCAAAGAAACCTTCCCAATGTGCAAATAGTTCTAAATCTGGCTGAAAATCTACTTCCGGTGTACCATATTTACCGTCATGCACCATCCCTTGAGGAGGTGGACTAGTATCAATTGTAATCTGAAATTAAACGGGACTATAATGTAAAAAAAGTAAAGACGTAGTTAATAATATTGATATACCCACCAGCTGCAGCTTTATATGTCCACTCATCTTCAATAGCACAGTTGGAGCTTAACAGCAGGATGTTAAACCCCATTTTATTTCATATCATGTTTCAAATCAAACCTTACAATGTGCCTTAAAAAATCAAATTATTCTAAATAAAAAAAGGCAGTCACCCTACAAAGGTAAATTTATTGTCATAATATATTCATAACAATGTTACATTGTTTAGTAGTCATCACGCAATAATAACAAATCCTAACAATTCATTCATGGAGCAAGGAAGAATGTAGAGTGTATATCACATTTCAGGTTAAGGCTCCATTTTAAATATCTAATACGTGCCTGTTTAGTTAGAGTTGTTTTTAATTTAGCTTGATTCATCACAGTAACCACGATACGATAATCATGATCATGTGTACCAGTATTTTTATTATTTAAGATGCCTTCTCCGGGTGTAGCAGTCACAGGTGGTTTTATTTGAAAATGGCGATGATAACATGTGCTAGTAGGAATGCAATAACAATTGGCTCCTCTGGCATTGTTAGAATATTTACTTTGGCATTCTTTAATATTCTGAAAAATAAAATCAATGCAGAGTAATCAGTAGTAGTCAGGGGGATTTTGCGCGAAGATTTGCTTCCCCTGTTACATCGTGAAGCCCCATGCCCTCTCTTGAACTAATGTTCTGAAAGATAAAATCAATACAGGGCAATCAGTAGTAGTTAGATTGCATTTTCGCGAAGAGTTGCCCCCCGTGTTGCATTGTGAAGCCCCATACCCTCTCTTGAAATAATATCCAAGTATTTTGAAATTCAAAATATAGATGAGTATAGAATTTAATAAGCAGTTCACGATATTCACCCAGTTTCCCCATTGGTATATATAACATTTCTTTCATTATCGTATACTTACCGTTGTTTCGCCTTGCGGTGGAATACGCTGAGACCCATGTTCTATTTCCGTTAAATGATCCAAAATCTTCCATTGTACTGTTTCTATTCCACTATGATCATCATAGGCTACCCATTCTATGCTGTAAATTATATAACATGATATCACTCAGTAAAAACTGTCACTATTACCTACCCTATAAGATAACTTATATGCTATATTATATAATATCAAAACATGTGTCTAATATGTTCTCAATTCAATTCCAACTTTGTTGTCGATATAATTGAAAAGATTCAGTACTACCAATCAAGCTTTAAATCTATCACATAATGTTAACCATTCTATGATTTTGTCAATATGGCGTCAAAGTCAACATGAAACTAGACATATAATCTGAATGACAAAATACTGAAGGAAAGGAAGTATTCTACATAACCATGTAAGGGAACTATTCTGCTTGTTTCCATAAAGGGGCCACCCCGATAACATTTTGGGGGTTAAAACTGCTTAATTTTGTATGGAAATCCCTTAATAGCCGCTAACTTAAATCCGAGCAACTTCTTCAAGCTATGTGATACGTTTTCAAACAACTTACAATTGCCGGTATGGCTCGGTGGCCGAAGACTTGTGTTCTGTTTGCATTACACAGAAGTGTCTGGATAAAACGAGTCTATATATTATGTGCCGCTTTCAATCTAACCCTGTTGAATCACTCTTAAAGCTCTCTATTGATTAAGCTAAAATTCGTTTCAAATACAGTCACGATTATCAAGTAAACGACCATAACAATTCAAAAGAAAAACTTAAAAGAGCTACTGTCCAGTTAAGCTTTTTTTGCATCCACGTCCAAACTACTCAATACACTATTCCTCTATTCATGAACGTGTAATTTTCAGATTCTTTGAAATTCGGGCTGGCCCCTTTAATTGAAGTTTTACTTAATTTCCGTTCTCGTTTTGGTAGTTCATATACGAGACATACGTTGAAGATATCGTAAACATCGGAATGATTGTTCCAGAATTCAAATACTTACACCATTTTATCGAGTTCCTCAAAACCATGAACTGCTAGATTAACCTCATCACCCTTTGTTAACCATAGATTTTCAATAACAGGTGGTGAATTATCAAAATGGACGGTCAACGATTCTTCCTTATATTGAGATAAAATATCGTAAGCTCTGATAAAATATCGTAAAGTATCGCCATCTTTCAGATCTGGTGTTATTGTCACTTGCCGATCAAGTCCAAGATCTATGAATTCACTTTCAGAAGGCTGGTTCATCGAACTTCCTCCAGCGTGGTCCATTTTATACATGGTTTTAATACTAACAATTCCTACAAAATAAATAGTTACTGTGTTCAAATGTCAAAGAAAAGATCACACGACTGATAACATTACTGAGCGATTGTAATAATAGCTCTAAATCATTTCATTTTACTCAAATACAAAATAAAGATATGTGTTGGGGTTGGGGTGGGGGTGTGATTTAGCAGACGGATGCTTTAACATTTTTACAAATACAAATACAAAATGGAGATATGGGGAGGGGTAAAAGGATGCTTTTAAATATATTGTAATGGTATAACCAATGGACAGTCTACAACCTTACCCCTAAGTCATAAATACATCCCTGTTACCTTGTACATTGCTGACTGCCTGAGTTGTTCTAGACCCATAATTATCATCATATTGAGACTCTACACCAAGTTCTGATTTAACTGATGCTAGAAAACGACCATTGTGATGTACTGTGTTGATATATCTATTCGTCCAACTGATTGTAACATAATTTAAATCAGTCTGCCATGTGAAATTGGTAGTAGGAACAGCAGTGGTCACTCTAAGCACATTCCCAGACGTCGTTGTTACAGCAGACGTGTCATCAAATATAACCAATCGTCTGGCTTTCTTATAATTTCCCGCTTTATCATAGGCTGATAAAATCATGGAATACACGGCGGGACTGGAAAATGTAACATCAACACTTTTCTGAAAGAATAAAGTATTAATGTTTTACAATGGCAAACATATTATTAAAATAAATATAAATATAAATATACATCTTTATCGTCATATTTCTATTTACACTTCATTTTGTAGTAATATCTATTATAATTTTAAATATACGAAGGGGCTGGAAAATGTGACACCAACACTTCTCTGCAAGGATAACATATTTATATGTCACAGTGACAAACATATCATAAAGTGTTTATACATCGATATCATCGTCTACCTGAAACATTATTAGATTTTAGTTCATATATTATGTTGTTTATACTCATGAACACGGATCTTTAGTTTGATCCTGGAAGGATTGTTTCGTTTTGGTAAATATTATACTATACTCACTGATGTAGTGCTTGATCCTGACGTCCTCCCCTTGACCAGGGGCGGCGCCAAGGGGGGGGGGCATGGGGGCATTTGCCTTCCCCCAATAATCTGGTATGCCCTCTGTTTGTCCCCCCCGCAAATAATTTTTAAATAATTTATAGTAGGTTTACAGCAGGATGGGCTTGTAAGAAATCACTCTCTGATCGAGTAGGGATGTGAGATTAATCACCGTAGAAGGTATTGATTACCGAAACGTGTCACAAACTCCAAACAATAACATGTGAATCACTTAAAAAGTGCTTTTTACGATCCTCAAAGTTTTTGGGGTATAGGTTCAACGCGGCGTGAATATGCATTCACTTGATACACTCAATCAGTTTGTTTGACACCTCCCTCTTTTCTCGGTTATGCTGGTGATTTGGCGACGAACAGTATCTGGTCAGCTCTATTTATCTCGAAGACCAGTATCTGAAATACTGCCAGACTGCATTTCCGGCAGTTTATTTAATAAAATATTGTGGCGAAAATATTCATTCAATTTAATTCACTCACTCCGTCGGTTTGCAAGTTTACTCTCTGGTCGAATAGTTATTTGGCGACAGGCGGTATCTGTGCCTGAAATACTGCCAGATACTGCGTTTCGGGCAGTCTACTTTTCAAATTTTTCGGGGGCTTTGTTGAGGTTCGCAAATCCGTTCATTTGACACTTTCCTCTCTGGGGTCGCAGTGACTAGTGATCAGGCGACAGACGGTATCTGATCAGCTCTATATATTTCTACAATCGGTGCCTGAATACTCCCAGACAGCATTTCCGACAGTCTATTTTTCAAAAATTTCTTGGGGATGCCCCAATATCCCCCACAAGGACTCCCTACTCTGGCACTTGTGAGTGGATTTCGTCGAGGTTCGTAAGTCCGTTCGTTTGACACTTTATCTCAATGATCAGTGCCTGAAATACTGCCAGGCTGCATTAACGGCAGCCTGTTTTTCAAAAAATTTCTGGGGGAGACCCCCTCCCCTATTTAAAGCTCGTGCCTTTGCCCCCTTAACCTTGGACTTTGCCCCAGCCTTGCCCCTCCAACCACCGGCGGCTAGCGTCGCCATTGCCCTTGACCCCAAGCTCACTAATTTGATCCTGTGAGGATTGTTTCGTTATAGTTAATATTGTATTATACTCACTGATGTAGTGTTTGATCCTAACGTCCTCCCCTTGACCTCAAGTTCATCACCAACAGGACGAAGTTCAAACAGTTCATACTCGTAGACTTTAATCCCAGCATCTGCATCAATCCATCCGCTCCACGAAAAGCTTTCAGTACGCTAGACAATAAATAATTTGTGATTATTCACACATGGTGTATTCTTTTATTCGCTAATATACTCCCTGGACTTCTTTGTTTACACTGAGAACAAACCGACGATTCCAACAAAATATTGAGTAGATAATATTAGGTTGTCTCTGAATACAAGGTTGACTATTACAGTGACACCTGTCTACGATACAGGTGCACAGTAGACATAATCTCTAAAGAACATCTTGGAAGTTTACATTGACATAAATAGACTGTTCAGAATATCAACGCCAGAAAGCAGCAAATCATTAACGTTCCCAATAATATGGATTTATAGTATACATCTACTTGGTTTTTTTTTATAGTGAATATTGAGGTTTACAATCATTATATGTAGGGTATACTATGTACCTGTTTAGATAAGTCTACATCAGAAAGCATATCTAGAGAACATCCTGACTGGGGTTTACAATGGTATGGATCCACAGTATCAAATGTTATAGAAAATGTATTGGTTTGAGTCAATCCTTGCAGGTATGTAGTCTCCACCAAGTTTGTTTCTTTATTTTCGATCTTAATAAATTCGCCATTGGTAACTGACATCGAAAACGACAGCCTAAAATGTACATTAGGCCTATAGTTAACAGTGAATATTTACCAACAGTAATAGATTATTGACAGTCCTCGTTTCATCAACAGCTGTATCTGAATATTGTACATGTATGTAAATCTTAAACAGAGAACATAAGAACTTTATTATCTATTGCATTCAAAAGATTCAACAAAAATAAATAATATCTATGGCAGTTATTATCGGAACTACAAAGGTTAATAACTGTGCCACTAACTGTTGCAAATTATTGTTGTTTTTTCAGATTACTATATCCGAATACTGGGTTTTTATATTACATTCACAAGATTCAGCAACGTGTTATATGCCAGGCAGTTATTAGTATAATTCTTTGGTTCTTGTGTCGTTAAATAAGACCCTTAATTTTCCTTCTCTCCCAGTCTACCCAGCCATTATGCTGCTAGAAACTGTTGTGCGCTTTAGGGGTTTCGCGAAGACCTTAAGAGCAAAGGCAGAAAACGGTATTTTTACCTGTTCTCGATATAGCGAATGATAAAAATACACATTATTATGTTATTAGGGTTTTTCTACCAGTTATTAAAAAAAACACCTTACACCTCGTTGTGATTAAATGGTAGAGATAACTGAGATAAATCTGTTAATGTCTGTTCACAGGTAAAAACGCCCTGATTAGGTTTACTTCGACTCTGTGATCCACCACAAGGATGAGAAAGGGTATGATTGACATCTGAAAGAAGAACTCGCATTAGCAATAGGGAACGGTATTCTAAATCTAAGACATTTTAACACCGAAGCGCAACACAAACTACCATCAACCAATCAATGCAAGCTGGTTTCAATTGAACAGCGAGTCCTGACTCACTTTTCTGCTCCGACTGGGCTAATGAAAACAGGCGTGCGTCATATGCAGTGTGCTATATAGAAGACTGTGCCCAGACTGTTAAGGGTCTTTTACGTGTACGCCAATGTGTTAACAGAATCTCGGTTCGGGTTTCCATCCCTTCTGAACGACTTTACGCCGGAATATCCCTACGAACTGTCTTGTCCAACGCAAGGGTCTTTAAAATGTACGCCACTGTGTTAACGGAACCTCGATTTGTTTTTTCGTCCCTTCCAAACGACTATTTTTATTGTCGTTAATAATTAGTTAGCTCTTTCTTATCAATAAAAAAGCCGATGATATATCACATCATATCTATACCAGGCACACTCTGGTTTTGAATTTGATTATTCAGATGCTCTGTAGGAGGGGAGAGAGAGAGAGAAAGAGAGAGAGACAGGTGTGGGTTTTAATGTCCACTCTACACAAACTAGGTCATTTCGGGACTAACATTTCAATAATTCGCTTGTGCGTGGGGATATTTCGCAGTGGGCATGCGACCCGACTCCTTGTCAACTACAACCGGAGATTCGAAACCACGCCAGTTGACTAAATGACGCGCGCACGTGCTAACCATAAGGCTAACCAACCACCTCTATAAAAGGGTTAATAACACCAATATACATGCCAGCAAATGTATGAAGTATAAGACATAAGTTGTGTGTTGGATGAAAAGCAGTGGCATGGAAATTGCATAAAACTAAGAAATACAAAGACTTATACCTTTTTCTAGGCCTAAACCCCCACTAATTATGCCAACTGTAAAATTCGTGACATACGCCTGTCGAGTTCTAGGCACAACTGGTTGGTAATCTGCAGTAAATCTAAAGTGAATATTAACAGGATTAACCATATTAGTCCATACAGTATCTTGAACTGGTCCAGCATTTGTATTTCCTGGTGAATCAGTTTTACCGCCATTATTAGCTGCTGTCAGACTTAATATATTCTCGTTAATTGACGGCTTTCCGGTTACTAAAAAAGATAAATTGATACAACAATTAGTTAACATTACTTAACAAACAAGTTCTGAGGGTTTTTTTTTAAAAAAAAAGAGAATTTGCTAATAACTGACTTACTTTTACAACACAGACTGTTCGGTTGTTCGTTCAGTTGTTCTTGGGGTGAATAACAAAAATAATTCATCACATCTATCGTAAAATTCTGATGTTCTTTTAAAAACCGAAGTCTGCCAATCGATGCGCAATTGTCTAAGGAACACGGATACCAAGTTTAATGTCGTTCGTAGGACGTACAATTTCTACACTTTATACTTCTTTATTCCAATACAATTTCTACACTTACTTCTTTATTCCAATACAATTTCTACACTTACTTCTTTATTCCAAAACCATTTCTACACTTACTTCTTTATTCCAAAACCATTTCTACACTTACTTCTTTATTCCAATACAATTTCTACACTTACTTCTTTATTCCAATACAATTTCTACACTTACTTCTTTCGCATTTTGATCCTGTAAATCCTGATGTGCATACACAATTTGATGCCAGTTCATTAGCACAACTTCCAGGATAACATGGCGTACTGTCAGATCGCCAAGAACACGCCTCTGTAGTAATAGAAAAGAAAAAAAAATATATTGATGGCTTTACAAAAGTTGGTCAACTATATGAACTTTTAATTTAACCAGTCGTAAATGTGTCATTGAATTGAAGTAAGAATAAGTCTGGTCTGCATCAAACACGACACCAATCATTAATGACTGTGGGGCAATGGTTTGTGTTCATTTTTTTTGATTTCATATGTAATAGATGATTGATACCTATAGATTAAATACTAACTTGTACAACGTCTTTTATCACTGGAAACGACATAAGCTCTAAAGCCAGGTTTTTCATCTAGAACTCCTTCACATCTAGAACACTTCTGGTTTGATGATGATGTACACGTTTCCAGATCACAGTTTGTAATAGCTGAGCACACTATAACATTTTAATAAAGGGAAGTTACCAAAATCATACTACAAAAAGTATTAGAGGCCTGATTACTGTAGTAGTATGGATGGAAAAGATTTGTGGTGAAGAACACATATGTAAATATTGTTATGATCTTGATTGATTATTCTCCATTGTCAAAATATTAGCTACGGTATGAGTTTATTTTGAAACGCTAACTAATTTGTTTATGATATATTATGACAATAACAGAACATGGGCTCTAAAGACAAGGAATTGAGAAATGTGATGGCTGAAACAATAGTGTTATCTTTCATAGTAATGATTCTAAGTTTATAACCAAACATATAGAAAGTATATTAGTATGCTGGTTATTTTGATACGTTAACTGAGCTATATATTATTGAACATGTTGGTCATTTACACGTGTCTTTGTTATAAAACATATGTCATGTTTGTTGACAGAATTAGTGAATAATCCTTGTCGATATCCAGGTTGGGTGCATGTCCATTCCATTTTGGAATGTAGCTGTTATTAGTCTTCTACGTAAACACAACAGCCAAAAGAATATGCACCTATTAATGAGAGAGAGTGGGGGCTAAAATAGACAGATTCGCATTGGATTCTTTAGAGGTCAGGCCCGGAATTGGTTCTTTAGAATTTTAAAGGAATGGGGCTGGAGAGAAAGGCATGTTAATTTTAAATATTTAAATATGTAGACTACTGTGTAAAACGTTTAGCCAGTCTAGAGCCAGCCAGCCCGTAGACGAGCAGGTCAAAAACAATGATATGTGGCAGCGGTAGTGCCAATACACTACTATTGAATGTGGTTCGCGCCTCACAATATCTTTTAATGTAGCCCACACTTTTGTTTTAATAGAATTTGTTGTGACATTTGGATTTATTATTATTACTCATTGACTATTATATACAGCACTTTCTAATGGGATCCTTAATTGCATTTCATTAGTTAATTATTTTCAACAATTGTATTGTTTGATCAGAGCCAAGTAACACATCTTTAACGTGATCTCTAGGTTTTCCACGATCGTATCTTTCTAAGTCAATACCAACTTTATTTAGCACTTAAAACAAAAATATAAAACAAAAATAAAGGATGAACAAGAAAATTATGAATACGTACTCTCACACGTTGGGCCAGCGGAATAAAAACCATCTTTTGGGCAGCTGCACTGGTCAGGATTTGGACACGTACCAAATACATTCTTTTGAACACTACCATCACTATATATTATATGCGAGGTGGGGAAATAATTATTACAAGCTGATGGGGCAATCTTGTTATCACATATAGCTGGAATATAAAATACACACAGTTCAATGTGTAACAGACAATAAATAGCATCTCACCCACATGTTACAATCATCTCGATGACTCGATTTAATTTCCCTTACAGACCCCACCTGTCCATTTCGTGACTAGTCAATACCCCCCCCCCCCGGACTTCCCTTACAGACCCAACCTATCCATTTCGTGACTAGTCAATACACAACCTCTCCCCGCACTTCCCTTACTGACCCCACCTGTCTATTACGTGACTAGTTAATACACAACGCCTCCCCCATGTTTATTATTTATCAAACGTCCATTTTGTTCTTAGGAACAACAGAACAAACAAATGAATTAAAAGACAGACAAATTCAAAATTTCAAATAAAAGAAACACCCTTCTTACCAAAACATACAACATTTCCCCGAATTAAGTAGTAAAAAAATCAAAATTCAAATACATTCTATAAATTCAAAAATTAAAATTATCAATTAAACAAAAACATCAAATTCAAATACAACACTTTTTCCCAAATTCGGCGATTTCAATCTTCTGGCCTAATTAAGACAGTTTACTAGGGTAGTTCACTACTTTTTATGAGAAGATCGCTCTATGATACTGGCAGGTATTCCTTTTTATGAGAAGGTGCACTTTTACTACTAAAAGGTAATAGACCTAATAATATAAAATATATGTACCATGATCACACGCCAAATCAGAACCAACTGATCTCCACCCACTGCAACAAAAACTTCTGGTTCTATATTTTGTTCTGGAAAATACATATTTCACCATCGTCAATCATAGAAATTTAAACAGGCAATTTATTCTAACCATATCGCGATAGGATAATAGCATACTAACGTTCTAGCAAATGGGTCATTATTATGATACCTAATTTCCCATACTCAAAATTTAACACCTATCTATATGAATAACTTAAATGTGGAGTGACATCATTCCATTTTGGATATTCCGTCTTCAATTAGCCCAGCTTCGGTGCAAAACAGTAGGACGTTAAACCATATTTAATTAAGATATATTCTTCTTGCTCAATCCATAGTGAAACGCAAACAAACATGCGCTGATCCACGATTTTAGAGGGAGGGGGGTTATTACCGCGCACGAACCCAAATCTTCTTATTTCGAAGTGAACTATGTCATTGCCTTATTTTCCATGGATAACTGATACTTCTAGATTATTGTTTGTTACTATTTTGATAGTCCCCTTACTGTTTACCTGTAACTGTCTTTCATGATTTAAGACACACGAGATGTGAATGTACTTTTTATGGTACATATGGAACACCAATACTGGCTGGTTTAACTTTAAAACTTTCAAGTGGTATCATTTTCAACTGGTAGAACTATGTCTAAAATTTTCGTACAATCTTTTTAATACAGTAAATTAAGTTTAAAATACAATCATGATATCTTACCTATAGGCTGAGCATCGACCCCAACCAAACAATTTACAGCTTTTAGTGTATTTGTCTTGGTAGGATTTTTGTTCTGTACAAACATGACTACTACAAATTAAATAAAGAAATTCTTTAATAATTTATAGTTTTATTCTCCAGTTATCGATCCAAAACCTGTAAACATAGATAATCTGCCGAACCTGCTATGGTCTATATTGACCTCCAGATTATAATTGAAATTGTGTTAAAATGGACATATGCAAATCATCAAATATGATAAAACCATGCCATGAAACACATTATAATAAATATCAATTGTATGAAAACTAATTAGAATGTGTCTAATATGGATCATTAAACCATATTATTTCATCCTGTCTTTCCCTTAACTCCAAACCATCATATTGGGGTGCACGTAAATATCCCTTGGCAGTTGGAATTCGATATAAGAGTAGGTCGTAGCGGCGCTGCCAGGGCACAATTTCCCTCATAGCACACCGTATGGCATATGCCTGTCTTCATTGGCCCAGGTTAGGTGCAGAACAGTAGGGCGCTAAACCAAATTTAATTTCATTTCATTTGTGTGCAAGAATTGGTACCAAAGCACAAATATAACTGTGTCTCATCGGCAAACAAATGTTTTGATAATCCATGTTTCTCTGCTGTTTTTGTTAATGATTTACTAAAGATGATACATAATATGTGGCACACCGAAAAAAAGAGAAAGTTCAAATGAATTGCTGCCCTTGACATTTACACTGACACTACGAATAGTTAGATATCTTTTGAACCACACTTAAAACGTAGCGCGAAGACCAATCTCTTGCCGAGGATTACTAAGTAGGTCTTCAGTAGCTAACGTATCAAATGCAGCACTTAGGTCAAGTAGAAGAAGGATTACGTATAGGATATTAACCTACCCGAGGTTGTTATGTTATAGAACCCGCAGGCACAGCCCAAAGGTTTTATAGCATATCAACTGAGGGACAATAGGTTTATATCTGACATATACAACGCCCACCCTTAAATTAAATTGACTTTTCATTAATATTCAACAATGATTGGATAACGCCTGGGTAGTTTCCGTCCTCAAATAACGAACATTACCGAATTAATCACGTGCAAATACAAGATGGTGTTTTTTTTACACATCGCCATTTGAATAATTGAATTGCACGCAAAAACAAAATTTATAGTAGTACGAAGTCAGACGAATAATCAATCCCTTTTAGCCAACATACTGACGATGGAATGGGCGTGAATGCAACTATCGATGAGGATCTATCCAAAGCCTAAAGACAATTTGGATCAAAAGACATTCTTTCCCGATAATTCTGACAGTGAACTACGCTTAAAGGTGTTTGCTATGTTTTATAGACAGAAGGATTTGACCGACTGTTTAAAGTGCATTAGGCGGAGGACTGGAAAGTTCTAACTAGCTTAGTTTTCATAAGTCGTTGCAACTCACCGTTGGGGGAAGTTTTAATATTTATTTCTCGAGAAATAACACTAATATGTTGTAAACAGAACTACCACACTCCCATTTATGTGCCAGAAACGTTTTAAACAAATAATCTAAACGACAGCATTTTTTGTCCTCGCAATAATAAAGTAGTGAGACGGCGAGCTTTCAGCTAATGAAAATCTAGTAAATAGCGAATAACAGTAAATACACGTGACCGTAATGAGAATTTAATAGATCCCGTCGTTGTTTTGCTATAATATAATCAGTTCGATTGTTTTAAGCCAACCTCGTTATAAATCATATTTCTAATGAAAAGAAAGTGTGCGCTATTAATACTGGTATTCGCCGATGTCGGCTAACATGTAATAAGTGCATAGATATGAAAGATGTGGGTCAGCTATGTCGTGTTTTCGGACGAACAGTTTTTCCCGATGCCAGACAAGCTTTATCTCTCTTACCCCCTTGAAGCCGCTGCCACAGCTCAGAGTGTTAAGATAATTTGCAAAGGGTTGAAATGTTGTTTGATAGCAATGATATTATAGGCCTATATATAATCGAATATAAATATAGATAATTGCCAAATATCAATCAAGGTGTGCGAAGCTATACTTTATCAGAGACTCTCTTCCTACTGTATTTGTCTTTGCATGTGTAGACATATAAGCCTACTACTTCCCATTGTCGAGTTCACCCTAATATTCTGGTTAGAATAGACCCCCTAAGCGGGAAGCCCACCTTTCCTCATCTATAATAAAGTCTACACTGTAGCATCCATATAATATAACTATGCATGAATCAAATGCAAGGCCCAATATACCCACAAAACGGAAATTCATTAAGCCCGACCACATCACACCAGAGGCACCCCTAATAAGGTTTGATAATGTAATAACAATTAACTGATGTTTTGTGGACAATTATTTGTGTTTGCTACATTATGAAATTTTGAAATTAATGCATAGGCTAAAATGTCCCATGTTTGCCCATTCTAAAAAAACAAATATATTGACTACTTGGTCTTGCTCAAAGGACCGGTCTATGGGAGTTTTAAAAATACATAATGAAATTACAATAATAAATCAAATACATAAATATACACATATATAATATAAATAAAATGAAACCAAGTACGAACAATCCAAACCATAAGACAGAATTCAAAGTCCTGAAAAGCGTTATAGGCAAATAGTGTATTCAAACACTCTCACACACCCATACACACTACACATACACTAATTCATTGATAATTAACATCAAACAACTGTGAAAAAAATGTACAATAATAGACTAAATAAATATATATGCTGCACATGTCTGATATATAAAGAAATAGTTAAGATTTGTAATACATGTAGTTCAAAAATTAAACATTAAATATTACTGTTATGACTTTAATTGACAAAAGTTACCAACTACTTTCATATGTGTCCACTTTTTACAAATCAAGCAAATAGCTGAAAAAGCACTAGTGGTAGAAGATTGAGCTGCTGAAAGTGATCTATGCGACCGTAATCGCTTCTTAGGTGACTGGGTTGACTGCGGTTTGACAGGTGGGACAGGGTTCTTTGCAACTCTCTTCTGGGTTTTCGATACGCTGCTTATCACAAAATCGAGAATAGCACAATATAACGCTAAACTATCGGTTTTTTTTGTAAACATCGCGACACCACGACATTTTAACCTGACACTACGACATTTTTACAATACATTTGAAATGTAATGTCGCTTAAAAATGTCGTGATGTCGGGTTGTCGACTTTATTTATCAATGCTGAAGCGGCCACGAGATCAAGTTAGCCCTCGCTATCTCAACCTTCACTAAGAATACCTACCCTTCACTAAATTAACTGCGAATCAAACTGGCCCTCACTACCAAATTATCTGGGTGACCATGACTTGAGTAAAATAATGTGCTCGGTATAGGCTACTGGCTACTCCCAGGCATTCTTAGTGAAGGTTGAGATAGTGAGGGCTTACTTGATCTCGTGGCCGCTTCAACATTGATAAATAAAATCGACAATTTTAAAAAATAATTATTAAATACTGGCACATGCTGGATGTGTGGAGATCATGTTTTTTAAATTAGTACAAAGAGATCTTGTTTTTTTAAATTAGTACAAAGAGACGTGTAATTTAAAAAATCAAAATCTCCCACAGAGGTTGTTGCAACGAACTATTTCAGAGGAGGATGATAGATGCAGTTTCTCTTCGGGGGGGGGGGGGGGTCTTACTGTATTAAACATTTTCGGCTCTAATCGTTGAATTAACTCTCAAAGATTTGGGAAAAAATTCTTAACGGAAAACGATACCCAAAATATTTACACATGAAAGCTTATTGTTTCTGTTAAGATTATTAAGCTTTCATATATTTATATATGAAAGCTTATTGTTTTTGTTAAAGTTATTTTTATTATTATTATTAAGCTTTCATATATTTATTTAAAAAAGCTTATTGTTTTTGTTAAAGTTATTATTATTATTAACCTTTCATATGTATTTACATATGAAAGATTATTGTTTCTGTTAAGATTATTATTCCTATTATTATTAGTTTTTGACCAATTTTAATTAAGCTGTGGACTCTCTATAGGTCACATTTCTTTTTTGGAGAAACTTGAAATATAGGTTTGTCCCCAAAAGATCTCGGATGCTTTCGATATTGGCATGTATCGGATCAAAACTGCATGGAGTATGGCCTCTGATTGTACGGAAATGATGTTTTAGGCTCCTGGACCCTATAGAGGTCACAATTTTTAACCGATTTTGATGAAAATTGAATGCAATTTTAAAACCCAAAGATCTTGGTTCCTTTCGATATCTGCGACTATCAAAACGTAATTCGATGAATTATGACCCCTGATTGTCCGAAAAATCACCCATTTTTGCTTGTGGTTCCTTTGAAGGTCACAATTATTATAAGAAAGTTGAGTTCAAATCTCGGGAAAATCGGACCAAAATTGCCAAATAAAATGGCCGCCGTTTGTACGCGAATACTGTTAAAAAATGGTATATCATGGTTGTGGACCCTGTATAGGTCACAATTTTAATTCGATTCTGGTGAAACTTGAAATGCTTGGTTATAACCGAAAGATCTTGGGTTTTTTTGTTATTTGGGCATATCGCATCGTAACTGAATTATGGCCCCTGATTGTCCGAAAGACTCTATCACTGTTATATCCGACGGATGGTTGAGTTCGAATTTCGAGAAAATTGGACCATAATTGCCAGACAAAATGGTCGTTGTTGGTACTCGAATAGTGTCAAAATATGGTATATCATATTGTGGACCCTGTAGAGGTCAGAATTTAAATTCGACTTTGATGACACTTGAAATCCACGTTTCTAAAGATCTTGATTCTTTTCGATATTTGCGCATATCAAATTATAACTTAATGAATTATGGCCTTTGATTGTAGAAAAAATCACTTTCGGTATTGCTTGTTCTCTATCCATCTCTCGAAAATATGGGCGTATCCTGCCTGTCGGTGCCAGCCTACTATCTTTTTTGTTAAAGATATTATTATTAAGCTTTTATATGATATATCATATGAAAGCTTATTGTTTCTGTTAAAGTTATTATTTTTATTTTTTGTGTGTCTTTTTCCTGCAAATCTTATATCTCAGAATCTAACCGTGGGGTCTTTCTGAAACTTTGCCCTACCCACCAAGAATGGATAGTGACTTTGGAATGGGCATATTTTTAAAACGTTTTACGAATCCGAAATCATCGAATTTTACAAACAAATGCATTTGACCTACATTGCTGTAACTTTATGATTATTTGACTTCTTTTACTATTTTTTTTTCTTTGTGTACCTTGACTCATTTACTTCAAATCTGCAATTTCGGATTTTCGTCGCTGTGATTTCGAACCGGTAGTTAAAATCAACATGACAACTTCTTTAATAGTTGCACGATTTTCATGAAAATAAGTATATAAGTATATCTTGCCGATACGACCTGAAAAATGTCTTTAGAAATTTTCTAAATTATCTCCCCTTGAGGAAATTAAAGATCAAAGTTTTCAGAAAAATCGACGTAATATAGGTCAGATTGCCTTGATTTTTTTTTCTTTACTAGTTATGACACTACAGGGGTAAAAATAATTGCCTCAATCTTTGAAAAACGTTGAAAAATCCTTAAATTATTGAAAATGTTCTTTTATTTATCTTTTTTACAAACAACTACTGATTAGATATTACTGACAGTTCTGGTACAGAAAGATATCTATCCAAACAACTTGTTAAAACTATCCCGACAATGATCCAAACACCAGAAGTGATCGAAAAAATATCAGATATTTGGGACAAAAACACAAAAAAGTTTTAAAAAAAAGAAAAAAAGAAAAGAAAATACAGTAAAAAAAATGGTATGCTTGCAAAAATCACGATTTCTCAGCCGGGTTTCACTGAATCAAAACAATTAAAGTATCGTTTGCTAGCACGATGAATGGGTTATGTTATGACATACTTCTTGTCTGATTCCTGAACATACTTCTTGTCTGATTCCTGATAATAAAACATTGAATTTAGTTGACCTGATGAGTTATTTCGATTGTAATCGGTAATCTATGCACAATTAAATAAGTCGATTGGCTTACTAATTTTAGTTCGAAACTTGATTTACTATTTCGAAAGTTGAATACAAAACTACGATACTTGCTTCATGAACAGGACTTAAAAACAATTATGCAAAGAGGGGTGTCACCTATTAAAACTAATGAGGACACAAAATTCAATGAAAGTTTTGACACAAATGAAAGAGGATAGGATTCATTTTATTTTAAGTAATGATCCAACACAATAAGCATATATAATACGAACCCGGACCTTTGGACCCGACACCCCAATGCGGGTTAAACCCAGAGCAAACGATTTATTAAATAACAATAAAATGAAAGAACAAGGAAGAAATATTAAGTGGGTCAGGAATGCAGTAAAATACGTCTATTATGGTATATTATATCAACATTTTTCTTCCAGTAATTATTAATGTACGTGTTATATGAATTATAGAAAATGATCAGCGATGGAAGAGATTTGTGGAATGGAATAGATATTTCGGGCCTGGTAACGTTGGATATCAGAGTAGTATTTAAAGATATGCCGTAACCAGCTAGAGATTTACAACTGCAACACGGGACAATACTAGGCGGTCAAGGGCAGTTCTAAAATATGTAGTAAGAAAAGGGTGCATGGGTCATACCTTGGATGTGGCGACTGGTTTTGCGACATGCCTGCTTTTGACGGCTGAGAGACAACAAAGTACGCCGATATCTCGGATGTCATCCTCTAACAATGGTTGGAAGGGGCCTTGCTGTCCAGGTGGGCCTCGGAGGGGCCCATCATTGCTACCATCAGATGCAGTCCTCGATCTGACCATGCTCACGTCGCTTTTCCCGCAACTGAGAGTTCGTTTCATCATGACCCATATGCGTCACGTCTAATTTGAGAAATGTTCATACAAACCACTGCCCCTATATTGATTTAAATGGGTTTCTGGAAAAGGGAGGATGGTAACGGAGGGTCGCGAAACTTTGGTTCTAATTGGTGTAGTGAATGCCGTGGCAGAATTCGATCATGTGCATTTTCCAGAGATAAGTATAGGATATTAACCTATCCGAGGTTGCTATGTTATATAACCGGCGGGCGCAGCCCAAGGGTGATAAAAATATATCAACTGAGGGATAATGGGTTTATATCTGACATATACAACGCCCATCCTTAAATTAAATGGGCTCTTCCATTAAAGGCCAACAACGATTTGCTACCTACTCGGTAGTTTCTGTCAAATAACGAAAATTACCGAATTAATTAATCACGTGCAATTTCGTGGTTGTTGTTTATACGGCGCCATTTTAAAGAATTGAATAGCAAAAGCACAAACAAAATGGATAGGAATACGAAGTCAGACGAATAATCAACACCTTAAGCCAACAAATTGACGATGGAATTGATGTGGATGCAACTATCGATGAGGATCTATTCAAACTTAAAGAAAATTTGGATCAAAGAGCCTTCTCTTCCGATAATTTTGACAGTGAACAGGGTTTGAAGGTTTTCGCTAAGTTTAGAGAAGGATTTGACCGACTGTTTTAAGTGCATGGACTGTACCCAAAATTATTTTATAATGGAAATCTTGTGCGATAAATACTTTCAAGTCTAGGAGTGTGTGGACGGAAAGAAGATTCTGAAAGATATCTTAGACATGGTCGAGTTTGGATAACCGATTTAAATATGCCGATAAGTACGCCGTCTATTTCGGTTTTGAATGTTACAAACTGTACCATAATAATTTTTAATTGTGAAAAGAATAAAAATCTATTTCTGTGTTTTTAGTATTATTTCGATCATCAGCGGTTGATATGAAATATCAACCTGTCACGACGTAATCAGCGGTTGATATGAACAGAATATCAACCTATGATGACACGTCATGACAGGTTGTTATGTGATATAACTGCTATACACATCAAATAGAAAACTACCGCCAGTTGTATATGCAATTTAATTGGTTGAAAGTTTGGGAAACTATAACCTTGGTTCTATTTGAATGCTAGCGATGAGTCTATCAATCTATTGACGATGCTAAAAACTAGAATATTGGAAAATTATTTTAATTTGTAGGATATGGAAACGCACGTTTATAATAATATATTATGTATGTTTTTACTGGGAACCGAAAGTTTGTATTTCCTCAAAAAAGTTCAGTTGCAACAGACTTGGATAAAAGACTGAAAGTCTTTCATAATATTATTGTTTTAAACGATTTTGAAAAGCAACGTGATCTTTGAAATTCTTGTGTAAGTCATAAATCATTGATTTTAAATTCCCGCCATGGGAGATTATATAATGAATGAATGAAATGGGGTTGAACGTCCTACGCTTAAGCACCGTACCTGGGCCAACTGAAGACGGGGAGATTATATAAAGAGCTGACACCCACTATACTAGTTACAAAATTTCAGTCAAATTGATCCAGTCTGAACCAATATTTTAGCGATAGGATTTTCGTCCTAACCTCCATCATCATTACTACGTTTACAAACGTTTCTCTTCAAAGACAAAAATGAAACTGAAACAAGAAATTTTATGGTAAAAATATGGTACGTTAATTTGCTGAAAATTTCAGTCAAATTGCACCACTTGGAACCGAGAATTTAGCGATTGCATTATCGTCGATCATCATTACTAAAGCCGGTACGATAAAAACATAGTCTCGATTATCCATTTCATGATGAAATCATAAATGCAAGTTAAGCAGCAAATCGGACCAAACTCCAGTAAATATCACAAGCTAGCGAAGTTAATTTATGTCAAATTAATAATTAAGATAACATTGAAGGCTTTAAAAAAGACCTGCACTAGGCAGATTTAGCTCTTGCATAATACATGATTAATGTTTTACACAGGTCACATTTGAAGGAATATCGTTACTGCTTATTATTGATCGACGTTTAGACAAGGCAGACTTGATAAAGACTGATAAAGCCAAGTCGAAACGTCTCTAAGTAATGGACAGTGATTGTATTTAATATAGTTGTGACCTGTGTATTCCTGTGTATTGTTAAATACACAGATTTATTTCCGATAATCTTAATTTGATAATGTATAATTCAACTGATAAATATTACAATAAAAAATGGAAAGATCAAACAAAATACTTACACTGCTTGTATTCTATATGTAAGAAACCATACTAATGATAACACAATTAATGCATTGGAGCAAACATTTCTAATATAATTCCTCATCTTATTCACAATATATCTTTAAAGTCCTAATTGATGCACAGTGATACACAAGTTCTTTATGAAATGTGCCAGAGAAGGCGTTCACACTACATATACCTTATGAATACCAAGTGATGCGTGAAATCAAAGATATCCGGGTTCTAGTTACGTATCATTTTTGTTAGCGACTGTACTTTCATCCTTTTAAAACATTAAAGAATACAACACCGACAGGGTAAACTTAACGGGAATTTCCTGGGAATTTTGGGATTTTTTTAATTTGGTGTCATAAATTGAAACCTGTGTCGCTTTTTAATGAGTTGCAAGTGACAGTAACATTTTAATAACTAAAAGATACAAAAGATATTATTTGGTATTATATATATATATTATATACTAAAATCTAATAACTAATAATGAGTTCTGTTATTTTTCAAGCCATGTCTTTATTTTTCAGGGATGGTGACAGTGGGGGATTATATGTAAAGCTGACTTTCAAATGTGCACATGTTGGCATTTTGTTCGTAAACCGTGTGAAGTAGAAAAACGTTCAGGGTGAAAATTTGCTATCGTAGAAAATTCTCTTATTTCGCAGATATACAAACTAAATACAAATGAGCTTTAATATTGCCTTTTTTCAAAATAACTAAATATTGTTCTGAAGGGGTGTTTATAAACCCATTAGACACCGATTTAACAAATGCAGATTATTTGTCTCTGCTCGCATGGTTACCCGAATAAGAAATTAGTTATTGACTAAGTTTTGTATTCTCAAAAGTCAGATTAGCTAATCATTGACTATAATCTTTTGTAATCAACAATAAAATTAATTTTTTAAATTTGATTATAATTAAACATTTAATCAATGTTTAATATAATCAGTAATTGAAAGGGCTTTTATCATTGATAAAGGGGCCCAATTACAGGAAATAAAATGAACTTCCTACCGCTCCTAACGTGGGCTAATGAAGAGGGGCATTCGTCATACAGTGTGCTATAATGGGAATTTTGCCAGGGTAGCGGCGCTACTGCCTACTCGAATTTCAACTACCAATGAATCTTTTAAGTGTACGCCAATGTGTACAGACTAGCGAGGCAGCTTCTTGCCCACTTAGTCACGCCCCCCCCCCCCTGAATTACAGAAAGTACATTAGAAAAGTACATGTTTTAGAACATTCTTTCCTATCCAAGTGCCCGCTATATTTTTTTTTTGGGGGGGGGGGGGGTCCGCAACGTCAAAGGGGTTTATATGGGTGGTCAGGAAAAATAAAATGTGTGAAAAAGAATATTTTAAGTAATCGAAATGAAATGAAATGGGTGTTCAACGTCACACAGAAACTTATAATTGCTTATTCTTAAAAAAATCTGAACGACATCCCAGTGCACATAAAATTAGATTAAAAAAGACCAGTCTCCATCCTAACCCAGAATCCAATTTAGTAGGAAACACACTAATGTGGCTTTTCCCCCCGAGAACCCAAATTTATTATTTTTTCCTCAGAAACAAAATTAGCAGAATGCCAGAAGCACCATCCAAGGAAGACCAGGATCGCCACCTGCACCAGAAAACAGTTAAATTACTTTTGTATATAAACCTAATGTATAATATGTATTTTAAATAAAGCTAGGAAATATCACGAGCTAATTTTTCATCACCCTAGACAAGTGCTTATGTGGAGATTTAACCCCTCCCCAAATTCTTAAACCTAACCCTTCCCATCTCTTAATAATTGCTGCCTTCAGTTCTGAAAACGATGAAAATACTGCTTCTTTTTCAAAGCTGGTTTTGGGGAGATTGGCGGCTATTTTGAAATTTGTTTTAAACTTTGCTTAATCTTGGCGGAACAATAGCCACTCTGTACAATATTGTATATTAAAGGGACAATCCCGATAAGAACAGAGTCTCAAAAATTTAAGTCCGAGTATTTGTGAAATTTATGGACCAAAATATAAAAACATGGTGTATTTACATTGTCTAAAAATTTCAGTTGAAAATATTGAGTCGTTTGGACGTGGACGTCAACACTGCTTATCCGGACACGTAACCCTTTTAAGATTTCGGGTCATTTTTTTCATTGGGTGACCTGGTAATCGATTAACGTTTCTTGAGAGGTCTATACAGTGAATGACCCATGTACTGTACTTGATAACAAAAGGTAAATTTCACCTTCATATTTTTTTTATAGAAAAAAGTCTGGTTTTATCCAGATACTGTATAATGCAAAGGTCTCCATTTCCAGATACAGACTGTCATGTTTAAGTTATTTACAAGCGTATCACAAATATCGGGTTAGTTGATCGGTCTTAGATAATGGGTTTTAAATGATTTTAACACAAAATTAAGCAGTTTTATTCCCTAAAAAGTTATCGGGATTGGCCCTTTAAGCAAATTTAAAGTTTCGAAAGATTAAGACTCGCTTACTAATTTCAGTATGTATTTTTTTGTACGATGTCAACAAAAACACAACACGTAAGCATTTTATACAAAGGCAGTATTGTCATCCCGTAAGAAATCAGCCCATACAGTCCACTGACATTTTTTACAATTCTGAAAGAGGATAGATTTCATTTTATTTTTAGCAACAATACAATATAATAAACTGAAAAAATACGACAGGGGGCACACGCTCTATTAAACAAGGTAAACTGAAAGAACAAGGAAGAAATTTCAGGAATGTAGTGAATTACGTCTTTGTTAAAAGAAATATACATTTGTGTTTTTCAAAATATATTTTCAGAGGTAGAAAATAAGATGCAATAATTTCCATTAAAAAACAAAAGTCCACGTGATAAATTATAGAAATGAAACGAAAAGGGGTTTAATGTCCTACTCTTCTGCACCTAACCTCGGCTAATTGAAGACGGGCATACGCCATACAGTGTGTTATGACGGTAATTTTGGACCCGGACAGCTGCGCTACGGCCTAATTTAAGTCCAGCTGGCAAGGGATCTTTTACGTGCACGCCACACAGGACCTCGGTTTTTCGTACCACCCGAACGACTAGACAGTTGTCCTTGTCAGGCCCTCTGTTCTGCATCACTGAAACCACGCCGGAAAATCGAGATGAACTTACTCGGCCAATGCAGGCCTCACCCACTTTTCCACGTGATCACCAATAAACTATAGAAAATCCTTGAATACTATCCAAGGAGTTGATTTCTCCCGCATGGAACCCCGTTAACGTACTAATATAGTTTCCATTCGCTTGACACCCCGTGGTTAACTACTCTATGGAGAGACATCAAACGGTTGAAACCCGGTAGACAACCGCCGCTAAACACGTAGGAAATATTAACCGCCGCTATTCAATACATATACTGGTAATCATAATATATAGGATTACTATACTATATACAGCTGCCACAATTTGGGTTATAATATAGGAAAGAATATACTTGCTGTATAAGTATAATGACGGGAAACACTAGTCTTAATATTTATATATATTTATATATCTATTGTATAAAAATGTCGGAATAAATTATAAAGATTGACAGCAGCATGTTAAATATATATATAGGAAACATATCACAGTTATTAGCAATCTACAGGAATCTACAATAGTTGTTTGAAGCAGATAGTGGATGTGGGGTTATAAAGAATCAGGGGCGGATCCAGAGGGGGGGGTGGGGGTTGACCCCCCCCCCCCCAGCTCAGCCACAAAAAAAAATTCAAAAAAATTCAACACTTTTTATGAGAAAAAACTCACGGCCGCTCAGGCTTGAAAATATGAAGGGTGCGAGTTTGTATACATTGAGTTGAGTCATGACTTTCATTCCATTGTACACAAAAGCAAATAGTCACATACAGCTCTGGGGTTACTCAAAACTAAGTTATTTTAACGATCCGTTAAACTCTAACGGACCTATATCTTGGTAACGGGTTGTTTGTTAAATTTACTACAGAAAACACTATAGAATAATTTATTTTTTCCTTTAGAAATATTAGCATAAACCTGTACGAAAAATTTATTGAGGCCTTTATTTCCAGCAACAATCTTTCTCTCTGTTAAAGTTAACGGATCGTTAAAAGATAACGGAGCTTTGACCAACCGGCCCCGGGCAATTATCCAAAATCGTCGACAGCATAAATTGCCGTTGGGACCAATTGACCCCACGGCGAATCGCCTATCGACGACGGCAGTTTTTGTAATACCGTACAGTATGAAAATATAAATATTGAAATTTAAAGAGTTTTATTAACGCTGTTCGACTGGTGACGTTGAATATTGTTGCGTTTGCTTTTTAATTTTATCGACAGCGTTGATAACTAGCCTAATTGTCGAATTCCCTTCCTTTCGTTTCCCCTTTTTCTCGCACACCAAGTAACGCACCAAGTTTGGAATAAAACACATAATGACGTTAGTAGGCTAAATCCGATCATTGATATTTGCTCTTTATATGGTATCTGGAGATATTTTGTTCCTCTCCTGTGAAGGGAGTATACCCCATCAATATTTTATGGACATTTAATGCGATTTTATTGTCGATGTTTAGACCTGTAGTCTTTGAATCTATTTTACCAAATTTTTCTGGGGGAGGACCCCCAGAACCCCCATTACAATGTTTAGCGCCTTCGGCAATTAGTTAAGCAGTTATCCAACCTACCCCCCCCCCCCCCCCCCCCTGCAAAAAATCCTACATCCGCCTCTGAGAATATATTGTAACCAGAATCTAACATAGATATTTTGAAATAATAATCTCGATATGTTAAAGTACAATGGTATGATTATAATGTAAGAAAAGACCGCATGGGTCTACAGCTATTAGTGTTAAATATATTCTTGGTAACTTCGATATATCAGGCATCTCAATGGTAAGGGAGGCAACTTTTGTCTCTTGCCATTGTATAACATCCGCTCCTCCCGGCGAAGTTCCTAAACTGACTTCATAATAAAGGTTCTTCCATGGGGACGTAAATAAATCTCTCCATGACATTTCCAATGATTTACCATCCAATGATCTGGCAATTAGTAATTTTGAACCCGCTGAAATATAGAGAATAGTAATAAAAGTATTATTATTCATTCGGAATATATCTTTCAATATTAACCAGTAGTAAAATTCAAACAGTCCAATCCAATTAGAGAAAATTAGCATATTTCAAAAAACAGGGCCAAATCAAAGTTCATCTAGTTAAATGCGCTATCTTTGAAAATTTACAGCTTCAAGTGTTTTCAAATGAAATGAAATACTGTTATGCACCTAACCTGGGCTAATCCTTAAACTGAATCCAATTTCTGACTCTTTGAATATCAGAGGAATAAATTTGTTGCACGTGCATTATATTACACATCGTATATCAAATTTGAAATTTTTTATTGGCAGAATGACTTCTACAAACCTTGTAAAATAGGAGGTTTCGCTACAGATGCTATTACTGTTGATAAATAATTGTCTTGTCTTCCTAATATATTTATAGTAGAAACACTAACATTATAGTAAGAGTTAGGTTGTAGTGACAAATCTCTTAATTTAGCCTGGCTATAACCGATCTCTGTAACTGGAACTTCTTTATCTAAATTATAACCTGGACCATACACTGATACCTGGTAATAAAATACATAAATCTTATACTTGTAACAACCAAAATATACCATGTAAAGAAGACATGCCTCATATGCAACTTAAGTTTATATTACTAAGTTTCCTGCCAGTCAGGGTGATTATTTTAAACTAAAACACTAAATCGTTTTATCATGAAAAAAAAGCTGTTAATTAGGCTATAGTCGGTCAAATATGCACAGATAATTAAGGGTTAAAGTCCATTTGTTTGGAATTTCTCTTTTTCTTAAAAGATACATACCTGTATAGCATTGGTATCAATTCTGGTATTTTCTAAATCCCATTTTAATCGTAAACTGTCAGTCAATGGATAACAATCATCCTTCACCGGATATGCAGATACTCCATCTTTATGAATGGCGATCTGGCCGTCTGCTGTGACAGCCATTTTGTTTATAACCAGAACGCCATCAGTAGTAGCTGTAGTTGGTAAACCAGCTTTATTATAACATCTTACAGTAGAATAAAGTTGTTTAGAGTTCTGTATTTGACCAACACTGAGTTCTACTTGAGCAAATGATTGTTTATCTGGTACAGGAGTAAATGATTGTATATCAACACCATCGTGTGTTGAGCCTAGTAAAAAAAAAAAACATTAATTGATTTTACAAATAGTAGATTGTATGTTGCAGAAATGAACAGTAATTACTGCAAACCTTGGACTTCCGTTACCTAGAGATACGCCATTTTTATATGATGGAATGCAAAATAAAATTGCGTTTTACGTCCTACTATTCTACACTGACATTCGCTATACAGTGTGCTCCGAGGGGAAACTTGACTATAACCGATTAACAAACTACGTTATTACAATGTTGAAAATAGTGAAGTATTACCTATAGCCCATTGACAATATTCTACTCCTGATTCTGAATCTTCTACTTTCCAATTTACTGATATAAGTTTGGTTAGCTGGAAATTGACATCATCCTCTAAAATGATCAAAACATATCTAAATCAACAAAAGAGAAAGACATGTTAATGCATTAAACAAGAAAACACTCGAGTTGATGCGAATTCGTCCTTCAAGGTTTTCATGACAACGATTATGTGGTTTTGAAAAAATGTTAACTGTTACTGGCTTAGTAAACAGTAAAAGACTGTCATGTAATAACCAAGTTTCAACCCTGAACTTAGTGTTGATAACCATCCTGAAAATAACATAGGTAATTTCTTACCATTAATATTTCCCATTACAGTACTCAACAATAAACATTTAATTTCTTACCTATACCATCGTTTATCTCTGATATTATAGGCGGAGTCATATCAACAACAATACTCTCTGATTGGCTGACAGTTGTCAGTCCAGCGTCATTGGTTGACGTCACCGTCAAGTAAAGTAATGTATTATGGGCTAAATTTAGACCAGAAGCTGTAGCTTGCTGATTTCTGCCAACACTTGTGAATGACTGAATCTGGGTTCCACCTTGCACAGTTCCTGAAATTAATGTGATTGTTATAATTGAAAGTCATTGCTAAAACCGTTTCGTTAAAGAAGAATGCCCCCTGCGTAATTTTCCAAGATATTACATGATAACAAAATCAACTGGACTTCTAAATGAAATCTATGGAAACAGGAAACGATTTGCTATGATTAAATATAAGCATTAAGTTGCTTGTTACTGTATCCAATTTATTATATTATTCCATTCATCGTTGTATAAATGAACTCTGAATAAATACATTTTAAATCAAATACCTATATGATTGAAACACTTCCGTATTAATTAATTAGTCACTGATATATTTAGATATACTAGTGTATTCAAACTAAACTCACCTAGTGACCATTGATAATCTGTAATAGGACTTTGATCATCTTTAAAATGCCATGTAAGATGAAGAGATGACCAATAAGGTCTAAATACTGTATGATGTATTAAATGATTAGAATCACTTGTTATATCTATATAATTAACTTGTTGTACATATATATCATCTACAGCTAATATCATATGTAATTTACTTGTACCAATTCTTATCACTTCGCTTGCTTCTCTTGGATGGAATACATAAGTAAATTTATTCCATAATATTAATGGCTGTTGGTCGATGTCACATATCCCCTGACATCGTTCTGGGTCAAGACTGAAAGTGTGCGTTTCTTGTCCGAATTGCACAAAACCTTCCACGCTGTGATGCTGAATGCTAACATCATGTGGATATCCAACATGTAATATAACATGGTAAGCACTTTGTATGTTTAAATTAAAAATTGTTTGTTGAATATGACCTTTCACCTTAACATAGGCTCCGCCTTTTTTGGAAACTGATGGTTGTGACTGGATTTTAATACACGAGTTGTCGTCACCATACCAACCAGCTGGTGGTTGATCATCACATTCCTTATTTGATTCTGTCACGCCTTCTTCAAATGATGGATTGGCGATGAGATTTACTCCAGTATATTCTATATCAACCGGTACTGGGGGCGTGGTATCAATTGTAATACCATCAGATATTGCTACATCAGATTCCAACCCACTTCCATCTACAGCATACACTTTATTATAAAATGTCATACCTATAAAAATAAAATACAGTAATCGTACTTGTTACAGTAGCAGTAAAATGTTTATAATAATAGATCACATCTGAAAAAAAAACTGTCCCGAAACTCTATACGAGATGGGCGTGGATTTAGGGGGCCGGGGGACAAATATGTCTCCCCCCCCCGCCATTTTTATGATCGTCAGGACAGTTTTTCAGGTTTACATCCACATGGATGTCCCGTTCTGACTGAAGGCTATTTAACCACTGTTTTAGGTATTGCAACAGTAATTGATCTTCACGATATCTTTCTCCTTAATTGTAGGTAGTCAATTTTCCATATCGCCTTCATATTTCCCCTTGTTACAGCTTTCATCGAAATAACACTGGTAAACAGTTCGTAATTAGTATTTTGGTTTGGTAATGAAAGGTTCCAGGGTTTGCCCCCCCCCCCCCCCTCTCAAAGGTTTTGACAAATCCACGCCCTTGGATGGCTTGGGCAGTTATTGGTTGGTTTTTGTGTATGCTATATTTCAGGGGACTCTTTCCAGAAGCATTTGTAGAGATACAAAAAACTTGATCTTGATCTTGTCTACCATACTACTGTATGGAACCGGTATCGCACGTGTTGATCGAGCCAAGAAAATAATATGACGAGTGATATATTTATCCCTACTGTAGAATATATATGGAAACATTGTAGAATGCCTACCATGAACTAAAGGTGAGGTTAGGTTTACAGACACCCTAGTATTTAATCCTACATTCTTCCAGTCGTGTATATTACAATCTTTAGTACTAACATCAGTACCAATACACCAGTAATATTTAACTATACCAGTACCACTATCAGTAAAACCATACCACGATGATGATATAACTGTTGTAGAGTCTTGGTAATCATTATCATAGATATCTATAAAATATGAAACAAAACGAGACTGTATCCGCCAATTTATCATGGTTGTCTATGAATAGAATAAATAATAAAACTTATCATAAAATATGAAATTCCTTAGGGAAACAACATGAAAATACGTACCAGATTAAAATAAGTCTATGAGCTATGTTGGGTAATTTTAAGCTGACCCACAAAAAAACCCAAGACCCCACAAAAGAACAGGACTTTTACGCAAAGCGACCAAGATAACTGAAATTTTGGGGACTGATCTACACAGATAGACATTAAATTTTAGTTTTGTGGTGGAGGAGGGGTGGTGTGGGGGCTACATTGGCTTATTTCAATAGTTTACTTACCATTACCATCATGTATAATACCGGAAGTGGGAGTTGAATTGTCTATTAATAGTCCATCACTATTGGCCCAGCTCAATAATCCTGCTTTATTATAAGCTAGTACAGTACTATAATATTCTCTATTCTCTCGTAGATTTAGATTAGTAGCTGTATAGACACTAGTATTTTCTGGTATTCTTGTAGATGACTGATGAACGTTGTGGCCTAGATGTCATAAAAAGAAGCAGAAAACGCTATTGATTACATTGTTAAAGATGCACTATGTAAGATTTAGATAAAGTGTTCGCTATAATGGTTTCAACAAAAGATAATGAAACAACAATAAAAAAAATATAATGAAAATTTCAGTTCTCTATTCTGAGGGAAGTTGTCAGTGTTTGAGGTTTGAGTATAGGGTAGTCTCCATTTTTATTGCTATCGTATTTCATATCATGACACTCCCATGTCCTAAAATGTTAATTACGGGCTTTTCATTTCAAAAGATTTCTAATAATTGATAGATCATTTGAGGCCAAAAGAAAGATTTGCATTCAAAATTTTAGCTCACAATTTGTCTTCAGACTGACAATACTACATAATGAGTCTGGTTCAAAAATACCTTTAGGAATGGAAACATCAGTTTAAATACGTTTTCATGAAAGTAATAAATACTCGTTTCCGTTAATATTGTGGCTCGGACAAGTAATTATGTTAGTATTAAAACCAACCTTGTGGATGTGTGCTTATGTAAGGCTTAAAATAATCGAATCCATGAATTCCTCCTCTAAATTTATTCTTCCAACCAACAATAATCTGATTACTGGATGTTTGATAATCTATATCTTTCACACTTGATATTGTTTCTAATTCTTTTATCTGGATAAAATCACAAAATCAAATCAATAATTCCATTTAAAATTAGGTTTATCAAAACGAAAAAAAATATTAGTCGTTATAATAACCTTTACAATTAAATAGTTTGGTGTCTTTAACTTATTGTATATACTTACAGCAGCTCCCGCTATGTGACTGACACTAGGAGCAGACGTCAATGGTGTAATACCAGAGGATTTAAATATGGCATATTGATTTGCATTATACCATACCCTCACAAATACACTATATGACACAGACTTATCTAAAACTTTAGCTGGAATATATAAAACAGTATTACGATATTATATATACTAGAAACACAGGGGACCTAAAGCCTATCCCTGTGGCACACCTTTACAAGCAAACATATTTTGGTTTTAGAGGTTAAACATATGTTTAATGTTTATAGTTGAATATATTGATGAGATAGCCTATTGATCGATGTGTGCTTTGTTAATAATTATTATATATAGGGCCTACTAATAAATATATAGAAGTATTGATTGTTTCCTGAAATAAATGAATAACAGGTTTGAAAGGTATACCTGTAGGCAAAGTAATTATAGCTTCGGTATTTTCACCAACATCAAACCAAGTTCTTTCAGTACCAGTGTCGTATATTCCACTCGGTGAATTTTCACCGGAATGTCCAGCACTGCATTCATATCTAAAATAACATGCATCTATGTAGTTAATAATGAACTAAAATGGGCTTGGTAGGCTGAGGCAGAGGGCCTCAAGATTTAGCGGGCCTGTAACAAAACTGTATGATATTTTTGACAATCATTTACCCAATAGATGAGTTCATTAAAGGAGTTTAATTTACCTTACAGGAGAGATTCCTTGTGGGTTGATTATGCTCCACCTGGCAGCTAGGAAATTATCAGACGATGTGTAATGAATCTGTGCAGCATCAGTCGACATCAAATTAGTAATGTCAGTAACTTGGATAATATTATGTGGATTCCCTGCAAGAATAATTATAAATAAGAAATAAATCACATGGTGGGATACAAACACATAGAAATACAGGTATATGGTTCATTGAACATCTGGAGATCACGGTGGCTAAGTGGATAAGGCGCTGGTTCGCTAGCCTGGAGGTCGAGTGTTCGATCCCTGCATTGGCCGAGAAAGTTCATCTCGATTTTCCGGCGTGATTTCCCCTTGTCGGTGATGCAGAAGGAAGGCCTGACAGCTGCCTAGTCGTTCGGATGGGACGAAAAACCGAGGTCCCGTGTACAAATTGGAGTGCACGTAAAAGATCCCTTGGCAGTTGGAATTCGATATAAGAGTAGGCCGTAGCGCCGCTGTATGGCGTATGCCCGTCTTCAATTGGCCCAGGTTAGGTGCTTAAGCGTAGGACGTTAAACCCCATTTCATTCATTCATTCATTCATTCATTCATTCATTGAACATCTGAAATTATTTAAGGTAGATTGAACACACTGAGCCATTGGTGGTGCAAATTCAAAGTTAAACCTAGCAGAAGGGTTCACAAAGAATGAATTAATTAATATGAGTAATTTTAAATAAACTTGATAGACATATACCTGTTGAGATCTCGTTGCAGTTTTCAGCATCTGAACATGTTTTGTCTTGTGCAGCACAGACACAATGTCCGAGACAATTATACGGTTGACATCTCCTGACTAAATCTAACATTCCTCCGTTCACAAGTTCAAATTCAGAATGGGCAGGCATACTTTTTAATCCAACCTATGTCAAAAATAAAAATTCATGGTTCTGTTAATAGAAATAGTGATTTTGCATACGGCTTATATACCCACATGTTCTATAGCATTACATATAATGTACGAGAAAATGATTAAATAACAATAATTACCGCGTTAACAGCCCATACAGATATGAAAACAGAATTGCCCATTTGAAGTGTCTTGGTAGTTATTGTAACTGATTGTACCATTCCTTCATCATTAAAATTATCTCCAGCCACATGTTGAAACGTCGTTTGTTGATCGCCCTGTGAAAATATTTCTTCAGAAAAGAATTTTGTGAAGTAAGAAAATAGGTCATATTACCTATGATTAATTAGAGACCGAAGCGAAGCATTTTATTTTTAAGATTAGGGGTGTTTAAATGTAGCTAATTAACACCAAAAATTGTATTATGTTTAAGAATGCGACATATTTCCATAATCAGAGATACTTGCCTGGTTGAGATCAGTAAAGAAAGGTTTGGTTCCAACACTGACTTTATACTCGGTTATACCAGTATGTAGATCGGCAAATCCCAACCATGCTAACTTAATAGATGTAGTAGACCATTTGTTCCAGTTATTTCTATCTCTGTTTAAGTTAGCGGCATGGTCAGTATCAATAGCAAACATACCTGAAATAACATTAAAAAATATTTCATCAGAGAAGAAGCACAGTTTGTATGATGGCAATATTTTAATTCTTCAAGATGGCCAAAATAAAAGCAAAACGACAACCCGCTCAGATTGTTTATATTTATCAGATTAGTTACTTATTTAAGAGTGGAAAACAAATTTAAAAAAAATAAAATTAGAGTACATGGATTTATTTAGATCGAGAATTAGTGATCAGACCAGATCGTTGTTCTGATCTAATGTAACCATAACCATTAGCACTCTCAATCCATAGAAACAATACGCGTACCTCTAGTAGGTGGAGTAGAATCAACTGTTATATCATCTGTAATAGTCGACTGACACAAACCAGCTAAATTACAACCAATCACTTTAACTTTATATTTACTACCGTCGTGTAGAGCTAGACCAGAAAACGTAAACTCTGTTAACACACTAGGAATCTGAAGGAACAATAGATATACATTGTCTAAAACTATTCCAACTACATTTTAGAAATATTAATATATCAAACTATACAATGTTACCGAGACAATGTCAATTAGACACCACTGCTAATAGGAATGCTATTGTCTGACAAAAATGTTTCCTTTTATAAAAAAACCCCCACAGTATGTTTAAAATTATTCATAAGACGTACCTCCATAGCTGAAGAATTGAAATCTCCCAATAAATGAGGTGAAATAGAAATGTATTGTCTTTCTATATCTGATTCATCATCAGTAAACTTCCATTCAATTTTAATACTAGATTTTGATATGGTAGTTGAAGGTAAAATAGAACTAAACAATGAGACGGAAACTGCCCTTTGTACCACTACTGGTAAAGTTGTATCGATTATAAAACCATTTGATGTAGCTTCGCTGTATAAACCTAATAATATAAAACCTAGGTGCAATAGTGGCTGTGAAATGGACAAATGATACATGTAGTAATCCTATGTAATCCTAAAAACAAAAAGGCAGAGTAGTCTATAATGAACCCAGGTTTAGTGGGGATAACCCATGTGTTTCTATATTCAAAGGGGTGATAACTCTAATATATCAAGTGGGTGCTCTTTAACTATTTATCTGACAACCGAGTCGTCCTTAAAGGAAAATATTGGTGCCAGTCATTATCACATATGTGATAGAGCTGGTTAAACACATTCCAAATATACTTTTAACACATAGATCATTGCTACTATAGCAGAGTAATACACGTTTCCCGAATCGGCAGTGACGTACGCCAAAGGAAAACACGAGTGACCGCTCTTAATAACTGACTGAAGCGACGAGTGATATACACAGCTTGTTCATGCACGATGTAAGGTAAATAACTGTTTTGTAAGCATCACTAGCATTATTGAATTAATTTAAGTCATACCTGCTTTATTGTAACATCTAACAGTAACATAAATTCTAGTATCAATAGGCAATAGTTTATTATCAGGTAAATTAGATCTATAGGCCAGTTCGACCACTGGTAAAACTCGAGGGCTAAGTAACTCTTCGCCTCCAATGGTTGTTCCTACTCTCCATTCATATCTCGCTATACCAGACTGTGCATCTTTAAACCCATGCCATTTGGCACCAACAAAGTTTCTGAAGCCAGGAAAACAATCTTTAAACGTTGCATACAACACAGTCATAATGTTAACCTAATCAGTACTACAATCCGATTCTAGACGATAAGAATTACAATACTCTTATATACTAGCCGCCGAGAACCGGTTTTTTAGTAGGCAAGGGGGGCATTTACAAGACAAATTGGTGAAATTGAATCTTCTTTGGGCCATAACTTTAGAAACAATTAACAGATATTATTCAAATTACATAGGACACTTCATATCAATAATGTAAACATAATATAATATCAATTTGAAAACAATCAGATGTATATGTAAATGTAGTCTGTAGAGTGGGCGTATAAAAATGGGTTATTGTAAAATCTAAGACAATATCTACTGCAGTAGTTTTACAGCGAATATAGACTTGGTAATCGTGTTTCAATTACGCGGTTATCGGGTTGCTGGTCTTATAGCGAAAAAACACTTGATAACCGTGATCCAACAATATTCGTGGATCCTCGTGCCTATTTTATAGTTTGCTCTGAAAACGAAAAACTAAACAGATTTGATAATCGTCTTTAAATTACCTGGTTGCTTGAAATTCTACATCTAAATCTTTCGTTCCATCTAAAATTCGTCCCACGAGGGGTGGTGTCACGTCAATTATTACCCCGTCAGAATTGGCCGACGTACACATGTCAGCCATATTGCACCCTGTTACCGTGGTGATATATTTTGTTCCAGGAGTAAATTTGGAAGGTGGAAAGGTAAATTCTGAAATATGTATCGGTTATTAAAATTTACTAGAACATTTATCTCATTTATTTTAAAGGGAATACCCCATATTTTTACAATAAAATTAACTACCTCTTCTTGGGAATATCATCAATAGAAGAGTTGTGTGTATTGTAATTAACATAAGGTCTTTGTAATACTTTTTCCTTACGTGTAGATATTCCAGTTTTGATTTCTGGAATTATGTCATCACAATCATCACAGGTACCAACTTTAACTGTATAGTATTGCATTGATGAATGGGGATCGTGGAATCCTTCCCATCTCACAGAAAGTGGTGATTCGTTAGTGATATAATCTACGTCATCTCCAGTAAAGTTTGTATTAAGAATATCGATGACATGTCCTGTGGTAGGAGGCGTTGTGTCTACTGTCACTGGACGAGATATTAATGTAGTAGATAACCCTGCACCATTAATAGCCTGAAATTGGTATATATAGAATACAAAGATAACCAGAATATAGCATGAATGGGAAACCTTTGGAAAATTCATCAGTTATAGCAAACCGTCTTTAACGATTAGTATCAATTTCTTTGTAATATTAAGGGATAAATAATAGCAAACCTCAACGATTAGTCTCTCGTTTTATTGAAATAATAAAGGGACAAATAATAAAGCACAGTGCAAATTGAAAGCTATATGACCATTATCTAGGGTTTTCCCCACCTTATCTATAATTACATCAAGCATAATGCATTAAAACTTTTTCTATCCAAAAAGGTAATGCAAAATTACAATAAGAGATATACCTGTAAAGTGACGTAATACACGTGTCCATCTTGTAATTTGTGTTCTAGAATCGCTTCATCACAATCATTATCTGTTATCTTATATGCCATAATGTCTTGATGACCTGGTCTAGTACCTATTGCCCATCGATACTGACTTATACCACTCTCGGTGTCTTCAAATGATCCGCTCCAACTGAACATAAATCATATATCAAGGATGATCCACTAGAAGAATATAGACAGGAATCAAAGGGGGATTATTCAGGGAAAGCAAAGGGACCGCACTGGTCAGAGAACCAGAGATTCGAGCTGGAACCAAGACTGCTACAAGACAAGGGATCTGATACCTAATTATTATTAAAGAAGTCTGTGGCAAAGTGTCAGAACCGATTTTAAGAACGAAAAGTGTAACACCTACCATGCAGACAATACATCGTTTGACTTTATATATATATTAGTAAATTGTATAGGTTTAGATGTAGTTTCCGGTGGACTATTATCAATTATGAAACCTTTAGAAGAAATGGTTTTAGTCCTGTTGACAAAATCAATTGCTGAAAATATAAAAAAACACATAATACTAAACAAGCAGTAGTGGAGTGCGCTTATGGAACAAACGGCGGCGAAGGAAGTTGCATGAGATAAAATTGATTTAAAGGGGCCATCCCGATTACATTTTGGGGGTTAAAGCTGCATAATTTTGCATGAACAGCCCTTAATAGCCTCTAACTTAGATCCGAGCAACTTCTTCAAGCTATGTGATACGTTTTCAAACAACTTCCAATCGCCGGTATGGCTCGGTGGCCGAAGACTTGTGTTCTGTTTGCATTACACAGAAGTGTCTGGATAAAACGAGTCTATATATGTGCAGCTTTCAATCTAACCCTCACTTTTAAAGATCTCTATTGATTAAGTTAAAATTGGTATCAGATATAATCGCGCTCATCAAGTAAAACGACCATAACAATTTAAAAGAAAAACTTAAAAGAGCTAGTGTCAAGTTAAGCTTTTTTTGCATGGGGACGTGAAGGTAGCTCGTTGTTCGTTATTCGTTGTTCGTTATTCGCGAATAACGAACAACGAGCTGGTTTGTTGTTCGTTATTGGCGAATAACGAACAACGAGCTGGTTCGTTGTTCGTTATTCACCAGATATGGAATAAGTAACACAATAAAGGCACTCTAAGAGAGACTATGTCGGGGGTGGGTTTTTATGAGTCTAATTGGTTAATAAATCTTAAAAACTTGGGAAAAAGATTCTAACAGTCTGTTTTTCTACCCGAACAACTAGCAGTTTTATATTAGTGAATAACGAACAACGAGCTGGTTCGTTCTTCGTTATTCACCAGATATGGAATTAGTTACATTATAAAAGCTCTTTTAGAGAGAATACGCCGGGAGTGGGTTTTAATGAATTTAACTGGTTAATAAATCTTCAAAACCCTGGGGAAAAGATTCTAACAGTCTGTTTTTTCTACCCGAACAACAAGCAGTTTCATATTGGTGAATAACGAACAACGATCTGGTTTGTTGTTCGTTAATGGCGAAAAACGAACAACGAGCTGGTTCGTTGTTCGTTATTCAACAAATATGGAATTAGTAACATAATAAAGCCACTTTTAGAGAGAATATGCCGGTAGTTGGTTTTTATGAGTCTAATTGGTTAATAAATCTCAAAATCTTGGGAAAAAGGATTCTAACAGTCTGTTTTTCTACACGAACAACTAGCAGTTTCATATTGGTGAATAACGAACAACGAGCTGGTTTGTTGTTCGTTATTGGCGAATAACGAACAACGAGCTGGTTCGTTGTTCGTTATTCACCAGATATGGAATTGGTAACATAATAAAGGCACTTTTAAAGAGAATATGCCGGGAGTTGGTTTTTATGAGTCTAATTGGTTAATAAATCTTCAAAATATTGGGAAAAAGATTCTAACAGTCTGTTTTTCTACCCGAACAACTAGCAGTTTCATATTGGTGAAAAACGAACAACGAGCTGGTTCGTTGTTCGTTATTCACCAGATATGGAATTAGTAACGTAATAAAGGCACTTTTAGAGACAATATGTCGGGAGTGGGTTTTTACACGCCTAATTGGTTAATAAATCTTCAAAATCTTTGGAAAAAGATTCTAACAGTCTGTTTTTCTACCCGAACAACTAGCAGTTTCATATTGGTGAATAACGAACAACGAGCTGGTTTGTTGTTCGTTATTGGCGAATAACGAACAACGAACAACGAGCTGGTTCGTTGTTCGTTATTCACCAAATATGGAATTAGTAACATAATAAAGGCACTTTTAGAGAGAATATGCCGGGAGTGGGTTTTGTGAGTCTAATTGGTTAATAAATCTTCAAAATCTTGGGAAAAAGATACTAACACTTTTTTTTTCTACCCGAACAACTAGCAGTTTCATATTGGTGAATAACGAACAACGATCTGGTTCGTTGTTCGTTATTCACCAGATATGGAATTAGTAACATAATAAAGGCACTTTTAGAGAGAATATGTCGGGAGTGGGTTTTTATGAGTCTAATTGGTTAATAAATCTCAAAATCTTGAGAAAAAGATTCTAACAGTCTGTTTTTCTACACGAACAACTAGCAGTTTCATATTGGTGAATAACGAACAACGAGCTGGTTCGTTGTTCGTTATTCACCAGATATGGAATTAGTAACATAATAATGGCACTTTTAGAGAGAATATGCCGGGAGTGGGTTTTTACACGCCTCATTGGTTAATAAATCTCAAAATCTTGGGAAAAAGATTCTAACAGTCTGTTTTTCTACACGAACAACTAGCAGTTTCATATTGGTGAATAACGAACAACGAGCTGGTTCGTTGTTCGTTATTCACCAGATATGGAATTAGTAACATAATAAAGGCACTTTTAGAGAGAATATGGTTAATAAATCTTCAAAATATTGGGAAAAAGATTCTAACAGTCTGTTTTTCTACCCGAACAACTAGCAGTTTCATATTGGTGAATAACGAACAACGATCTGGTTCGTTGTTCGTTATTCACCAGATATGGAATTAGTAACATAATAAAGGCACTTTTAGAGAGAATATGCCGGGAGTGGGTTTTTACACGCCTAATTAGTTAATAAATCTTCAAAATCTTGGGAAACAGATTCGAACAGTCTATTTTTCTACCCGAACAACTAGCAGTTTCTTATTGGTGAATAACGAACAACGAGCTGGTTTGTTGTTCGTTATTGGAGAATAACGAACAACGAGCTGGTTCGTTGTTCGTTATTCACCAGATATGGAATTAGTAACATAATAAAGGCACTTTTAGAGAAAATATGCCGGGAGTGGGTTTTTGTGAGTCTAATTGGTTAATAAATCTTCAAAATCTTGGGAAAAAGATTGTAACAGTCTGTTTTTCTACCCGAACAACTAGCAGTTTCATATTGATGAATAACGAACAACGAGCTGGTTCGTTGTTCGTTATTCACCAGATATGGAATTAGTAACATAATAAAGGCACTTTTAGAGAGAATATGCCGGGAGTGGTTTTTACACGCCTAATTAGTTAATAAATCTTCAAAATCTTGGGAAACAGATTCTAACAGTCTGTTTTTCTACCCGAACAAATAGCAGTTTCATATTGGTGAATAACGAACAACGAGCTGGTTCGTTGTTCGTTATTCACCGAATATGGAATTAGTAACATAATAAAGGCACTTTTAGAGAGAATATGCCGGGAGTGGGTTTTTGTGAGTCTAATTGGTTAATAAATCTTCAAAATCTTGGGAAAAAGATTCTAACAGTCTGTTTTTCTACCCGAACAACTAGCAGTTTCATATTGGTGAATAACGAACAACGAGCTGGTTTGTTGTTCGTTATTGGTGAATAACGAACAACGAACAACGAGCTGGTTCGTTGTTCGTTATTCACCAGATATGGAATTAGTAACATAATAAAGGCACTTTTAGAGAGAATATGCCGGTAGTGGGTTTTTGTGAGTCTAATTGGTTAATAAATCTTCAAAATCTTGGGAAAAAGATTCTAACAGTCTGTTTTTCTACCCGAACAACTAGCAGTTTCATATTGGTGAATAACGAACAACGAGCTGGTTTGTTGTTCGTTATTGGTGAATAACAAACAACGACCAACGAGCTGGTTCGTTGTTCGTTATTCACCAGATATGGAATTAGTAACATAATAAAGGCACTTTTAGAGAGAATATGCCGGGAGTGGGTTTTTATGAGTCTAATTGGTTAATAAATCTTCAAAATATTGGAAAAAAGATTCTAACAGTCTGTTTTTCTACCCGAACAACTAGCAGTTTCATATTGGTGAATAACGAACAACGAGCTGGTTTGTTGTTCGTTATTGGCGAATAACAAACAACGAACAACGAGCTGGTTCGTTGTTCGTTATTCACCAAATATGGAATTAGTAACATAATAAAGGCACTTTTAGAGAGAATATGCCGGGAGTGGGTTTTTGTGAGTCTAATTGGTTAATAAATCTTCAAAATCTTGGGAAAAAGATACTAACACTCTGTTTTTCTACCCGAACAACTAGCAGTTTCATTTTGGTGAATAAAGAACAACGATCTGGTTCGTTGTTCGTTATTCACCAGATATGGAATTATTAACATAATAAAGGCACTTTTAGAGAGAATATGTCGGGAGTGGGTTTTTATGAGTCTAATTGGTTAATAAATCTTAAAATCTTCTACACGAACAACTAGCAGTTTCATATTGGTGAATAACGAACAACGAGCTGGTTTGTTGTTAGTTATTGGTGAATAACGAACAACGAACAACGAGCTGGTTCGTTGTTCGTTATTCACCAGATATGGAATTAGTAACATAATAAAGGCACTTTTAGAGAGAAAATGCCGGGAGTGGGTTTTTATGAGTCTAATTGGTTAATAAATCTTCAAAATACACGAACAACTAGCAGTTTCATATTGGTGAATAACGAACAACGAGCTGGTTTGTTGTTCGTTATTGGTGAATAACGAACAACGAACAACGAGCTGGTTCGTTGTTCGTTATTCACCAGATATGGAATTAGTAACATAATAAAGGCACTTTAGAGAGAAAATGCCGGGAGTGGGTTTTTATGAGTCTAATTGGTTAATAAATCTTCAAAATATTGGGAACAACTAGCAGTTTCATATTGGTGATTTATTAACTAATTAGGCGTGTAAAAACCCACTCCCGGCATATTGTCTCTAAAAGTGCCTTTATTACGTTACTAATTCCATATCTGGTGAATAACGAACAACGAACTAGCTCGTTGTTCGTTATTCGCCAATAACCAGCTCGTTGTTCGTTATTCACCAATATGAAACTGCTAGTTGTTCATATTGGTGATTTATTAACTAATTAGGCGTGTAAAAACCCACTCCCGGCATATTGTCTCTAAAAGTGCCTTTATTACGTTACTAATTCCATATCTGGTGAATAACGAACAACGAACTAGCTCGTTGTTCGTTATTTGCCAATAACCAGCTCGTTGTTCGTTATTCACCAATATGAAACTGCTAGTTGTTCGTGTAGAAAAACAGACTGTTAAAATCTTTTTCCCAAGATTTTGAGATTTATTAACCAATTAGACTCATAAAAACCCACTCCCGGCATAGTCTCTCTTAGAGTGCCTTTATTATGTTACTTATTCCATATCTGGTGGATAACGAACAACGAACCAGCTCGTTGTTCGTTATTGGCGAATAACGAACAACAAACCAGCTCGTTGTTCGTTATTCGCCAATAACGAACAACAAACCAGCTCGCTGTTCGTTATTCGCGAATAACGAACAACGAATAACGAACAACGAGCTACCTTCACGTCCCCTTTTTGCATTCACGTCCAAACTACTCAATATTTTGAACTGAAATTTTCAGACAAAGTAAATACACTATTCCTCTATATTTTTTCATTTCAATTTTATACGTTTATGAACGTGTAATTTTCAGATTCTTTGAAATTCGGGCTGGCCCCTTTAATGATATTTCTAATGAACGAGCAATTGTACAAAGCGGGTAATATAAATCAATTTATTTTATTTAGAAGAATGGTATATATGTTTATAATTAATTACACGAATATAATACATAATTAACAAATTCAATTTAATTGTTTCTATTTGTTTTCATTTAAGTTATACATGTTTTACAGTTCTAATTATAAACCAGAAACCTGAATGTATACGTACCTTCTACAGTGACGTAATAAGTGTGGCCATTTTGTAAAGACAGATGGTGGAATATTTTATGATTAATCAAACCAACGTTATGTTTAGTTACAATATCTTCACCTCCCTCTAAAGAACCTTTATAAGTAAAAGAAAATTGACAATTTAAAGAACTACATATTTACAGATTGACAATAAGGTATCTTCATTCATTTTTAAATTGTTGATTCAGCGATCCCTGTCGAACCTTGAAACAAGTTAACCTTACCGATATATAAATAATATTTTGATATTCCACTTGGATGAACAGTTTTTCCACCATTTTCTTCTACGTCAAGAAAGCTATCCCAGTAAACAGCTACATCACTGTCGGATGACTGAAATAATATATTGGTTATTTATATAAAACTATTAAGAAACACTGATTCGGTAGGGGTGTAAAGTATATTAAAACCTCTATATGGTGCATGAGAACTGCGTAATTAAATGATATACATTTCGAACTGTATAATACAAAGGACAGGCTTCATCAGATACTAGAAACAACGGAAAGCTATATATGGCATGTTATCCGAGGATGGGACCATTATACCTTAACACTGTTCACCGGGAATTACAAGAAATGAATGACACATTACGTATAATAAGTGTTTGAGTATAATAGGATCGAGAGAATGGGATTCAACTATATTTATATAGAAACATTACCTGGTATTTAAAATCTTTCAAGTTATCCACCAACACCCGGCCACCATTTGGTGGAGTCAAATCAACAGTTACTCCATCACTACAAGCATTTACTTCTTTCAAACCTTCCGTCCATTTTTCATGACCAGCAGCAACAGCATCAGCATGGATGCAGATATAATACCGTCTTCCATGTGTCAAAATATTTTGAGTTAATACATTGATGTATTCGTTTTCTGTGAAAAGAAATATAAAGAAATGCGGTATAATTGAAGTCTTAATGATGAAGCCAATGAAGACTCCTTCAAAGTAAGTATTCTTATTCTAGATGTTAGGCGTAAAAAATAGAGCAAGGAAACAATGGAATAGAGCCTATATGGCATTTACAGATGACCGAAACTTCCTCACCAGTTTGTCCACACTGTACAACATCTGGATGTGAACAAGGATCTCTTATCGTCATCTTTGGTTGAGTATAATGTGTTAAAGTAGAGAAGGCTTGATCTTCCAGTAAACCCCAAGTATAGTTTCTATGTCTTAATGTAGGCCATACGGCTGATATAATATTTCTATAAGGTGTATAGTCCACATCAGGTTTAGACCAGACTGCGTTCTGATCAAGAGAAATTGACGTTCCTATTTCATTTGTGTTGGGATCTAAAATACAAAACAAAAATCTTCAAATTTTTTAAACGCTACTCATAAAAAGTTGGACATGATAGATCTTTCAAACCTATGTGCGTGTGTGCGCGTTTATTTCAATTCCAAGATATATTCAAAAGGTACTAACCGTTATTTAATGGCTGTCCTAAAGCATCTATAACAACAGCCGGTATAATTAATACGGGATCTATAGCTGAACAGTTTTTAATATCCGATGATATTATTGTTGATAATCCAGCTTTATTAAATATTCTTACAGCCAATCTTCTGCATTTACTAAAATCAACTTCACCATCTAAATTAATGGTAAACTGAAACTAAGAAATACAATAATTTTACATGAAATAGTTTGTCTTTATGACATAATTTTGAAAACAGTTTCGAGTTGTTATAGCTAAGCAACCATCTTTGTGGTGTACTTCTCTTTTGCTTCTTATACATTGTGTAGTTGTACAGTGATACAGGTGTTGTCCTTTACACATAGCTAAAACAGCTGCAATTTTTGTTCTTTCTGTCTATTGCCTTGAATTTGAAACCGAGGTTACTTTTTAATCGAGGTTCCTGATTAGGGAATTTCTATAATGTATACAGCTGTAATAAAGTTATAATCGTACACAGGCAATCTTAGAATTTGGATTCTTACCTTTGTCTCACTAATTCCCTGTACATTGTTTACTATACTCCATTTAGTAAATAGATGACTATTGTGTTTATTATCTGTTATACTCCACATATATTTATCTATGGTAGACTCCACAGAACACAATTTATCTTCGGTATTACTCCTGTAACTCAAGCTAACATCTAACTGGGATATGGAATAAAACATGAAATAATAACCTTATTATATAAAATCAGACCCCCATATCATACTACAAATAATAGCCCATTGACAGATTTTAGGTTCATACTATGTTAATTGTATGGTTACTTCGTTGGGTTACATGCCGACGCTGCGCTCATCAATGTGTTGGTACAACGTCATATTAACGTTAAGTTGTTATCTAGGTGATTATGTTAACATTCGACCAGCAACTATTAGTATATAATGAGAAGAAAATTAAATATTTGATTATGTATAAATATTAATTCTTATTAGTTGGATTATATTATTTATATTTGAATTACCTGCATCGTTCTGTGAAGTATATCTATATGTGGTATATCAGGTTCGCTCAACACTGTTACACCATTACTGACTACAGGTTGAGAACAAACTTCACCCGAACAGAACCACACACTACTTCTATATCTTTTACAGTAATCTAATGCTACTGGTTGGAAGATTCGACCAGAATTTGATAGAAAATTCTTATCTTCTACATTGAGCCATATATCCTCTGTTAAACAATGCATAATAATTTAATAATAACACGAATAACATTATAATATCAGTTTGTCGAGTATTCTTCTTTATTCTTTATCAACCATACAATTTATGTAATTTTACCAATCGAACGCTATTACTCTAAGATTCTATTTTTTAAATTCTAATTATAAATATACCAAAATGCTATAATCAACATTATCAACCAATACTAATAAATAATATTCATTTATTTCAAAGTAATTTACCTGTGTTTTTCTGTTTCATCTGTAACGTCCATTTAATATCAGGATACATATGTTTATATGTATTTGATATTGTCCAGTGTGCCATATAATAAGATGTTGATATTTGATAGTCAATATCCGACTTACAATCTGAGCTCGAATTCTGTGTCAGAAAAAAAAGACGTTTAAACTTTGAGAGTTCTGAATTGAATTTATTATAGATAAATATATGAAAAATGACAATACCAAAAACTAAAAATACTTCAAGTATCAGTTCAATAAATAATTCGTCATGAACATAATATAACGTACAATTAAAAATAAGAATTACAACGCCCCCCCCCCCAAAAAATAAAAAAAATAATAGTGCACTGTTCTTATATTAGGAAAATAGTTTACCTGTTGCAAATGGTGGTTTGGTAGCCAGGGTTGTCTTTCTATTTGGTATTATTATAAAGTGAAAAAAGTAATATGGTATAAGGATAGGTAAATAATGTGATGTTTTAGTATAACAATATCAGATTACGCATGGTCAATAGTACTAAATTTTAATATCAAATACAGGAGACATAAATGTGACCCTTTCCGCCGGCCTACATTTACTATTGGTTTTATAAGTTGATCTACAGTTGATGTCAAATGTATATATCAAATACAAGGGACATAAATGTGACCCTTGCTGCCGGCCTACATTTACTATAAGCTGATATACAGTTGTTGTCAAATGTATATATCTACGAGGTAATCTGAATTTAATCATTAATACAGTATTACGATGAAATTGGTAAAAAAAATGTGGTTGTGAGGTAATCTTTATTCTTAAACTCTGAAGTTATAATTAAACCTGTTTATTAATTTACCCTTTTGCTGACAATCAGACCCATCCTTTATCCGAACTTCATTATTCAGGTTAACATTTTTCTGAACTATAGTGATACCATTAGATGATGCCTTTGTTGTTCCAGCGTCACTCCTAGCTGTTACCGTTACAAAGTATGTCTAAAAATAGTAACAATAATAATAACAATGCATACAAATATAGATTTCTGTATGTGTGTAGGGTCAGAAAAGGGGGAATCCATGAATAGAGCAATACTGAAGGTTTCTGAAAAACGAGTATATTGTAGCTTTTGTTTATACATATGTTGCATTAAAACACACCACCTACCTTGTGCAGCTGTAAATTAAGCCCAAGAAACATATGCTGGGTCTTACTGCCAACGTTTTCATCTTTTATATCATTAACGAGTGGTTGTGAGCCAATACCAATACTGTACGTCACATGCTCAGCCATATCATCAGATTCAAATCCAAACCATCTTGCTTTTAATTTACTGGTGGATAGTTGAAAATTACTGTCTTCTAATTCCTAAAGGGAACATTATATAATTATAAACAAATGTGTTCAAATAGCGAAATGCAACTGCAGGCAAAAGCCTACACGTATGTTAGGTATTTTGTATCAATGCCAGTGTAAATGTTTACCATATTATGGTTAGCTATTACCGTTTTTTAGTATATGTATGTGACAACGGATACACCTAGAAAGAAGGTAAAGTATTTTGTAATATCTGTTTAGTGGAATCTGAACACATTGCTAATAAATGATTGAATATTGTCCAAAGACTAGAGGTTTCTTTTAACGAGCTTTGTAGGTTACAATGTATGAGAAGAGTCCCTGGTCTAAGTTACCAAACATGATTCGATTCCCCACCGTCGCAATACTACCAACTGTTGAAAACAGATATCCTAAAGATAGCATGACAATAGCATTAAACTATCTGTTCCATAGAAAATGACACAGATGTGCCTTGCAAACGCGTTCGCCATAAGCATATGAAAAAGCTTACATTAACACCAAAGTCAGCTGCCTCGTCAGGTAGTATAACTTCAAATACAACTCCCTTGGCTGGTTTTCTGGTATTATGAATATATGGATTAGATGTGAACACACTGTGTAATCCAACTATGTTCTTTACTCTTATAGATACATAGTAGGTAAAGTTATGGTGTAAATCCCAATGAAGATCCTCCATGGAAAAAGCTGTACAGGTTGGTGGGTTAGCTAACGTACAGCTTCCGCCAGATGATAAGGAAGAATACGGATAGACGTCTCCAGATCCCGTTGAACTACCTGTAAAATGAAATATATTGCCTCTCTATATTCATGACAAAGAACAAACTTTTCGTTTTTTAGATCCGAATCCAATCATATGACTGCTATTCCCAAAGCATAGTTCCAATTAATTGACCGATTTGACCCTATCAGCATCCATGCATAAACTTACCTACAGCCGCTGTAAAGGTAAGTTGCGACGAGTCGGGATCAGATACAGTTGCTGCTGACCAATCGGCCTCCAATATCTTATCCTCATATTTAACCAATACCTCACCACCAAGAGTAGGGGGGATAGTATGAACTAAGACCGGGCCTAATCCCTGGAAAATAATTATAACATGTTTTTTTAAGTCTTATCGGAATGTCATAACTTTAAAAACTTTTGTAAAATAAACCAATATTTGATTAAAGTACCAAAATCATAAACAAGCGCCACCAACCTGAACAGTTTCCTTCCCAGCTTTGTTAATTGCCTTAATACTGATGTAAAATTCTGTTCCATCACTAAGTTGTGGATGGTAACCACGGTACCAAGAATGGTGATGGGTTGATGTAAATGGTAAAATGTCAGGGGCAGAAACTGAACTTTCAGCGGACGCTAGACCAAATTCATAATTGTAAATTTCTGTATTCATCAAATTCCCCTTAGCAGTCCAATTAACATATAACTGAAATAAAATTAATATTTTTTATTTTCTTGTCTTGTTTTTAGAATGTTAAGTCCTGTGTAAATATAGGTCGGTCCAGTAAATGATTTTTTACTGCGTTTGTGATGTAGCCTCCGAGGCAAATCTAATTCTGATTTACTAGAAATGTGACCAGAATGCCTCCTCATTCCGAAAATGAGCATATAGTTACCGGAATCAGCTGTAGATTGGTCCCAATATGATGGTCCACTGGACCCACACCAGTAGGCCCGCTTGGCCATCCTGAGTGATATCAGAAAAATAAGTATAATTCCACTGTTCGTTAAGGTATATTATTGAAACTCTGTATGTTTTTGGTTAGTACCTGATGAATGAAGTAGCAAATATCAGTTATCCTCGTTGAGTTGTAATAAGTTATTCGCAAAACAAACCGGCCCCTTGTATTATACGCATTGCTATTCGTCCAAAAATCAGATTGCATCAATATTACCAATTAAGACTAAAATTATACAACGCACTGGTCCTTTCAACTCTATGTGTAGCCAGTGGTTAATTTGGGTATGATAAACTCACAAATCTAAATATTAGATGTTTTTATTATCGCTGTCTTCTTTAGACTAGTCGGAATAGTACAGTAGGACATTAAACCTCATGTGTATTACTTATGTAGAACGGTAATCAAGGGTTAATGACATTATCTGTTTAGGAGAGTTCAAATTCTGAATTCAGCTCTGAAAGAGAAACAGAATATACTTACATGAGAATGCATTGCAAGATACATCCTTGAAACAAATACTTCCGTCATTGGACTTTCACCACAAATTTTTTTGGCCGGATATGTATGTATTGTACCATTGGAAAACCTCTCAATAGGAAAAAGATCAGTAACTTCGAGAGTTTTGGCTTTTCCACTGAAAAATATTGATCTATTCTGTTAAAATGGCATTCTCTTCATTTAATTTATGATTGCTTCAGGGCTAAGCTCCGTTTCAAATGAAATAGATTACTTTTACCTTATTTAAATAGTTTTTGTAGCGCATGAATTGTTTTTTTTAGCGTGTATATGTAATCAATGTGACATAACGAACAATGAGCTGGTTTGTTGTTCGTTATTCACCAGATATTGAATGAGTGATATAATAAAGGAACATTTGCAGGGAATACGTCGAGAGTGGGGTTTTATGAGCCTAATTGGATTATAAAACTTCAAGACTTGGGAGAAAGATTCTAACAGACTCTCTTTCTACCCGAACTGCGAGCTTTACTATGTCTGGTGAATAACAAAAAACGAGCCAGTTTGGTGTTCGTTATTCGCAAATACCTGACACAAACTGACTCGTACTTCGTTATTCGCGAATACCGAACAATGAACTTCAAGCTAACGCCATGTCGCCCTCAATTAGTATGATGAATACATGAATACAAGAAGTTTAATGTTATATTTTTAATATACGAAAATAACTTAAACTTACATACAAGATGGGTCCGGGTTTTTAAGTAGATATTTGCGTCTTGTGTTTGATATATAATATACTTGATTATTTTCTTCTATTAAACCACCTTTAATTCTAGCCCCTTCTATATCTATTTCACTTATAGTAGGCAATGTTCTATCTACAACCACTCCATCAGAACAAACAGGTAGAGATACTTCTAGAGCTTGGTTATATGCTACCACGGTGATATAATATTTACCATCAGATAATGCTGTCCAAGAAGCATGGGTAGATGTAGTCTGTTGAACATCCTATAATATAATAGTATGAGATAAAGCCTTATAAAGTTCTACCATAAAAGGATAAATCCTACCAAGGACAAATACATTTACTTTAAAACTGATTCATTTGATTTGTTAAGATTACCTGTCTATTTACAAGATTCAGTTGAAATTTATCGGCACCCAAACAAGACGTGGAAAAACCATACTGATAAAATTTCACTCCACTCTCTCTATCAAAGAAACCTTCCCAATGTGCAAATAGTTCTAAATCTGGCTGAAAATCTACTTCCGGTGTACCGTATTTACCGTCATGCACCATCCCTTTATGCGGTGGACTAGTATCAATTGTAATCTGAAATACAGTTAATAATATTGATATATCACCAAGCTGCAGCTTTATATGTCCACTCGTCTTCAATAGCCCAGTCAGAGCTAAACAGTAGGGCGTTAAACCCCATTTCATTTCATATCATCTTAGTTTGAAAAATCAAACATTACAATGTGCCATAAAAAATCAAATTATTCTAAATATAAAAAGGTAGGCACCCTACAAAGGTAAATTTATTGTCATAATATATTCATAACAATGTAACATTGTTTAGTCATCACGCAATAATAACAAATCCAAACAATTCGCGCATGCAGCAAGGAAGAATGTAGAGCGTATATTCTATTTGTGGTTAAGTCTCCAGTTTAAAAATCTAATACATACCTGTTTAGTTAGAGTTGTTTTTAATTTAGCTTGATTCATCACAGTAACCACAATACGATAATCATGATCATGTGTACCAGTATTTTTATTATTTAAGATGCCTTCTCCGGATGTAGCAGTCACAGGTGGTTTTATTTGAAAATGGCGATGATAACATGTGCTAGTAGGAATGCAATAACAATTGGCTCCTCTGGCATTATTAGAATATTTACTTTGGCATTCTTTAATATTCTGAAAAATAAAATCAATGCAGAGTAATCAGTAGTAGTCAGGGGGATTTCGCGCGATGATTTGTTTCCCCTGTTACATCGTGAAACCCCATGCCCTCTCTTGAACTAATGTTCTGAAAGATAAAATCAATACAGGGTAATCAGTAGTAGTTAGATTGCATTTGCGCGAAGAGTTGCCTCCCGTGTTGCATTGTGAAGCCCCATACCCTCTCTTGAAATAATATCGAAGTATTTTGAAATTCAAAAAATAGATGAGTATAGAATTTAATAAGCAGTTCACGATATTCACCCAGTTTCCCCATTGGTATATATAACATTTCTTTCATTATCGTATACTTACCGTTGTTTCGCCTTGCGGTGGAATACGCTGAGACCCATGTTCTATTTCCGTTAAATGATCCAAAATCTTCCATTGTACTGTTTCTATTCCACTATGATCATCATAGGCTACCCATTCTATGCTGTAAATTATATAACATGATATCACTCAGTAAATACTGTCACTATTACCTACCCTATAAGATAACTTATATGCTATATTATATAATATCAAAACATGTGTCTAATATGTTCTCAATTCAATTTCCATCTTTGTTGTCGATATAATTGAAAAGATTCAGTACTACCAATCAAGCTTTAAATCTATCACATAATGTTAACCATTCTATGATTTTGTCAATATGGCGTCAAAGTCAACATGAAACTAGACAGACAATCTGAATAACAAAATACTAAAGGAAAAGGAAGTATTCTACATAACCATGTAAGGGAACTATTCTGCTTGTTTCCTTAATTCAAGTTTTACTTAATGTCCATTCTCTTTTTGATTGTTCATATACGAGACATACACTGAAGGTGTCGTAAATGCAGGAATGATTGTCCCAGAATTAAAATACTTACACCATTTTATCAAGTTCCTCAAAACCATGAACTGCTAGATTAACCTCATCACCCTTTGTTAACCATAGATTTTCAATAACAGGTGGTGAATTATCAAAATGGACGGTCAACGATTCTTCCTTATATTGAGATAAAATATCGTAAGCTCTGATAAAATATCGTAAAGTATCGCCATCTTTCAGATCTGGTGTTATTGTTACTTGCTGACCAAGTCCTCGATCTACGAATTCACTTTCAGAAGGCTGGTTAATCGAACTTCCACCAGCGTGGTCCACTTTAAATATGGTTTTTATACTAACAATTCCTACAAAATAAATAGATACTGTGATCATGTGCCATAGAAAAGATCGCATCACTGACAACATTACTGAGCGGTTGTAATAGTAACTCTAAATCATTTCATTTTACTCAAATACAAAATGAAGATTTGTGTTGGGGTTGGGATGGGGGTGTGGTTGAGCAAGGGATGCTTAAGCATTTATACAAATACAAATACAAAATGGAGATATGGGGAGCGGTAAAAGGATGCTTTAAAATTTATTGTAATGGTAGAAACAATGGACAGTCTACAACCCTAATTTTATCCCTAAGTCATAAATAAATCCCTGTTACCTTGTACATTGATGATTGCCTGAGTTGTTCTAGACCCATAATTATCATCATATTGAGACTCTACACCAGGTTCTGATTTAACTGATGCTAGAAAACGACCATTGTGATGTACTGTGTTGATATATCTATTCGTCCAACTGATTGTAACAGAATTTAAATTAGTCTGCCATTTGTAATTGGTAGTACGAAGAGCAGTAGTCACTCTAAGCTCATTCCCAGACGTCGTTGTTACAGCAGACGTGTCATCAAATATAACCAATCGTCTGGCTTTCTTATAATTTCCCGCTTTATCATAAGCTGATAATATCATGGAATACACGGCGGGACTGGAAAATTTGACATCAACACTTTTCTGAAAGGATAAGATATTTATATTTCACAATGGCAAACATATTCTTAAAATAAATATAAATATACATCTTTATCTTCATATTTCTATTAACATTTCATTTTGTAGTAATATTTATTATAATTTTAAATATTTCGGTTTTATGTGTTGCGATCGTAATCAGGTTTTATCTGATTTTGTCAACAATTTTATTTTTTTGCTTTTATTGTACCTTTTATTGCTTTTTTAAAGTTCATTATCTTCTACAAACGTTCGTTTGTCTACTTTTTATAGATAATGGTGGTGAAATAGACGAATTTAAGACTAGTTTATTGGATACCGGAAGCAATTGTTGGTCATTGTAAATAGTGTATATGATACTCACTGACGTAGTTCTTGAGTCAGACTTCCTCGCCTTGACAACAAGTTCATTACCAACACGATGAAGTTCAAACAGTTCATACTCGTATTCTTTAATCCCAGCATCTGCATCCATCCAACCGTTCCATGAAAAACGCCGAGTGCGCTAGACAAAAATAATTTATTATTAAATAAAAACAAATTGAATTGTGGTTTAACGTCCCCCTGTTCTGCACCTACCTGGCTAATGAAAACTGGATTAAATAGAAATAGCGTCATCGCATGTATATTTTATTCTCATGTCGTCCCATGTGATATTATATAGCTGTGAATTGCATTTTGGTGTTACAGTGACATGAATTTACAAGGAATGGATTTCGATATACAACAATACGTAAGCTTACTCTTCCGGACACCTGTTACCACTGCTTGTCGTGTATATTTGTACACAATAGCAGTCCATTTGCTGATTACACTATTTTGCTTGAATACATTATTTTGCCTATAACGTTTTTAGGATTTCGAATTCTGTCTTATGGTTTGGATTGTTCGTACTTTGTTTTTATTTTATCTGGACAATACTCTGTTTGAGGTTTACAATAATTATATATCTAGGGTATAATATGTACCTGTTTAGATAGGTCTACATCAGAGAGCATATCTAGAGAACATCCTGACTGGGGTTTACAATGGTATGGATCCACAGTATCAAATGTTATAGAAAATGTATTGGTTTGAGTCAATCCTTGCAGGTATGTAGTCTCCACCAAGTTTGTTTCTTTATTTTCGATCTTAATAAATCCACCATTGGTAACTGACATCGAAAACGAGAGTCTAAAATGGACATTATGTAAACCTATAAAGACATCTGTCAACAGTGTGAATTCATTAACCCTTCTTTAAATGTTAGACCGGAAATATTCGTAAACAGAGAAGACTATCACAAGTATTAACACATTGAAATATGTCTGAAAGCTATTTATTATCAGATTATTTCCAGTTATGCAGTTACATAAAAACAGTTTCTCAGTTTAGACAGCACATTTTGGTACTTGGCCCAAGACTTGAAGCGCTTAAGGCAGATAATGGGACTTGAACTGTATTTTAGAAACCCCTGTGCATAATGATTAGTTATTATGCGTTATTATGTTCTTGTTATGTCAAAAAATCGAATACACTTTAATTCTGGCGTTCACGTGTCGGTCACATATTATGCGAGTTATTTCTAAAAACTTACACATCGTTGTGATTAAATGGTAGAGATAATTGAGATAAATCTGTTAATGTCTGTTCACAGGTAAACACACCCTGATTAGGATTACTTCGACTCTGTGATCCACCACAAGGATGAGAAAGAAAAGTATTGGCATCTGAAATAGAACAACGTAGTCCAAGAACAACGAAATCAATCTGAGACTGACATCAAGTAAATACAAGTTGGTTTCAATCAAACGACGTGCTGTTAACGAATGCATTACTAAATAATATAGTCAATGGTCATAGTTTTTTTTCTAAACAATATTTTTATTCATTAAATCTGAATTTGGACTGGGGAACAGGCTATGCCTTTGTGTAACCCCAATTTTTGATTTAGATGCATGCACACATTATAAAGATATACATGTGTACATACATACATAATTACATAAATATAGAACATGTAGGATACATAATGGAAAATATAGAGACTCTTATTTGTTTTGTTTTTTTGTTTTGTTGTATATAATAAATAGTTTAGTACATTAGGATGATTATTTCTAATGGAAACAAAACGAATAAGAATTACAATCTTTTGTTGGATTAAAACAGAGGCGTGTATATATTTATGAGTAGATATTAAAAAAGCCTTTACCTCTTTCAAGACGTAAACTAGCACTAATAACGCCAACTTTGAAATCCTTGACATAGGCTTGTCGAGAAGGCACAACTGGTTGGTAATCTGCAGTAAATCTAAAGTGAATATTAACAGGATTAACCATATTAGTCCATACAGTATTTTGAACTGGTCCAGCATTTGTATTTCCCGGTGAATCAGTTTTACCGCCATTATTAGCTGCTGTCAGACTTAATATATTCTCTTTAATTGACGGCTTTTTGGTTACTAAAAAAGATAAATTGATACAGCAATTAGTTAACATTACTTTACAAGTTCTTTTTTTTTTAAAAGCGAATTTTATAGTAACTGACATACTTTTACAACACAGAGTATTCGGTTGTTCGTTCAGTTTTTCTTGGGGTGAATAACAACAATACTTCATAAACCCATACAAACGTAACCGAGCACTTTTAAAAAACCGATGCCAATCGATGCGCAGTAATCGAAGGAACAAGAATACCAAGTTTAAGCCGGTCGTACTTGAATTAGCGGAGCCTTAGAATTTTTTTAGAAGAGATTCGGACAAAGGAATAACGAAATTAATTAACCCTGTGGCACAGCTCCGGTTCCATGAACAACAGCTAATGTGCATACCATTTCAAACCACAGTACCAACTTGTTAACCCTTAATCCCGCCATAAGTTCCAACCATTATTGATGATAATAACCATTATTTTACGCATTAAAATGCTTATGCTTATAGTAATTTGATTCAGCAAATTCGACACAAATTCGTGTACAAGAATAGACGTACATACCTGAATTAAATACGATAAAACAAAACAGATTACAATCATAAAAAAGATAAAGAATAAGCCGAGTTACAGCCGAGTTAATAGGTTTTCGATAACATCGTCCTTCCCACATCACTATAGAACATCTTGACAAGTTTGTTTGTAACCGTTATTTTCCAATCATCGTGACTATTTGATAAAAATTTCTATCTTGTCAACACAATTAAACTAAAATCATTTTGAAACCTCATTAGCCAGAATGGAGCAGAGAAGTATTATGTTAAATACCATTTCATACATTAGCCTACTCCTCGTCTTCGACCGATTTCTCGTCTCCATAGGCCCCGTCGGTGTAGAAAAGTAGGACGTTAAACCCATTTCATTAAATATCTTTAGCCGTTTAACAAACATAAAAAAAACGCTCTGTATGTATTCCAATACAATTTCTACACTTACTTCTTTCGCATTTTGAACCTGTAAATCCTGATGTACATGCACAGTTTGATGCCAGTTCATTAGCACAACTTCCAGGATAACATGGAGTACTGTCAGATCGCCAAGAACACGCCTCTGTAATAATAGAAATGAAATTTAATTGTACTGTTGGCTTTACAAAACTTGGTCAACTATATGTCCATTCAATTTAACCAGTGGTAAATGCATCATTGAATTCCAGTAAGCATAAGCATGATCTGCATCAAAAACGACACCAATCATTACTAACTGTGGGGCAATGGTTTGTATCTGAATTTCAGAAGCGGAAGACCAGTGGGTGAGCGATAACCTCTGAGTTACATGCAACCACCAGAGAATTTCATTTTTTTGATTTCATATGTAATAGACGATTGATACCTATAGATTAAATACTAACTTGTACAGCGTCTTTTATCACTAGACACAACATAAGCTCTAAAGCCAGGTTTTTCATCTCGAACTCCTTCACATCTTGAACACTTCTGATTTGATGATGTTGTACACGTTTCCAGATCACAGTTTGTAATAGCTGAGCACACTATAAAATTTTAATAAAGGGGAGTTAATAAATCATACATTAACAATTATTAGATGCCTGATTATTATTGTATGTGGATTTCAATTCATTTATTCATCCATCCATCTATCCATACATCCCCTGAACAACTACAAGTCGTCTGAACACTTTATCTCAATTAGAAGCAGCGTTATTGTTTTCCAAAGTCTCGACCAATCGAGTTTTCTATTTCTGTTTAGTCTATGCAGACAATGCTGTTGTTATCATGGAACTATACGCTAACATAAACCAATTGCATCTACTCATAACCAAAACGGGTCTCGTACATTGAAATTGCTTATGACAAGTAGAAAATACTCCCTTTCAAACTCAATCAAGGTTTTGATGTAATGAGCCAAGTTCCATCGTGTTCCGACTCATACTGATATGTGATTAATCTACGCAGATAATGTTCATCATTGAATTCCATCAAGTCGGAACAGGCTTCCACATTAGAAGCAAATTTATTGTTTTGAGAGACAGGTGGGGAGAGCAATGACCCCATATCAAAAGTACTCTGACCTCTGCGAAAAAAACGGGGTAATAAATATTCAGGTAATTCAATATACAAAAAAGGGTTCAGTATAGTCTATTACTGATAAACATCAAAGTAATCGCGTGAATAATAAATGAAGTGTAGTCTTAATCTTTCACTTATATATCAAGAGTTGATTTAAGGGATATAATTTAATTTATTGACAATCAAAAATAGCACAAAGAAGTAATTTAAAAATGTAAATCATGTCAATGGCAATTCAATTTTAAATTGCATGACGAGATCAAACTAACACCCTATTGCGTTACTTTACACTTATCAAATGAAATATTTTTAAATCGGACTGGGCTAATGAAGACGGCATATGCTATACAATGTGATATGAGGGAAATTTTGACCGGACAGCGCACTACAGACTACATCGCATTTCAACTGTCGAGGGTTCTTTTACGTACACACCAATGCATTCACGAGACTCTGGTCTACGTTCCACCTGAAAAGAGAATCATCCCAGTAAATCCCGAGGATTTTTTTCGGCCTACACCAGGAACAAACCCGAAACCCCCAGTGAGTGAGCGCCTAACAAGCCCCCCCCCCCATCCTCCACCACCTTCCACACACCCCCTTCATGTAATAATTGTTTTGTTGACCTTGTATATCTTGATGTATTGTTGATAAGTTTTAAGAATGTCAACCATTCTGACTTCTCTGTAAAACATCTTAGTTAAATAAATAAATCAGATTTAATAAATCATAACATATTGTTCAAAATATATAACATTATGAATACGTACTTTGACACGTTGGGCCAGCGGAATAAAAACCATCTTTTGGGCAGCTACACTGGTCAGGATTTGGACACGTACCATATACATTCTTTTGAACACTACCATCACTATATATTATATGTGAGTTGGGGAAATAATTATCACAAGCTGATGGGTCAATCTTGTTATCACATATAGCTAGAAAATAAAATACATACAGTTTAAAGATGTTTTATGTAAGAGCTAAATCAGCCTATAGCAGGTCTTTCTGATGGCCTGAAATATGTAAATATCAAAAAATATCAGCACAGCCGTAAAGCTGCAGTACTTTGTATGCCGATGCAAACTGAACATTTTAATATTTTAAAGCAGTTTTCGTCAATCTTGGGAATATTCATAAATAATGTCATTACATCATTTCATCCCATTAATCCTGTATCGTACTAGAAAGACTATGTAAATTAATTTTAATGCTATATAGTATATAGTATATACTTTATAACCTATGGTTGTACATTACCTTATATTATTTAAAACTAAATAAAAGTCCATTTAAAAAAAACATAAACCACTTTACTTTATTTTGTTATACATCAAATATTTTGTTAATTGATGTTATTTATAACTAAATTAAAAAAATACGTCAATTGAAAAAAAAAATATCAACCACTTTACTTCATTTTGATATACATCAAATCATAAGCTAGCTGTCTGCCCTTTGTCAAGTATATTCAGATGATATCTCAAGTTAATTCAAAACTCGATAATCAGGGCTGTGCTATTCTTATTAAACTTCCAACATTTAAATATAACTTGACTTACACGTTTACGTAATATACCATTTCAATTATATATGTGTAAACTATTATAGCAACGAACACTGACAGATCTCTATTTAAATGTTATATATTTTTAAAGTGTAATATACAATTACCAATTCTGTGAAATGTACCTTAAAGGGACAATAACACTCTTGTTGGCTTGACAGTTCCAGGAAAACAGAAATAGCCTTATTCAAACTACTAGATGTTTAAGTGTCCTACCTGTTGTGTAAATTATCCATTAGAACCTAGCTTTCTTGTCAAGAGAGTTCGAAAATATGTATCCAAGTTGCATTTGAAAGTGTTTACGTAAAGCTTTTCAAACCATGTTACGGCATGTGGTTGAAATTTTCCAATTTTTAAAATTAGGTGTGTTAAGATGAAATTTGCATCATTTATAAATTGGAATATTTTAAAATAAACATTTTACCATTGGTACACGAATCGTGTACCATAATGCGTTTCAGCCCAAGTTCTAGTAAGAGACCCGGGGAACGAGGCTAGACACATTGCACCAAACCAAACGGCGTATGTAGCCTGGCATAACCAGACTCTAAAAATTTGAATTCGATTGAGACTGATGGTTTATATGCATTTATATTACAGTATTATATGCGTTGCGACCCACTTCTGTCAATTTCTAGGTCCCAAGTTTTAGCGAATTAGCTCCTTTAAATTTGTAATAAGCAACAACAACAACACTATTTACTCATATGCCCCTTACATTCAGATGCAAGAAAACAGACAATCGACAACCTTCAACACAACCATAAAACAACCAGTTGTCTTCTGAGCGGGTCAGCAAAAAATAGTCTTGAGATAAACATACTTATTTTCAAATAGGTCCAACAATTTATTTTCCTATCAAAAAGATTTAAATCCCCATAAACATCTATTAAGTTATTCCAAGCCCTGCACTCTGTATAATTATCTAAGTCTCTATTTTAGTCATGATGATTCATAATGTATCATAATGTGCTCTATATTTATGTAAATATGTATGTATGTATGTAAATATTTATAATGTGTACATGTATCTATATCCACAGGAATTTGACCTTCTATCCGTATATATAAGCATATACACTGTCATACATGGTATATGCTTATATATACGGATAGAAGGTCAAATTCCTGTGCTATATCAGAGAAAGGGGTTACACATAGGCATAGCCTGTTCCCCAATCCGAATTCAGATTTAATGAATTAAAATATTGTTTACAGAAAAACCACCAACAACACTTATAGTTATTATGCTCCATATAATGTTATTGTGATTATAACATGCGCAGTTATTGATAGAATAATAATAAACCATTATTTACCATGATCACAAGCTAATCCTGATCCAGCTGATCTCCACCCAGTGCAACAATAGCTCTTCACCCTATATCTTGTTCTACAAAATACATATTACAAACAAAGTAACATTGTAAGTCTTATAGAAAATACAAATTAAAAATATAAATTTGTAAATCTAATATAAATTACATATTATAATCAACCTAACATTTTAAAGTCTTCTGTAAATTACATTAAAAGCGTCACATTCTAAATCGTCTAGATACCTATTAACAATCAAACATTGTAAATCTTCTATAAAAAAACCATATTAACAACCTAACATTGGAAGTCTTCTTTCCGTTTGAAAATAGTATGTGTGCGTTTTGTGGTAACAGTTAAATATTAAAAGAGAAAAAGAAAGAAAACGTTATCTACCTTTACAAATTTTTGCTTTAATTAATTAGAAATAATTTACCTTTTAAAACGCACACATAATATTTTCAAATGGAAAGGAGACTTCCAATGATAGGTTGTTAATATGTTTTATATATAAAAGTAGTACAATCGGCTTAGTGCAATAAATTAAGATAAAAAAGAATCAACATCACAATACTTTACCTATGTCTTGTGCATCGCTTCCAACCAAACGTACCACATTTTGTTTTGTATCTTTGCTGATAGGCTTCCGGCTTTGTACAAACATGGCTACTGCAAGTTAAATATACAAACAAATCAGAAAAAAAATTCCCGTGACAATTTTTCCCAATGATCAAAACCCAGTCATGTGTCTTCTCTCGGGGCGGTAGTAGCGGATATAGAAGCTGAAAAATGGGGGTGGGGATCTAGGGCGTCATCCACAATCCAATTCCACAATGAATGTCAACAGGATACTGGCTATAAGACTGTCTGAGCGTTCCGGTGGAACCTAGATCGCATGTTAAGTCCGTCAAGTATTTTTAAGTAAAAAACTTAGAATATAAAATGAATGCTTGCATATTACCATACGTTTATGCATTTTAAACGAAAATGTACATAAATATATTTCAAATTACCATAAAGAATAACATACTTTTAAAGCAATTTTGTTGCGGTTAATGGGTCGAATAAAGCTGATGATAGATTCGGTGGCTGAGTTGTCATACATGCGTGCTTCAAATTATAAGATCTACCATAAAAGATAGTCGTGAATTTAATACCGAAGCGTAGGCAACGTGACACGCCAGAGCGTTTTAACCCAACTGGAGGCGATTTCTTACTAACCTTATCGACATTGTTTACTTACATGTGTGTGTGTCTTTGTGTGTAAGTGTAAGTGTACGGTCTAATTTTGTATTGTTTAACTCGGGCTAGCCTAAGATAAGATATTTCTGAATGTTATGATCGTGTTGTCTACAATAAGATGTTACAGTGAAGTGACGAAGGCTATTTGGATCCCCCATATCAGTGGAAAGAAAGAACATCTGTATATAATAATGGAAAGACGGATATCGTTAATAACATCGTTGCCAAAAAGAAAAGTAAATAATTCGATATTTTATTATTCTTTTTATGGTTTTCAGTTCAGTTGATGACCGTTAATAAATGGGTCCTTGCAATATATTCTTGCTGTATTTGCCATTTTCCAGCTTCACTTGATATGTGTAACTGTTAGGATTCTCAACGTTAAATTTTACTATTACTTTGATACACTCTCTGATTTCTATATTAATTTCTGTTCTGTAAGAGCTAAATCTGTCTATTACAGGTATGTTATATAAACTAGTATTAAAACATTTATTTACATGATATGACTATAACAAACTCTCAAGAATATCGGACGACCGAGAATTAAATAGATTTAAACACGATCACCATATTTAATTTAAAAAATGTCAAATGCTGACTGAGTCTCGATTGCCAAATACCGTTTTTACGACAACAATTAAACAATCTATGCTGCATATTGTCAAACACTGATAACTACCCTCAGAATAAAGCAATTTCAATATTTTCTTTTTTCTTTATATATTTTTAAACTAGTACAGCAGGGCTAACCAAATCTAGGCCATTTTCAATATATTCTTTTTTCATTATCTATTATTAAACTATTACAGCAGGACCAACCACATCTTTATTTAAATCTTACAAACTGCATATTCAATGATTCACAATAAAACAGTAAATAATAAAATCATTACGAATTACTTATAAAAAATACGGTAAAGGAATCAATTACTTACGCTGCTTGTACGGTATATGTATTAAACAATACCAGTAACACAATTAACACATCAACGTGAACGTTTTTAACAAAATTCCTCAGATTCATAATTATCCTTAGATTCTTCTTTGAGACAAAATAGTATGCATTTGTAAGTACGCAATATACCTAACTGACAGATTAAAGATATACAATACTCGTCAAGTGTGAAATCAACAGTTTACGACAGTCCCGGATATATATTGCATTGTATGCGTTATTTATGTGATCTAGTGCGTTCTTTCTTTCTATGAATTTAGATTTAGCCCATTCAAGGTGAGGTAAGACCGGACTTTATTTTGATGCAGGGCAGAAGACCTGGCAAAGACAGTTTCCGGTCGTTTAAATGGGGCAAAACCAGAAGTTCCGTGTACATTTTGGGTTGCAAGTACAAGAACCACTGACAATTGGAATTCGCAAAAAAGTGTAGTAGGCTATCAGGGCAAATTTCTCTTGTTGCGAACTGTAGGGCCCAGTCGATGCGGGAAAATACAGTTAAAACCGATTTAATTTGAGGGGGGGGGGGTACAGTTTTTACGAGCCGGTGCGATTTCGCTTCCCAATTTATACATGAAAGGGGGGGGGATGGCCTAGTGGTCTAAAATGCCGCGCTTCGACCTCTAGCTGACCGGCTACCTCTGGCTTGCGGCTGTGGTTTCGAGCCCTGGTGTGAGCGTATGAGGCATGGAGATAGGGGCGCCTTCTTAACCTTGTGGGTTTCCTCTGGGCACCCCGGTTTCCTCCCACTGCTAAAGACCCCTACGCGCAAGCGAATTATTGAAATATAGTTAAAAATCATATGTTAGTCCCGAAATGACCTAGTTCTGTTGAGTGAACGTTAAACCCCATTTCTCTCTATATATATATACGTGAAAAGGAGTAGTGTCACCTGTCCAAACCTGTGGGTATTGTAACCGTGTGGTCCGTCAGATATTACAAGAGTCTGGAATGGTTCTTGAAATCTTTAATACTGGAAACTTATAATAATAATTATCTACATACATGTACAGGACTGCGGATAACCGACAAGTACCTAATGCTACTAGGTCGGATAGACCTAATTGAGTGACGTATCAAGTACAATCACATATTTATATAGAATTACTTCTAATTACATGGCTAGTTCAAGTGTTCACATAAATAAGCATTGATGTAATAATGTACAATACAAAGAAATAAAGCAATGATAAATAAAACAATTAATAGATTAATCATACGATTAGAATGTTTACTAGACAGGCTATATTGACAGTTACTTTCTATCGAAAACAGTTTTATAAACAATAAGGGATTATGATAAATTAACATGCCATTGGCATTACATAACATTTCATCATTGGCTAGTCACCTTTTGATAGCACACATACAATTAATGTTTTAAAGGAATAGAATAGTTATTGTCCCGAGAGTTTAAATAATTTCAGTTTGAAGGCTTTCACTATTAAAATTAATAATGCATTATATTCAATATTTAAAACATAACATATAACTACTATAACCTGCACGGTTATAGTATTCTCGGGGTGATCCCGTTTCCTAAAAAGTTGAATAACGAATAACGAATAACGAGGTAGCTTGTCTCGTTATTGGCGAATAACGAGGTGATCCACCTCGTTATTCGTTATTCGTTATTGGTGAATAACGAAAAACGAATAACGAGGTAGCTTGTCTCGTTATTTGCGAATGACGAGGTGATTCACCTCGTTATTCGTTATTGGTGAATAACGAATAACGAATAACGAAAAACGACCCCAACTTCACACTGCCTACGAATTATTGATATAACATTGAATTATATGTAACTTTCGATTTTCTGTGCACATTTTCTGTTCTTCTTCTTTTCAAAATTACCTCTCCTTACATTCCTTTGAGATTCTGCAATTATTGACATAACCCGTTGATAGCATAAGGACGTTTTTATTGTCTACACAAAAGCATGTAATGTATAATAGCAATTCAAACTTGTTGACGTGACTACTCGATCACGATCTCGCGGAAAGAGCCTATCAAATTGAAGGGTCTTATACATTATTTATAATAACTACTTTAAAGTAAGAGCACAACCCGGATATTGTCGCCTTTCATTAAACATTAGAAAAATATCAGGGACGTTCAATAATAAAACAGAAATTTGTTAGCTAAGTGAATTACTCGAATGAGAAGTAGTATGGGGTATTCTTGAAAGAAAAAGCATATATCTTGAACGAAATATTCATTTTATATAATAACCTATCTACGTTGTTAGAATCTTCCTCGTGTCGTATGGTACATTATTTGGAATTTCAACATTTACAACTAGAAATAAAATACACAGAACTTGAAAGGCAGCTCATTTTCCGATTTAACCGGGTATACTTTTTCCAAACACGGCCTATTATAATAGGACTGGCAAAAAGGTGTGGAATACTCATTTTGGTTAAAGTTGACTTTTGTTTTTCGTCCCATCCGCACGTATAGTCGTTCGGATTGGAAGAAACACCGAGGACCTGTATACACATTGACGTGCATGTTAAAGAAACCTTGACAGATGGAATTCGAAATATGAATAGGCCATAGCCGTGCTGTCTCGTCAAAAATTACCTCATAGTACACGGCATGGCGTCTGTCCTTCTTCATTAGCGCAGTTGAGTAAATGAATGAATGGTATACTCTTTGAGTGGCATTTAGCGATCGGGAAACACATTAACAGAGTACAGTTTTTATGGGATACAATCATTTGCTGTATTCTAAGAGCACGACGCTTCGACAAGTATCCTCTTATCCTTATCAACGTCGTGCTTTTAGAATAAAACTAGTGATTGTGCAACATAAAAACCATGTTCTATTAATGAAATGAATGGGGTTAACGTTCTATATTTTTGCACTGATTTCATTTAATTTATACATAAAAACGCAATTTAAATCAACAGCATCAGATTAAAACGTAGATTCAGACTATTGTGTTATGTATCATACATATCAAGCAAATGTTTAGTGACAAGCTAAATGATAAATGATAGAACGCATAGCCTTAGAGCATAAAAGTGGGTTAAACCTAACGTCTTTGATCCATGTTTAACAGTTATATAATACAGCAACACCGTTCTACAATATAGGAATGATAACTACAATAACATACTGTTTGGGGTTTATTGTAAAAAAAACGAAGTATAAAAGAAATATTTAACCTCCTGTAGAGAGAGGGATCACGGTGGCTAAGTGGATAAGGCGCTGGTTCGCTAGCCTGGAGGTTGAGTGTTCGATCCCTGCATTGGCCTAGAAAGTTCATCTCGATTTTTCGGCGTGATTTCCCCTTGTCAGTGATGCAGAAGGAGGGCCTGACAAGGACAGCTGCCTAGTCGTTCGGATGGGACGAAAAACCGAGGTCCCGTGTACAAATTGGAGTGCACGTAAAAGATCCCTTGGCAGTTGGAATTCGATATAAGAGTAGGCCGTAGCGCCGCTGCCCGGGCAAAATTTCCCTCATTGCACACTGTGGCGTATGCCCGTCTTCAATTAGCCCAGGTTAGGTGCTTAAGCGTAGGACGTTAAACCCCATTTCATTCATTCATTCATTCCTGTAGGTAGACTATTATTTCGATAGATGGATACGCCTTTCCATGAAATCTTAAAGATACCATCTTCCCACTCACTGGTGACCTTGTGATATATTATGTACTAATACAGACTAATTTATCTACAAGCCGCCATATAGCAGTTAATGTTACACTTAGATTTTAGAACTGTGCGCCCAGTGGGGGAGAGGGCATGTACGACCCGTGGCAACCGAGTATTTTTCTAGTCAGATTGGGTGTTTCTATTTTCTACTTATTTGCTGTGTGAACTCATCGGGGGATATCAGATATTCTAGAAAGAGTTTGCACACCCTGCCTCGTGCTCTAGATTCACGTGTCGTGATTGCATGGGTTTTCAGAAGCCTGATACATTGGGTAAAAGATTACTTTGGGTGTACTTAACGAATATAAAATCACAACAATCACAACACACTAATCCATAAAAAAGATATAAACAAAAACCGAGAACATTATTTAGTAAACATGTTAAAAGTCTGACACAAACACAGCTAGAATTGTATTCAATCGGTTGTATATTTGATTAAAACGTTTAGTTTTGTGATACTTTTTAAAACATTTAATAGAACTTGCGCTTTTAGTTTAGTTTGATATCGAATTCCCTAACTTCGGAGCAACTACTGCGAGAGACTTATCACCGTAGTTTGTTTTTGAAAAAAGGCTTAATTAAGAGGTTGGCTGATTGTGCTTTGGGGGGGGGGGTCTGTAAGGTTTATCGGTGTTGAGAAGGGCCCTAATCAGGGGCGGATCGGCCCATCGGGCGATCGGGCGATCCCCCGAAGGGGCGGTCGGCCAAATAATGAAAAGGGCCGGTCGGGCAAAAATTTTTTTTTTGTTGTTGTCCAATTCGTCTAAATAAAACCTTTTTCAGCTGAACACAACATGAGGGGGGGGGGGCGGTATCAGGCCGGCCATGGAGCGATGATGATCGTGTTGTATTTGGCCCGTGTCTTTAACGGCCGCCATGTCATCACTGAAGTCTGGAATGGGCTGGTATAATAGACTTTCTGGACCGGGTGTCCTGGGCGTGGGCCGGAATTCGGAATCATGCAATGGGGATTCCGAATTTCATCCAAAAATGCTTTTAGAGACCATGCAAACAATTTTGAAGTTTATACGGAATTCAGTCGGGAGTTTTTGTAATTATCCGGGCAATGCTGTTTTGTATTTTCTGAAGTATGTTAATCTGGTACCTAGGTAGACAATAAAGGATAGCACCATGTGTTGCATACTTGTTAGCAGACTTCTGTGTCAAAAGGTGGTGGATATTGGCTATACTCCCCAGGTCAAAATATGATCTATGTGGTTCTCAAGTATTAACGAGAAGTCAATTATCACTCCTAAATCACGTACACACTATGAAAAGGTAATGCTGGTGTATCCAATTAAGATACTCTGTTATAGATCGAAGCAGTGGCACATGTCGCAGTGTTCTTTAAGGACTTCAGGATTTCAGACGAAGTGAAAGAATCAAGCAGCGTATGAATATTGCTTAACACTATGTTCATTTATGATACTGCCGAGACTAGTAGTGTACAGTACAAATAGCGCAGGTCAAAGTACACTACCCTAGGGAACATTACAGTTTAAAGTCATCTTGGTTGACTCTGTGTTATTGATTACTACTTTCTGACTTCTGTTAGATAGATATGATATAATCCATGATTACAGGGTCAGGCTCTTTTCAAAAGGGTCAATTCCCGTGTCCATGAGGATTATCTCGCGAAACACGTCACAACATCGGCGCAAGGCATCGACGTCACTCTTACAATAGGTGAGAATTTCCTGGCGAAAATCGAAAATGTCATGACTGTGTTGCTCGTACTACGCGTGAAACGTCTCTTGTTCCGACACATTCATGTCATCTGGATTGTAATTGGTGTTGGGAGGATAGACGCCCACATAATCTTCAGTCTCCGGTTTGTTAAGGGTGGTGAGGAATCACCTTTCTTCAGTTTATGCAGACCGAAGGTTTTGGGCATGTCCCGTAAAGCCATTGGTAAATAGTTGAGTGATCAATTTTCCACCACTTATTATCACTTCCGGTTGCGCCACGGAATGTTTGTGCAGCGTCTGTAAAATCAGCAGTCCATCGTAACCTTTAAAGTCGTGAGACCCAGCGATCACGGGATTCGTTTCGTGACTGTCTAATCTGTTCTTCTCTCTCTCTCACACATTTAGATGTGTCCTGTTTGTTCGCATATTGACGGGAGACGACAATGGCTCGCTGGAAACAAAAGTAATCGGTATTCTTAATGGTGACGAGACATCTCTTTTTCTTCAAATACTCGTCAAAATTGGCGCAGTGTCTCTTCTTCACGTTTGTTTTACCGTCACCTCTACCATCGGGAGGGGACGCGTGACAGATGCTCATGGACATACGTTGATCGAGTCAAAATTATTCTGCTGCCACTTTCTGTAAAACGGCTTCAGCTTTTTAAAAAAAAACCGATACTCACGAAACGGTAACCAGATAGGTGTTTCAAGTCCCGGGTGACTGATGGCGTTTAAGGTTTGACGAATTTCCTCTATGATGGCCTCAGCGACCAATCTTCCAAAAAGTCTATGCCCACACATAGCGATTCGGTTCTAAATAAGCGACTGTATCTTATCGACGGGACGTAATGTAAAACTCATCTTGATCGGCTCGGTGATAGCGTTAAATTTCTGGACCACTCGAGTGGCTCGCTTTTATCCCTGTCTGTGACGTCATATCCTTCAAATCGATTCGTCTTTACGTTAATAAAAGATACAACATTCATTTCTCATTGTCAGAATGGCAGACGGTGCTCCGATCATACGCCTCGAGGAAAACCCCAATGCGGACACCATGATGTATCCCAGGGGTAATACTCTTGCCGTCATTACCCCAGACGATATGTTTGTCTTACCTGACGATGTATTAAAAACACCTCCCAAATTGTTGTAACAAGCCGCTGTTCGTGCAGGTGGTCTGCTATTATAACGTTAGGTATAGGATGGTAAGTAATGCATATTTCAGATAACAAATCTATATTTTCTTAAAATTCTTCTGTGGAATCGCCTTTGTCTTTAGAGGGTAGATACGTAGAAATACATAGTAACATGTGACTGCCAAGGTTCAAATCTACACATTGCATTCTACCATTGCCGTATGGGAGGTGTTTAACGCAGGCATTGCTTTCTTCTTTCCAAATAATGGCAACTCCCTAAAATCCCCTTGGTAACAACATGCTGAAATGATGTTGTAATGTTATTTCTGTCATAGTTCAAATGTCAGTGGTCTCATCTATTAAAGATACATTAGGTAATATTTAGATAAATAGCTATCCATTCTTGCTATAATAGGTCGAAAGTAGATAATGTAAAATAAATAATTTGAAAATTTCATTCAAATTACTCTATTGCGAGGGAAGATAATTATTAGCCTTTGACGGTTTAACAAGTCGTGTGCAATAATTTCAACCACCGCACTGATTGTTCGAAGCTAATTCTCGCTCCTCCATTTTTAGTTTAATTCAAAATATGGTTCAACTGTTCTAATCTATTTAATATTGGAGAAATCCGATGTCGTCGACAGTTGGTTATGGCCTGGATAAGTTAATTAGTGTCTAATTAAAAATTTAGAAAACATTTCAGGCCTACAGTAAGACCTGCAATAGGCAGATTGAGCTTTTGCATAATGTATGTTTAAGTTTGGTAGGACGAAAAACCGAGGTTCCGTGTACACATTGGAGTGCACGTAAAAGATCCCTTGGCAGTTAGAATTCGATATAAGAGTAGGCCGTAGCGCCGCTGCCCGGGACAAAATTACCCTCATAGCACACTGTATGGCGTATGCCCATCTTCCATTAGCCCAGGTTAGGTGCATAATAGTAGGACGTTCAACCCCATTTCTTTCATTCATTAAGTTTGGTAGAATTGCAAAACAATTGCAGAATTACTTATTCGACCTGCTCGTGGTCTAAGGGAGATAACTACGTTATATCTGACGGTTGCAGACCACCAATTATTTTCCCAATGACTTCAATGTTAATTTCCCCAAGTTTTCGTTGGGCTAAATGCTTTTCGCTACAGACAGAGGAACAAATGACCAAATATTTGCGCTAAAATTTGTATGAGGTTGGCCACCAAAATTTTGAGATAGACCAACTTGAAGAACCATACCCGAAACATGTAACTAGTTGCCGTACATATCACCGTAGCCAACCTGATAACTCAGTTATCCTTCCGCCTAAAAATCATGAATATTTACCAAAGCCTGGCAGAAAATATGAATTCAACCCTCTTCTTCCTTTCTAGTCTGCCTGCTGATGTAACTGTCTGCATTTTTATTATTGTTTTTTGTGTCCTTACATAATTTTGTTAAAGTTTCCTATCTTTAAAGATGGAAATAAACTCAGAAGCATTTCACGCGGCTTTTTGGTTCTGCGGAACACAACTATTATTATTTTAATGAATTTTAACTAAAATGCTTAGAATCGTTTTATGAATCTCACCCATATTGAATTTTAGTTTCATACTATTCTAAGGAGACTTGAGTTTTTGTGAAATAGGCAACATGGTCTTTCTGTAGGTAATAATGCGATCCGCGTCAAATAATCTGTATTTGTTAAAGCGGTGTGTCTAATGGGTTCATAAACACTCCTTCATCACAATATTTAGTCATTTTGATTAAGGTAATATGCTGATTTGTATTTAGTGTGTATATAATGCAAAGTCAGAGAATTTTCCACGACAACAATTTTTCCACCTGATCTTTTTCTACTGTACAAGATTAAAGTACAGTTACTAAAAATGATACGTAACAAGAAACCGGATTTCGTTGATTTCACGCATCACTTGGTATTAATAAGGTAGCTTGATACATGAGTATCATTGTGCATCGATTAAGACTTATTGTGAATATGAGGAATTATGTTAGAAATGGTTACTCCAATGTATTAATTGTGTTATTATTAGTATGGTTTCTTACATATAGAATACAAGCAGTGTAAGTATTTTGTCTGATCCTACCATCTTTTATTGTAATAATTATCAGTTGAATTATACATTATCAAATTAAGATTATAGGAAATAAATTGTGTATTTAACAATTACTGCTTATTACTCAGAGATGTTTCGGCTTGGCTTTATCAGTCTTTATCAAGTCTGCCTTGTCTAAACGCCCTTCAATAATAAGCAGTAACGATTTATATAAAGAGCTGACAGTTCTCACAAAAGTAGTTAAACACTGGATAATGTAAAGATAATTTCAGTCAAATTGATCCACTATGAACCGAGATATCACCTTTGTACATTTCCGCCTAGCCTCGTTCATCCTTACTACAATTACCACGTTACAAATCATAGTATCGATTATCCACTGTTTTGATTTTTGACAGTTGCATATGGGATCCCAATCCAGTCTCTATCGAAGGCTAGCCTTGACATCGAGAGTTGATTATGGTCTGGATAAGTTAATTAATGTCTAATTGATAATTTAGATAAGATTTCGGTCACTCGTACCCTCTATGCTAAGAAACTGGGGGCCGAGCTGACTGATGTAAATTCTGGGGCTTGTACTTATAGCGCTAGTCCACCCGTTTTGGAACCCTGTGTGGTCGTTTTGGAACCTGTTAATTCTGGTGCTAGCACCAGATCTGTCGCCATGCCAATCTCCCACATCTTCAATTGGCTCCTTCTCGTCCGTTTCTTCGAATAGGTCGGATGTCATGTCATTAGACCAGATTACACAATTATTACAAGAGGCATTATTTGAGGCATATCCAATTACCCATGACGGGTCTGTTCCGAACCGAGCTATTGCCGAAGCAGTGTTCAATGGTAATTATTACGACAAGATTGCTTCTGATCAACGGCCGAAGACGACCAAAAATCTAGCATCTAAATGGCGGGAGGAGCAGGATAAGGCCAGGGGTATTTTTTTTCGTAGATAGTTTTCCAAGACTTAAGTTAGGAGACGCCAAGACTGGTAGGCACTGCAATTCCTAGAGACCGCGACTCGGCCAAGAGAAGCCACGCACGGGGAGTCTTGAGGAACGGCGGCACTCGGCCGACTATTTCCCTGCCTCTCTCTCTCTGAAGCTCCGAGGCGGGCAGTCGGCCGGCCGTCGTCGTTCTTTCTCTTCTTCTCGCTCTTCTCTCTTGGCCAGCAGCAAAGAAGTCAATCGAGAGAGAGCTCTGTCCGTCTGAAGCGGACAAATCTCCTAGTCGAGGGACAAGTCTCAACGCACCGCAGCCACAACAGGCCGCTCTACCGAGTACGACACCCCGACTTGCACAAACCCAAGTCGTCTGCAAGCAGATTTACCTGCCTTCGAAAGACACCTGCCGAAACACACAGGTCGGACACACACCACCCCGTTGACCCGCGAGGGCCAAATCGTTCTGTCGCCGGTCTCAAAGAGGCAGACGCGGACGTCGTAGGACGGGATTCCGGCTTAGAGGCGTTCAGCCGTAAGCCCCAGGACAAAGGCAAAGCCACAATGGCAATAAACCACCAAGCACCAACGCTTTCAATCCCGGACCATACTTCCTCTCGTACTAGTCAGTCCTACCCGCTCGTAACCGCTCGTTCGTAAAGAGTTCCCTACCAGTAGGGTAAAACTAACCTGTCTCACGACGGTCTAACCCCAGCTCACGTTCCCTGTTGGTGTGTGAACAATCCAACGCTTGGCGAATTCTGCTTCGCAATGATAGGAAGAGCCGACATCGAAGGATCAAAAAGCAACGTCGCTAAGAACGCTTGGCTGCCACAAGCCAGTTATCCCTGTGGTAACTTTTCTGACACCTCTTGCGGGAAGCAGTAAAGAATAGAGCTCTCCCATCGTCGCCCGAGGGGCGACACAAAAGGATCGATAGGCCTTGCTTTCACACGGATCCCTCCTACTGAAAAGCATCCTCGAGCCAGCATTTGCCCTTTCGCTCTACCAAGGGTTTCTCCCCCTTCTGAAGCTGGCCTTTGGGGCGCCCGCGCTAGACTTTCGCGGGCACACCGCCCCAGTTAAATTCAGAACTGACACTGTCCTCGATCGCCCTCGCGAGTGACCTGGTCCTGCAAGACGACCGTGGTCCCGCAAGACGACCGACCGGTTGCCCGGCCGTCCGCCTTTAGCGCGGGGGACCCCTCACTTAGCACCTTGCGCTCGCCGACACCGCCCCGAATGCTTTTTTACTCAACCTGATGTGCGCGGACAAGATAAATTGCCTAAATTAACCTTGGAGTTGACTTTTTTCACACAAATATAATTAATGGAGATGAGTTTTTAAAGATACGCCTGTCGCCTCGCCAAAATATATTAGTAAAGTGGAAAGTATTCCAAGTTTACACTCAAAACTGCGAAAACGCCAGCCTCAGCGGTCTGATTCCCGTTGTATGGAGTTACCTCCCTTGAACCGAGAAATCGCAGTATACAGAGATCTTATTATATATGGAAATAAACATTTGAATTCTTTTGTAATAAATATTTTAATTAGCTTGTTATAAATATTTTAATTAGCTTGTTATAAATATTATTTGTTGCTTGTATTAAGTATTTAAAGAGATTAAATATTATAAATATGTCTAATTCTCTTGTAACAAAATGGATATTATATCTGAATGCCCAAATCCGTGCTTGTATCAGGTAGAGGGTGGTTACGCCTGTCGCTTCGCCAAAATATATATTTATAAAGTGGAAAATATTCCAAGTTTACACTCAAAACAGCGAAAACGCCAGCGTCAGCGGTCTGATTCCCGTTGTATGGAGTTACCTCCCTTGAACCGAGAAATCGCAGTATACAGAGATCTTATTATATATGGAAATAAATATTTGAATTCTTTTGTAATAAATATTTTAATTAGCTTGTTATAAATATTTTAATTAGCTTGTTATAAATATTATTTGTAGCTTGTATTAAGTATTTAAAGAGATTAAATATTATAAATATGTCTAATTCTCTTGTAACAAAATGGATATTATATCTGAATGCCCAAATCCGTGCTTGTATCAGGTAGAGGGTGGTTACGCCTGTCGCCTCGCCAAAATATATTAGTAAAGTGGAAAATATTCCAAGTTTACACTCAAAACAGCGAAAACGCCAGCGTCAGCGGTCTGATACCCGTTGTATGGAGTTACCTTCCTTGATCCGAGAAATCGCAGAATTAATAAATATTTTAATTATCTTGTTATACATATTATTTGTCGCTTGTATTAAGTATTTATAGAGATTCAACTTCTCTTCAAATAAATATTTTGATTCGCTTGTTATAAATATTTTAATTCTCTCGTATTTAGTCAGACGCACCGTTTAAGAGGTGAAGTAGGGATAATAAAACCACCAGACCGTATAACAAAATGGCGATTAGTGCTAAATCCGTGCATATATATAGAAAATGACGACATATATGAAGCGAAATACGTCTATATCTCTTGGAATCAATATATTAAATCACTTGAAATCAATATTTTAATTCTCTTGTAATAAATATTTGAATTCTTTTGTTATAAATATTATTCGTAGCTTGTATTAAGAAATACGCACCGATTAAGAGATTAACTAGGTCAATGTACAACTTCTTATATCTGTAGATCAATTAACTAACAATATGGCGATTAAGATTTAAGTCTTAGCGAAATACGGCATATTATAGAAAATGACGATATAATATGGAGCGAAATATGTCTAAATTTTTTGTAATAAATATATCAATTTCACTTACGCTAAATTATTTAAATGTAGAAGAATAAACCCATATTGTTTTCTTACATAAAGGTCCAGCTCTCAATTAATTAGCATCGGCTGCTAAGGGATTAACAATATGTATATATGGTTCATTCTCACCAAGCTCAAAACTTAAATAATCATGTAAGCGTGACTAAGGTGTTAATTGGAATTTCTAAAGAAGGATTAGCTGTAGTCGGTTTCACATTGGGCACTTTTATTTTCATTAGGTTAAACCTTATAGTAAAACAAAAAATTACTTAATAATGTTTTATTCAACATTAATTATTAGTAAAAATGTTTATTTTAACACCTTTAATGTGAATGGAAAAACTTAATATATTTTTTTTTTAACTAAATAGCACTATGAAATGAGCATCAACATTAAAAATATATATTTCATATGGGCAAGTAAACTACAATTTCACATGGCACTTATTAAACACAGTTCTCATCACACTTATTAAACGGTTAATCCATATCTAATTAGGTGAACACATTTCAGCTACAGACCATAATCCCCCAGCCCTAAACCCTTAATCAATATTTTGAGCTGGATGAGAACACCCCGTATATATTACTTGTTCTTCTTCTATATTTGGACATAATGGACGTGTTATCAGACTGACGTGTTATGTGTCTGCTCTGCCAATGTTGTCAAATCTTACAGTATTTGAAGCTGCAAGCATGCCTTAATTTTGTAATAACTACCGGATAAAGAGCCCTGGATTACAATGGATTAGCAAATGTTGCTGGAAATTTGCTGTGTATGCATGTTTTTGATGTAGAAAACTCTCAATATTTTTAAACTAGTTTAATAAGAATCAATGAAGTGTGAAGGGATACCAGAAGGGCCATGCCCATTCAAGCGAAAAGGCAGGTCAGAGGTTGCAATGTCACAAGGTGATATGTTTTTATGCAAGAGCTGTGAAGAACACAGATTTGGCCCTTCACTAAGTAGACAACTAAACAAAGTTAACTCAATGTCCAGTGATAGCAAGAACAGTGATCAGTGTAATGATAATGTTTTATCTGAACTCAGTGAAGTGGGAATCTCCCTACCCTGTTCAAATAATGTCAGCAGTGATCAGGTTACATTCTGTGATGCCTTATTATGTTATATCGTGTTCTCTTTACAAAACAGTTCAGTTAACAATATCAAAAATGCAGTGCTTGGATTTTATACACTGGAGAACATTTGTAAAAGCAAATCATTATTATGGAGTAAATGTGACAGTCAGCTGATAGGCGAGAGAGCCAAGAGGAAAGATTCAAATGTAAGGTCAGAGGGAGAAGCCCATGTTTTTGACATCATTAATGCAATCGACAAATTAGACAAGTCAGATACCATGCCTCAGTTTACAGTGAGTGCCTTTGAGCTTGGAAATATGCCTAGAGCTTATCCTGAAGAGATGAATAGTATATCGATAGCAGAGAGACTGAATAGTCTCGAAACGAAAATGTTTAATCTGCAAGAAACTCTGGATCGAACAATCTGTGAAAATATATCCATTAAAGATAGACTTGATAAATTAAATAATCCTGTCGCTCAAATAAAAGCCCAAGCTAAGGCGATAAATCCTACGATTAATATGACAAAATTCAATGATCAAGCGTCCACAAATAAGAACACTCGTGTATCGAAGCCTTACAGGAATGCCTTAACTAAAAACATGGATCGCCAAACTACTACAGATATAGACCAGGAAAGCGTAGCATCTGGGATCAGCGGTGTCAGTTATAGGACAAATGGTGAAGGTGAATTTGAACTGCCTCTCCATGTCAAGAAGCAGCACAAGAGGGACGAAACAAAGCGTAGAAAAATAATTGTTGGAAAGTCAACACAAAACTCGGGATCTAGCTTCAAAGGCGCACCAGAACCAACTAGACATCTTTTTGTGTATCGTGTAGAGAGCAGTACAACAGACACTCAGATTTCAAGTTTCTTAACTGATAACAACTTTACTGTAAGTGCCATAGGATGCGTATCACATCCCATGTCGAAGTTCAAATCCTTTAAATTGTCTGTTCCAATTTCAGAATTTAGTAGATTGTTTGATGAATCTCTCTGGCCAAGTGGAGTCCGGATTAGAAAGTATGTGCCCCCAAGTCGGGATAACAACCAGAATCAGCAAGTTAATGACGCTTCATATATCCGTCCTAGAGATGATGTAAATGTACAGAACACACGGTAAATGGACTTATCTGTTGTCTCATATAATTCACATGGACACGGCGCTGGTCGCCTTGAATATATCGAACGATTATGTATTTCTAATGACGTGGTTTTAATTCAAGAGCATTGGTTTTTAGCGGAGGAGATGTCTGTTTTTGAACAACAAATTAAAAATGTCAGTTGTCACGGGGTTTCAGCAATGGATAGTCAACGTTTTATCTCTGGAAGACCGTTTGGTGGATGCGCAATATTGTGGAAGAATAACTTACTTTGTAAAGTGAAGCCTGTAATAAGTGAATCCAGACGTATTTGTGCCGTTGAGTTGTCAGGTACTGCTATTGATATTCTAATATGTAGTGTGTATATGCCATGTGACTCTACAAATCCCCGAGAATTCGATGATACATTAAACGATTTGTTATCAATAATAACCAATTCGGAATCCGACTACTTAATTATCGGTGGTGACTTTAATACCGATTTTTCAAGAATATCTCCACAAACTGAACGGTTACAAAACTTTTCCGACTTTACTAATCTGAAATGTATATTAGATCACCCAAATGCTAAGGTTTTATACACCTACGAGAGTAAAATAACTGGTGATAGATCACTTATTGACCATATATTTATATCCCCTAATCTGTATGACGATGTTAAAAACTATATCTCAATCCACGATGGAGATAATCTGTCTGATCACGCAGCCCTTCGCCTGTCTCTCAATGCGCCTGTCCAATACTCTAAACCAGAGATTGATTATTCCCACCGCGGTGGTTTAAAGCCTCTGATACTCATATTAAACAATATAAACAAGAATTAGACTCCAGATTAAAAAATATTAACATTCCTATAGATGCTATAAATTGTAATCATTTTCTTTGTAAATCACATTTACAGAGTATTAATGATTACTACAACAAACTTATTGAGATTAGTTTATCGGCTGCTGAACATACAATACCAATGTCTAAGCATAATAAGAAAAGTAAACCCCCAGTTCCGGGCTGGAAAGACCATGTCGAACATAGTAGAAACACGTCTATCTTTTGGCATAACATATGGAAAGACAATAATCGTCCTCGGTCAGGAATTCTTGCCGATATACGTAATCGAACTAGGGCCCAATATCATTATACACTGAGATCTGTTAGGGCTAAGCAAGATAATATAATAGCTGAAAAGTTGTCTGAATCTCTGCTGAACGACAGAACTAGAGCTTTTTGGGTAGAAGTTGACAAAATCAAGGGTAAAGCAAAACCCATAGCCACTAATATCGATGGTAATGTCGGAGCTAATGATATAGCTAAATGTTTTACACAGAAATACAAAGAATTGTATAACTGTATTTCATACGACAATGCCGACATGGAAAAATTAAGTTGTGACATTGATTCTAACATTATACACTTTGTCAGACAAATACATGCAATGCTATTAAACATACTATCTCTAAATATAATGTTTCTGAAGCTTTACACAAACTGAAACATAGTAAAAACGATGGTTATATGGGTCATAGTAGTGATCATCTTATAAACTCCTCAAATACTTATCATGTCCATTTATCAATGTTAGTAACTGCCATGATTAAACATGGTTATTGTCCAGAATCATTTTGTTTGTCAACTATTACATCCATACCTAAAAATCGTAGACAATTGAATAGCTCTAGTAACTACAGAGGAATATCACTGAGTAGTATTATAGGTAAATTAATTGATTTGATATTATTAGATTGTCATATATTTAACTCCTCACAATTACAATTTGGTTTTAAGAGTGAACACTCGACAACTCATTGTACCTTTGTATTGAATGAAACTATTAAGTATTATCATAACCGGAAGTCTGACGTATTTGTTGGTCTGCTTGATGCCAGCCAGGCATTTGATCGGTTGAACTACATAAAGCTGTTTCGATTATTATTACGAAAAAATATATGTTGTGTAATTGCTAGATTTCTCTTAAATTTGTATATTAATCAAAAAATCAGGACCCGATGGGGTAATTTCACAGATAAACCATTCTCTGTTTCGAATGGAGTAAAACAAGGCGGGGTTTTATCTCCCATATTATTTAGTTTGTATCTAGATGAGTTACTAGTGCGCCTGAAAAACAGTAAATTTGGTTGTCACATTGGGCATGTTTATGTAGGAGCCCTGGCATATGCAGATGACGTCACCTTAATTACACCAACAAGAAAGGCCCTACAAGAATTACTTGCAGAGTCTTACTCTAATGAATACGATGTCAAATTCAACCCTGACAAGAGTAAGCTTCTAATATTTAGACATAATAATAAACCTGATACGAGTACTTGTCCAATTAAGTTTGGTGATAAAGATATTAATATCTCAACTTCAGAATTACATTTAGGTAATCCAATCTTTAGTGATCAAACCAAAAATAATATAGACAACTGTATAAATAACTTTATTGTAAGATTCAATGTAACTTCAAATGTATTTAAGTGTGCCTCGCCATGGATTAAGTATAAACTATTTAAAACCTTTTGTATGCCATTATATGGATGTCAACTGTGGAACCTAACTAACAAATCTATCGATAAATTTTACTGTGCCTGGCGCAAAAGTGTAAGACGAATATTTAATATTCCATATAGAACTCATAATGTCCTATTACACTTGATGTGTAATGATCTACCTATTGATGTCCAAATTCATAAACGGTTTGTAAAATTTATTGTATCTGTTCTAAACAGTAAAAACAAATGTACCCACATATGTGGACTACTTGCACTAAATGGTAGCCAATCAAATGCAAGTAATAATATTAATTATATTAGTGAAAAATATGAAATGTATAAAAATGTATTCTGTTCAATGACAAAAACTGAGATAATAAGTAGGATGGTAAATGTCGCCACAAACAAATATCAAGTTAATGACCTGCAAACTGCTAGCGCTATAAATGACATGTTATCTATGAAACATTCTAATGAAGTCTGTGATAAAGAAGAAATAAACGAGATTATAGAGTATTTATGTACAAAATAATTTAATTTAATTTAATTGTATTTATGAAACTGTATATAATATAATTGAAAAGGTATTGTAAATATTATTATTAGTATTACTACCACTATTATTATTAGTGCATCTGTACTTCTATATGTATACCTTTGTGTATGAAATAAATATTATTATTATTATTACTACTACGCGTGCCCTTTCAATAAACATAGCGATTAGTGGGAGTCGTCTGCTTATAACCGATTAACAGGATTAACTGTATTATTGTTTCATAGCGATTAAAGATTACTTGATATAATACTATTGGTTAAAAACCGTGGTTATTTGATTCTATTAAATATTTCATAATATAATATATAGAATTACGTTCTTCACATGGAAATCAATATTTATTAATAATTGTTTATTAAATACTGTATAGTAGAATTTGATATAGAATATGAGAATGTTTATCACTCCAAATTTGGTAGTCCTGAAAAGGACTGTTTTTGGTAGGTAGTCCTGAAAAGGACTATTTTTGGTAGGTAGTCCTGAAAAGGACTGTTTTTGGTAGTCCTAAAAAAGGACTGTTTTTATTTCCCATTCATCCGAGAAGGGCAGCTTTAACGCGTGCAAATTTGTTGCTGGTAGGCCTACAAATTTGCGGCAAATGCCCGTACACTTGCTCGCCGACAAGGTCGACGATCCAGTTCATATAGGTGCATAATTTTAGGTTTTCCCTGTCATTCAAATGGACGCCATCTTTCAAACTTTCCTCAAAAAATTGGTCCATATGCCGTTCCTGGAAAAAACAGGTCAAACCATAAAAGATGTTTCTATATGGCTTGAGTCGCCTTTTCATTCCTCTGTTCAGCTGCTCCGCTCGCCGTCGGTACTCTTTCCAGGTTCCATATCTCGATCTTTCCCTCGGATAGCAGTTAATCCAGACAACCGGAACATTGCACCGCTGATGGATATCGTTCAAAATACCCATCAGTTGGTCGGCAAGGCGCTGAGAGTCGACCGTCGGCCGAATGTCGTTGCCTCCCAGGACGACGAAATTCATTTCGAGATTATGGGATATGGTGAATAGTTCGGCTCTGTAACTATCGGCCGTGTAGCCAGACTTTCCATAAAAAAAGTTGAAGGGATCTTAAATCTGTTTGGGTCTGTCTGCAAAAATCTTCCAATTTGTTCACGTGCGAGGAACCAATTATGCCTATCTTCATGATGTCTCTATCGCTGCTATTAATGATATCCAACCCTCTAAACGCATACACTTAAATAGCCAAGTATAACACCGGCTTTAAAAAACATGTGAGTTCTTCTCAGAGCTTGTGTTTTTTTAGATTGAGAATATTGATTTACACAATGTACTCTGTTGACAATGTAACCAGTTATGTTTAGGTTATATAACCCTTTTTATAACAGTAATGTTAATTATACTCTAAGTTGATTTCAGTACACACTACATATTATGCGAATGTTTGTGAAATTTAAAGCTATCTTATTGCTCCATTCGTTGTGTATAATCTTAAAAACAATGTCCACACGGACTATATTGCTAAATTACCCCACCCTTAAAGACTATATATAGAATTGAGATTACTTCACCCTTGAAGAATATATATAGAATATAGATATTCTAACTAATTATTCACGCATCAGGAAAATATAAATCATTTCTATACTATAAAACAAAGCTGTGAAAGAAAAACACAAATAATCAAAAGTCGCAAGATTTTAAACACATGAGATTTTAACATAACCTAATCCCTAGAAATAATTACATGGGGTCTTAACATAACCTAACGTTTCATTCAAAAGCTAAATTATCGTTACTTTGAAACCTGGACTTATGATCTCAAAATAACACTACTTATCTAACCACATACATGGACGACACAAAAACACAAAGTATAGCAATTCAGCTTTGTATTCAGAAGTTGAATTACCTCATTTGGTCTAACTCGACTAAAACTATAACACCGAGACACAAAATTATAGTATATAAGAAACAACAAATAATACATATTAACGAATCACAGCCGAGAGCACGGTCATCTTGAAAATTATAACGAAACACCCACAAACGTCATCCTTAGATCTGCCGTCTTACTATTGCAATCCGGAGACAACATTAGTTCCTATTTTATTCCTATTCCGTTTCTTTATCATTATTTATTATTCCTTAGTTATATCAAAAACAATTGTTTGTTTTACAACCTTCTCCCTAGAGACCCTCTAACAAACCAACAGTGAGGCTGATGTCCCCCGCCGAAATACCAAAAAAAATAGATGATACATATTAATTAATCGCACATTTATTTTTTTCAAAAGATTCATCACCTCAATTAGAAGGAGAGTTATTGTTTTCAAAAGTATCAACCAATCAAAGTGCGTATTGCTATGCTTAGCCACGTGACCCCCCTGCCTTCTCCGAAAGGTGGGAGACAACTAATCGAACTTACTACAGGCCCATACACCAATATAAAAGGGTGTGAGAAATTCACCATGTGTTTTGCAGAACCTAAACGATAAACTCATTTCTCCCCAAAAAATGTTCAATACTTACTGATGGTAGCACCGACTCAGCAACTCTAGAAAAATAACTCCTTTATGTCATTTTTTGTAAATCAAGCCAAATGTTAAAAATACAATCAATAAGTGACGGAACTTCAAGGGGCCTAAAAGAAATGATTTATTCTGTTTTAGAAAATTTGAGCATTGTCGGGAAAAGTGTCAACATGGGGGAGAACATGGGTCTAGCTGTGCAGTTACGTGAAGATATTCCATGGCTCATAAGTGTGCATTGTTTTAACCACAGGCCATAGTTACCCACCAGAGATGGTTTCAAGGGAACAGTATTAGAGACAGTAGTTATTAAAGTATGTACACGAAATATTTTACAAGAAAAGTCCTAACAAATCAAAAGAATTAAAACAGCTAGTTGAGGCTTGGGAAGTTAATGCCTCAAAACCAATTAAAACATAGGGGACAAGAGTAACTGCACTGAACTTCTGGTCCCTAGTTCACAAAGCATTCTCAGACTTAAGTTTAACATTTACTCAAAATTGTTCGCCTTATTTTAACTAAAATAAAGCCCTGTATAAAATATTTGTTGTTTTAATATAATAGTAAATATTTAACTTGGGGCCAGTTAAAAGACTATAAAGTGATTGCTCAACACCTGGAGAGTTTATCTATACAGCAGAATGATGAAAAATCAGGAGAAACTATTGGTGAATGGAATGACTTGCTTGCAGCTTGTGAATTTTACATTTCCACTGAGGATGATGTTCTATTTCGCTCTATGAAACTCTCAAGGGTGCAAAATGGATTGCAACAAATAAAACAAAAACAAGCTTGATAGCCACGCAGGGTAAGCTTACTCTTCTGGACACCTGTTTGTCGTGTATTTTGTACACGGGGAGCAGTCCATTTGCTGATTACACTATTTTGCTTGAATATACTATTTTGCCTATAACGTTTTTTAGGACTTCGAATTTCGTCTTACGGTTTGAATTGTTCGTACTTGGTTTTTATTTTATTGATAACGTTGAAAAGGTATGCATTAATAGGTTTCGGTTAGGTAGAAACAATGAAAACTTTTATAACTATGACACTCTTAGACAAAAAAATGTGGCCCTTTGATAGGAAAGCTTTAATGACTTTTGGAGATAACTTGAATCTCGAAAGCTGCAAACATTTGAATCTTTATTAGTTACAACGGAACATGTGTCTTTACATGTGTCACCAAAGGAATCATCTGAGAGTGAAAGTGAACCCGAAACGACCCTGATCATCAGATAAATTTAGATAAAGTTGTATTTTAGTGGCAGCACGTTCAACTCTATGTTTCAAACAATATAATCCATGTATCCACTCCAGAAGCCATTAATCCACTCTAGAAGTATGGAATAAAATGTCCCCTTTGAACAAACAAACTGGTAAATTTCCCATTGTGTCGAAATTGATATAAATACTGAGAATATTCCCATTTTCAAATGCAGTGGTTGAGAAATGTTTCTCAACTATGAATACAATGAAGACGGATTGGAGGTCATGTCATGTCTGGGTGATATAATTTTGGATGGCTTAGTAAGAATAAAAAGATCGGGCCATAACTTAGAGAAGTTTAAAGTTGAACACGGAGATAATCTATTCTTTGAAAAAAAAAACATGGAAGATCTAACCAAAATTCGCATTCACAAATTGGCTTCTAATCATTTTATTTATGAATTAAAGTAATATCTTGTTATTTAGTAATATCTTGTTATTTGAAACTGAAAAACTGCTAATCCATTTTTAAATTCGCTAATTTGACTATTTGATGTGCTGCTAATCAACTGTGAAAAATTACCGACAGCTCTGTACCCGTCCTCTGTGAGAAACTTTCGATTTGGCAAGTAAATTTTGAATTAGTCATAATATCGTTATCTGACAAAACAACATAAGGGTTATTGACATACAACTTGATTAAATTCAAATTCAGGATTTGCAGATTTAAATAAACATCTTCGCTGTCAGTGCGAGGAGTACCAAGGTAAACTATTATATTACAACTTGGCCATTTATGACATATCGAGTCAATAATAACACCGAGAAGAGAGAAATTGGGTTTAACGTCCACTCAACACAACTAGGTCATTTCGGGACTAAACACCTAGAAAGTGCAAACACTGATCTATTGATAGATTTCTAATGTTGTTGGTCAAAGATTGTAAAACATCAGGAATTTCATCATTACAAGTATAGTCCTCAATAACACTTTGGGTTTGCAGCCAAAGTATAAGCAATTTTCTTGACAACAGTAGTCATGTGACATAGATTGTCGTTCTTTATTGTTTTGAACATAAGAGGTCCCAATTAACAGGACATTGTGAATAAGATTTTTGTCAACACCACAAGAAGGACTATTAGGATGAACCACATAACCATGTTCAGCAGACGCTAATTTAATTTGAAGATCTGTCAAAATTTCATGTTGAGTATCTATGCTCTTTTTTTAACAAGAAAATGTCCTTCTCCAAAGCTCCAGTCATTGGTTTTATTGCTTGGTTAAACTGGACTTTATGATGACTTCCACATTTTGCTCATTTTGTTCGACAAAATCAGAGGATTGTTTTAAATTGAGAATATCGTTCTTCAACGGTTTCATTTGTTGATATATACAGGACTGGATGGTTTGAAAATCATGTTTCTCTTGTTTCGCATAGTCAAATGCCTGTTGTTTTAATATGATAATATTATTCTCTAATGGTTAAACAGCTTGATATATACTTGATTTAATTCCATCAGATATAGTCGCTGTGGGGGCCAATGCTACAGATAGTTTGTTGTGTAAGGTATCAAAACACTGAGCTGTACGTTGATTTGGGACTTAAGTAAATTTTTGTATTGCTTTGACAAAATAACTTTCTATACAGTGGGTGGAGGTTTGGAGTTTATCACCGATACTGACGAGGTGCAATATGAGTGCAAGATTTATCTGATTCATGATTTCTGGCATACATGAATAACCACCAGGGTTGTCTTCTTTGGTAACAGATGACGTAGTTCTACCTAATATACCCCAGCAATATCACTAGTATCAGCATATTGATCTTTATCTTGGGTAAACTTGTAATAAGAGAGCCAGTCTGATATTTCACAATTTCAGTAGTTACACATGAATTTCCATTGCCAGTAGGGCTTTAACATCCTACGCTTAAGCACCGTATCTGGGCTAACTGTAGACGGGAGGTGCCGTACCAGTATCAAAATATGAGTCCCTAATAGATTAGAAATTTCAGTTTCATTGGTATGCCCCCCTTGGGTGTCGGGGGTGATAACAATATACCCTTCGTATGTCCTGCGTCCCGTAAGAGGCCGTGCGTTGCGACCCGTGTCGGTTGAGAGTGGAGTCCTGGTGATTGTGTAGGGATTTGGCTTGCGAGCCCTTTTTCTATAACACATTACTTTGGCCCATGGTTCACCTAGACGGGAGGTCAATCGGCTTTGGTCGTTTTAGCCCTGTAGAATGTACCCTTTTCCAATCCAATGCTCTGTTGTTTATTCACTCAGCAATTGCCTACCTCTGTGTCCTTGGTACATTCTACAGAGCGGCGGCTTGGGTCAATCCGGTTGGAATGTATTTTTTACTTCTGGCTTGAGTATACCCCTCGTCGAGCCCCGAGGCCATGCGCTGGTTATCCGCGCTAGACCTCCCCTAGTAGGCAGGGAAGTAACCTGGGGACGACGAGGGGTGAATTTAATAAAAATAGTTCATAGTAGAGGCGTTATTCGATGTCGTTACCTTGAAGGCAGCAGTGAGGATTAAATGGTTGAATACCTTTCTTCTCAAGGCGTCCAACAAGTTAAGCGAATTAGTGTACGACGAGGAGATAGGGTGATTCCTACAAGCACCTATATCCTCACTTTTAATCGTCCCGACATACCGAAATCAATAAAGGCAGGTTATTTAAATATACCTGTTGATTCTTACAATCAAAGGCTATAATTCATTAAATATCGAAAAGAATCAAGATCTTTAGGATATAAACATGCATTTCAAGTTTTATCAAAATCGAATTAAAATTGTAACCTATTCTGGGTCCACAACCTTGACATACCATATTTTAACACTATTAGCGTACAAACGGTGGCCATTTTGTCTGGGAATTATGGTCCGATTTCTCTGAAATTCAAACTCAACCTTCCATATGGTGTAACGGTGATAGAGTCAAACGTTTTTTTAAATCAGATAATAATCGTGACCTCCTGAGGGACCATAATTCAGGAAGTTATGATCTGATATGTGCAAATAACGAAAGGAACCAAGATCTTTAGGTTATAACCATGCATTTCAAGTTTCATCAAAATTGAATCAAAATTGTGACCTATACTGGGTCCACAACCTTGATATACCATTTTATAACAGTAATCGTGTACACGCTGCGGTCATTTTGTATGGCAATTTTATTCCGAATTTTTCCAAATTCGAAGTCAACCTTCCATAGGGTGTAATGGTGATATAATCAAACGATTTTTTAAATCGGATAATAATTGTGACCTCCAGAGGGACCACAAGCTAAACAAAGACGATTTTGCGTATAATCAGGGGCCATAATTCAGGAAGTTACAATCCGATATGCCCAAATATCGAAAGGAACCAAGATCCTTGGGTTATAACCATGCATTTCAAGTTTCATCAAAATCGAATTAAAATTGTGACCTCTACAGGGTCCACAACCTTGATATACCATATTGTAACAGTATTCGCGTACGAATGGCGGCCATTTTGTATGGCAATTTTGGTCCAATTTTACCGAAATTCGAACTCAACCTTTCTTAGGGTGTAACGGTGATATAATCAAACGATTTTTTAAATCGGATAATTATTGTAACCTCCAGAGGGACCGCAAGCTAATCAAAGACGATTTTGCGTATAATTAGGGGCCATAATTCAGGAAGTTACGATCTGATATGCGCAAATATTGAAAGGAACCAAGATCTTTGGGTTATAACCATGCATTTCAAGTTTCATCAAAATCAAATTAAAATTGTGATCTCTACAGGGTCCACAACCTGGATATACCATTTTTTTAACAGTATTCGCGTACGAACGGCGGCCATTTTGTATGGTAATTTAGGTCCGATTTTTCCGAAATTTGAACTCAACCTTCCTTAGGGTGTAACGGTGATATAATCGAACGGTTTTTAAAATCGGATAATAATTGTGACCTCCACAGGTACCACGAGCTAAAATAGGTGATTTTTCGGACAATCAGGGACCATAATTCAGGAAATTACGTTCCGATAGGCGCAAATATCGAAAGGAACCAAGATCTTTGGGATATAAACATGCATGTCAAGTTTAATCAAAATCGGTTCAAAATTGTGACCTCTATAGGGTCCACAAGCTAAAAACGTGATTTTTCGTACAATCAGGGGCCATAATCCATGAAGTTTTGATTCGATACATGCCAATATCGAAAGCAGCCGAGATCTTTTGGGGATAAACCTATATTTCAAGTTTCGTCAAAATCGGACAAGAATTGTGACCTGTAGAGAGTCCACAAACAATTGTGGACGGACAGGGGCGACGACATCATACGTCCACATGAAAATGTGGGCGTATAAAAATGCCCTGGGTTCACACTGAATGGCTTGTTTCGCCGAACATAACTGATTTGAAATTGGAGTACAAACGGAAACCATTGAATGTAAATCAGCTTATATACATTCACACTACAGTATTAAATGAGTTGTGACCCACTTTTGTAAATTTCTAGATCCCAAATGTTAGCGATTTAGCTCCTTTAAAGCGAGCTCGGGACTCTGCAACTGGTCTAGATGAAATACACTACCAGATTTTAAAACATTTACCTTTTTCAACACTCCAAATCTAACTGGATCTTTTTAACCGGATTTGGGTTGATGGGAATTTCCCTCCTTCGTGGCATGAAGTCATTGTCATGTTCCATTCGGCAAACCTCGACAGATTCCGGTGCCCTACATCTAGACTCGGCTGTATGATGAAGTCCGCCATTTTGTAACTATTTTAAAGGACTCGGATAAACATGGTTGCCCCCAGGAGATGGGTGCCAGTCAAGTCGTCCACAAGCGAAGTCGTCCACAACCGTTGTTGGAGTCGTCCACAAGGCATTGTTGATGTCGTCAACAACTATTAGTGATGTCGTCCACAACTAAATTTGTTTATGAATTTGATAATGAATTTGTTATTTATGGAATAAAACGATTTTCTTTGTTGTTCATTTGCCGGGAGAAAGGGTGACCACGCAGAAAAAACTATACTAATTAAAAATACATCGTGTGGACGACTCCAAAAAACGTATTACAATATCCAGAAATTATTTACTTTGTTGTTTATTTGCCGAGAGAAAGGGTGACCACGCAGAAAAACTATAGTATTTACAAATACATTATGTGTCCGGAAATTATACTAAGTCGTGTGGACGACTCTTCCAACTGGTGTTGACAGCTTAACCAGATTTTGGGACTTTTTTGTAAAAGCGGAACGTTTTCCGGTTAGAGTATATCGGTAGTCGACGAGCCGCATCGCAAATGTATGGTCGTAGGTACATATCAATGACTATCATACATCCGAGTCTAGATGTAGGTTACGGAGAGTACCGGAATCTGTCGAGGTTTGCCGAATGTGTCATGTTCCTTTGACAGTTAAGCACATTCTGATTGCGTGCAAGTATCTCAAAGACATAAGATTACGGCACTACCGTTGCCAATCACTAAATCAGTTATTTGCCCAAGCAGGGCTATATTGTAAAGCGTTAGAGTTTTTAAAAGAGACAATTTTTTATAGAAAATTTTAATTGTATATATCTGATTTTCTTTTTTATGTTTTAAATATATATACATAAAGTTTATATTTATTTTTATTAACAGGAGCTTTTAACTTACAGCGCTTAGAGCATGCTCGTGGATGGATTAAGCGCTATATAAATGTACATTATTATTATTATTATTAACATGGAAATATTGTCAATTGAGAATGCACATGTAAAAATGGCGGCAACGAAAACCATACCGTCTTAGTTGAATGAGAAAATCACTACTAGGCAAAATTATACCTAGCATCCACAATACTTATACGTGTCACATTGATAACCAATATCTAACTGCATGAATTAAACATATGGTACATATAAATAACCTTCTCATTACCGATGGAGGCAAAAAACAACATCTATTAGGAATACTGTTTATTGCGGGGTTAGACTTCAACGTGGCTGACAACAGTTTCCTGTTTCATGACGTAACCAGGAACGGTGTCAAAACAGTTATCTCCCTTTAACGGTAAACGCAAAAACGGCACCCCCATATTCCTACCGTCACATTTCGCCTGTTGTTTTTATATGATAATATTATTGGATTTAACTCCAGATTACAAGCCTTAATACTTACTCCTGAACAAAAGGTAAGTTGGCGTTATATTTTTGGTGCAGTTTGAAAAAAAAATGATAAAAAACCGAGGATTTACCAGTTTAACAAGCCAACAGTAAGGCTGATGTCCTCCGCCGTAATCCCAAAATAAATAGATAACACATATTAATTAATCGCATATTTATTTTTTTCAAAAGTATTGAGCAATCGAACTATACACTAAGTTGTATCACTCTCTATCAGATAGAATCGGATAATGTTCATCATCGAACTCCAACAATGGATCCACCTAATGAACGCCTACACCTACTTTGAACATTCTACCTTAATTAGAAGGAGAATTATTGTGTTCCAAAGTCTAGACCTAACAAATTGCTTATCGCTCTGCTTACCCTCAGCAGAAAATGTTCATTATTGAACTCAGTCAAGGTATTGATGAAATGAAACTATATACCAAGTTTCATCACTCTCACAATTAAAACTAAAGTTATTGCGTCCCAAAGCATCAACCAATTTAATTGCTTATCTCTGCTTACCCTAAATAGAAAATGCCCATCTTCGAACTCCATCAAGGTCTTGACCAAATAAACATCTACATCCAGTTTGAATATCCTAGCTCAATTAGAAGGAAAGTTATTATGTTCCAAAGTCTCGGCCAAACAAATTGCTTATCGCTCTGCTTATCCTGAGCAGCAAATAGGCATTATTGAACTTAGTCAACGTATTGATGAAATGAAACTATATACCAAGTTTCATCACTCTAACAAATTACAACTCAAGTTATCGCGACCCAAAGCATAAACCAATCAATTGCTTATCTCTGCTTACCCTAAGCGGTAAATGCTCATCTTCAAATTTCATCAAGGTATTGACCTACTAAACACCTACACCAAGTTTGAATATCCTAGCTCAATTAGAAGGAGAGTTATTATGTTCCAAAGTCTCGGCCAATCAAATTTCTTATCACTCTGCTTACCCTGAGCAGAAAATGCTCATTATCGAACTTAGTCAAGGTATTGATTAACTAAAACTATATACCAAGTTTCATCACCCTCACTTAATTACAACTTAAGTTATCTTGTCCCAAAGCATCAACCAATCAAATTGCTTATCTCTGCTTACCCTATGCGGAAAATGTTCGATCAAGGTAATGACCTCAAAAACACCTACACCAAGTTTAAATATTCTAGCTTAATTAGAAAGAGAGTTATTGTGTCCCATAAAGTGTGACAGACGGACAGGCAGACGGACGGACGAACCCATTTTAATAGTCCCCTGCTTTCTTTGAAAGGCGGGGGACGAAAAGAGAAGGGGGGCGGGGTGTCATCTCTGTTTAGTAGTCGAATATGTGCACTATATAATGTCATTGAGTCAAGTATCGTGGTGTGTCAATTACTTGTGGGTTTTAATCAAGATCATCTGGATTCCTCCAATTTCTTAAGACCCCTACGTGTAATCAAATTATTGAATAAAATTGAAACATGTTTGTCCTGAAATGACCTAGTTTGTGCTGAGTTGACGTTAAACCCCATTCCATCTCTCCCTCCCTCTTATGAAATAAAATAGGTTATCCTCTTTCTTTGTCTCTGAATTTGTGCAGGATATATATGTTTGTGATATCAGAACATACAACTTTAAACCCATTCGTGTTGTTATAATACATGTAAGCTAAAACATCTACAATCCTTGGTAGACATGAATTATATACTATCAGTCAAATTTCACTTTAACAAAAAATATCAGTTATCATATTCTGATATGAAGGGTATAAAATACTAGTATGACATCTAAGCTAGAAAGGGTGAACGTGATAAAAACCGATCTTTTCAAGAAAACCAAAAGATATGGGTAGTGTATAATCCGAAGATCGAAGATCGCAGACCTGTATAATCCGAAGATCGCAGACCTCAACTATAATCCGCAGACCCCCTATACTATATTCCGCAGACCCCAACTATAATCCACAGACCCCCTATACTATATTCCGCAGACCCCAACTATAATCCGCAGACCCCCTATACTATATTCCGCAGACCCAACTATATTCCGCAGACCCCCTATACTATATTCCGCAGACCCCAACTATAATCCGCAGACCCCCTATACTATATTCCGCAGACCCCAACTATAATCCGCAGACCCCCTATACTATATTCCGCAGACCCCAACTATAATCCGCAGACCCCCGATACTATATTCCGCAGACCCCAACTATAATCCGCAGACCCCCTATACTATATTTCGCAGACCCCAGCTATAATCCGCAGACCCCCTATACTATATTCCGCAGACCCCAACTATAATCCGCAGACCCCCTATACTATATTCCGCAGACCGAACTATAATCCGCAGACCCCCTATACTATATTCCGCAGACCCCCTTTAAAGCTTCAATACAATGTTGCAAGGTCACAGTAATTTGACTTTATGTCCAAAGCTTTGTTGGATTCCTTCAAACATCAGGTAGTGTATAATCCGAAGATCGAAGATCGCAGACCTGATGTTTGAAGGAATCAAACAAAGAACACTCTTTTAAAACTCGACTTTTGTAGAATTCGCCTTCCCCGATAATTTTTTTACAACAACAACGTTCTCGGCATGCGATGCTTTAAACACTGTGCCAAAGGCACCACTCCCAATTTCTTCTAAATTTGAAATGTCTTTCCATTTAAAATTTGAAAATTTACTAAGATTCTTATCCTCCTTTACAGAAATTCGGGCAGGTATTCTAAACATGAGAAGATATATTGTAAACCCTCTCTCAAGAGAATCAAATTTACAACTGAAGAATATATCATTTAATTTATGTAATACATGGACAGAGTGTGTGAAAGAGGCTAATATTCTATATAGCCCAGTGAATAAGGGCAATATATGAACCATCTGATGAAATTTTCGTTATAGTAATGCCGAGTCAGTCCTTTGAAGTCAAAGATCAATCGAATTCAAAGCTTTGGACATAAAGTCAAATTACTGTGACCTTGCAACATTGTATTAGGAATTCTGAAAGTGTGAAAAATTTAAAAAATTGAAGCTTTAAAGGGGGTCTGCGGAATATAGTATAGGGGGTCTGCGGATTATAGTTGGGGTCTGCGGAATATAGTATAGGGGGTCTGCGGATTATAGTTGGGGTCTGCGGAATATAGTATAGGGGGTCTGCGGATTATAGTTGGGGTCTGCGGATTATAGTTGGGGTCTGCGGAATATAGTATAGGGGGTCTGCGGAATATAGTTGGGTCTGCGGAATATAGTATAGGGGGTCTGCGGATTATAGTTGGGGTCTGCGGAATATAGTATAGGGGGTCTGCGGATTATAGTTGGGGTCTGCTTAATATAGTATATGGGGTCTGCGGATTATAGTTGAGGTCTGCGATCTTCGGATTATACAGGTCTTCGATCTTCGGATTATACACTGTACCAAAGATATGTAAGTGGAAAATTACCAAAGAAGACTCTAAATCCATTTGTTATCAATAATATGATATAGTGGACAACGCATGGCCGACAGTAAAGTACTCTTCCTGTTGCGTTTTTTTTTTACCGTCATGCAAAGATAGTGATGAAAATTTACAGGAAATGTTAGATTTGACCTTTCTTCTTGGTTGCACAGGTTTTGTAACATTACTCGACAGATGTTTCATACAGAAAAGTTAGTTTGTTTTTGCTACCATAATAAGTCCACCAAGAAAAACACAAGCAAAATCTCCTGATACTGTTCACAAAATAACACGTTTATTTTAAGATGGTCTGGGGGTTTCCTTTTTTAAGGTTTTAGCATTGTGTTCCCGCAGATTTGGAATTTAAATTTTGCTCAATGAAATCTTTATTATAAATATTCATTTTGCATATTTCTTTTTTCATTGAAACCCCGGTTGTACGTAACAAGGAGTAGGATCGCCTGTCCAACCTTGTAGGTTTTCTGGGGGCACTCCGGTTTCCTCCCTCTGCTAAAGTTAAGGTAAGCAAAAAATGTTTTAACAGCGAGCACCGTGATTTTACAGATAAATATGTCGTGATTACATCGCAAGTCTAAATTCTTTTATTTTGAAAGTGTTTCTAATGCACACGGAGAGAAGATTTTGACCTAGCTTGCTTTTTGTATTAGATCATTTTTCCTAATACAAATTGTTTTATGTTTATTAATAGTTGAGTTCACTAGTGATTCAGCAGCTACACAGATCTAATGGCTTTGTCCATCATCTCGAACTCTAGTAAAATAGATTGCCGCTACCCCTCTCCTTGTTACTCTACATGTATGATCCTATAAGCTTCTCAGACTGAATCCTAGGTCTGCAAGAGATAGGAGACCTCCGGTGGGGTTGTGGGATTGGGAGGAATCCTCATAAGTGGAAATGAAATGAAATAAAATGAAATGGGGTTTAACGTCCTAATGTTATGCATCTAACCTGGGCATACGCCATACAGTGTGCTATTAGGGAAATTTTGCCCGTGCAGTGGCGCTAAGGCCTACTCTTATATTGAATTCCAACTGCCAAGGGATCTTTTACGTGCACGCATATAGGGCCTGTCTTCATCAAAATCCAGCCCAGATGATCTATTACGAGTGATTCACATATTGTTAGTACAACACATCGCCAACTGACTTGTATCATCACAAGTATTCTATCATTGATAGGTTTTCTAGGGCGTCAAGATTTTTGGTGCTTGAACCCAACTGTTCGTTTTCTGATCAAATTATCCTATCTGCTCTTGCTTCGTGATTCTAACCTTAAAGTGTTAATTTCCAAATTATAAACATATTTTAAACATCAAGTAATAGTTAATTTTCTCTCGCTCATGTGTTCTAGATTGAATTTTAAACATGCTACCAGTTTTATTATGACATCTTAACTATGATAAAACATTGCTCAATAGAAATTACCATTCCTAGAATACTTTTTGCAAGATTTTTGAATGAAGAAATATATTTCGTTGCATGAGCAATTGTGGTAATGAAAACTCACCTTGGGGGCGGGGGGTTAGAGTAGATCATAATCTTTGGTTTTCCCACAGGTCCTCCTCCTGTGTAGAGAAAAAAGATTTTTTATTAATAAATTTTGTTCATTTATGCAATATTTTTATGATTTATCTAGATTATAACTTTGTTCATATTACTGTTAAATATACACAACATAGACCCCTGTCTCGGTAGCTTTATTTACACACAAAAAAAACAACCAATAACGATATAAACTTTGTTTTTATGTGAAACAATATTAAACGATGTGTAACCAAACTGAAGAATTTTGACTGCTAATTATAAATTTATAGCAGATAAAAATCATTTAATCTTGTTTTTATGTGAAAAAATATAAAACGATGTAAAACCAAATTGGAGAATTATAACTTTGATTAAATTTAATAGCACGTCTGTATAAACATTGTCTGGAGTTGTGTCTACTTTTTTTTAGTAATTGGTAAATCTGTACAAATGAGATAAATGTTATGAACTTGTAAATATTGACAACTCTCTCCAAGAAGTAACAATCATAAAAATTTCCCTTGCTAAAATAACGGTAATTGGAAATAGATGTGCCCACCTCTGTGTTTTCATAGCTGTTTATATGGGTAGAATAATATTAAGATAAAAAAATAAAAATGTGAAGTATTTAAATTCCAAATGTCAAGGGTTCTTTTACATGCAAGCTAAAGGTGCTGGATTTTTTCGTCGACCTGTGGCAACCACACTGAAAAATCCTGAGAACCTTTCTGAACAAACAGAATAATTATAAAATAACAATCAAAATATGAGTACTTGAACAAGCAATATAAGGAACCACGGTGGCTCAATGAGTAGGACCTTGGCTTGCTAACCTGGAGGTCTTGTGTTCCATCCCTGCGTTGGCCGAGAATGTTCATCTCTATTTTCTGGCGTGGTTTCCCCTTATCAGTGGCGTAGGACGAAGGGCCTTTGTTTAGCTTGGTGTGGTCCCACTGGAGGCCAAAAATTATTATACGATTTAAAAACTCGTTTGATTATATCACCGTTACATGCTAATGAGGGTGGGTTCAAATTTCGGGGAAAATCGGACCAAAATTGCCTTGCATAATGGCCGCCGTTTGTACGCGAATACTGTTAAAAATGGTATATCAAGCTTGTGGACAATGCAGAGGTCCCAATTTTAATTCGATTTTGATGAAACTTGAAGTGCTTGGTTAAAACCCAAAGATTTTGGTTCCTTTCGATGTTTTCGCATATCGGATCTTAACTTCCTGAATTATGGCCCCTGATTATACGCAAAATCGCCTTGATATATCAATTTTTAACAGTATTCGCGTACGAACGGTGGCCATTTTGTATGGCAATTTTGGTCCGATATTCCCCGAAATTTGAACTCAACCTTCATTAGCATGTAACAGTGATATAATCAAACGATTTTTTAAATCGTATAATAATTATGACCTCCAGAGAGACCACAGGCTAAACAAAGGCGATTTTGCGTATCATCAGGGGCCATAATTCAGGAAGTTAAGATCCGATATGCGCAAATATCGAAAGGAACCAAAATCTCACAAAAATCGGACCAAAATTGCCATACAAAATGGCAACCGTTCGTACGCGAATACTGTTATAAAATGGTATATCATAGTTGTGGACCCTGTAGAGGTCTCAATTTTAATTCTATTTTGATGAAACTTGAAATGCATGGTTATATTCCAAAGATCTTGGTTACTTTCGATATTTGCGCATATCTGATCGTTACTTTCTGAATTATGGCCCCTGATTATACGCAAATCGCCTTTGTTTAGCTTGGTGTGGGGTCCCACTGGAGGCCACAAATATTATACGATTTAAAAAAATCGTTTGATTATATCACCGTTACATGCTAATGAAGGTGGGTTCAAATTTCGGGGGAAATCGGACCAAATTGCCGTACATTATGGCCGCCGTTCGTACGCGAATACTGTTAAAAATAGTATATCAAGGTTGTGGACCCTGTAGAGGTCCCAATTTTAATTCGATTTTGATGAAACTTGAAATGCTTTGTTATAACCCAAAGATTTTGGTTCCTTTCGATATTTGCGCATATCGCATCTTAACTTCCTGAATTATGGCCCCTGAATATTCGCAAAATCGCCTTTGTTTAGCCTGTGGTCTCTCTGGAGGTCACAATTATTACACGAGTTAAAAAATCGTTTGATTATATCACTGTTACATGCTAATGCAGGTTGAGTTCAAATTTCGGGGAAAATCGGACCAAAATTGTCATACAAAATGGCCGCCGTTCGTACTCGAATACTGTTAAAAAATTGTATATCAAGGTTTTGGACCCTGTAGAGGTCCCAATTGTAATTCGATTTTGATGAAACTTGAAATGCATGGTCCAAAGATATTGGTTCCTCTTGTTATTTGCACATATCGGATCATAACTTCCTCAATTATGATCCCTCTGGTGGTCACGATTATTATCCGATTAAAAAAAACTTTGACTCTATCACGGTTACACCATGCGAAAGGTTGAGTTCGAATTTCTAGAAAATCGGACAAAAATTTCCAGACCAAAAGGCCGCCGTTTGTACGCGAATAGTGTAAAAATATGGTATATCAAAGTTGTGGACCCCTGTAGAGGTCACAATTTTAATTTCGATTTTGATGAAACTTGAAATGCATGTTTATAACCCAGAGATCTTGGTTCCTTTCGATATTTGCGCATATCAAATTGTAACTTAATGAATTATGGCCTTTGATTGTAGGAAAAATCACTTTCGGTATTGCTTGTTCTCTATCCATCTCTCGAAAATGTGGGCGTATCCTGTCAGGCAGTGCAAGCTTACTATCTTTATTTTATTTAATATATTATTATTATCTAATGGTTGAACAGCTTGAGATATACTGGATTTAATTTCATCAGATATAGTCGCTGTGGGGGCGAACGATACAGATAGTTTGTTGGGTAAGGTATTAAAACACTCAAGTGTATGTTGATTTTGGAGTTGGCAGTTGGCAGAAATTTTTGAGGATAATGGACCCTGGTTTTTGATAGGTCCAGATTGAATTTTAGTTCATTCATTTTGAATTGTTGCGATGTTTCGGGTGACCGCTGACGATCCGCCATAACTTGAAGTTTAACAGATTTCAGTTCAGTTTCATTAAAAGCAAGCGTGTTTGAAAAGTTACAGATTATAATCCTTTACAGCGCGAGATATTGGCAGATTTTCTTTAGAATCAATAAAACACGTTGTCCGCCATGACCGGATGTTCTGAAGTAAATGTACACATGCTATCTTAATAGTTTAATCATCGCATTATGATATACAGGTTATGCTATTTAGTATTTATATGATAAACAATATATTTAATATTAAATATACCCATACAGTAATAAATAAATTGATGTTTAATGATTTAATACATATACCGCGGTCTTTGAGCACTTCTGCATGGTTTTAATACATTTATAGTGGATCCAAAACACTGTGCATTTAGCACAGCCAATCTTTTACAAAAAAAACAACAACATAATAACACATTTTACAACCTTTCCGCTTACAAACCATCTGATTTGATCTTATATTCAAACTATATAGCCTTGATCTCATCATTCCTAAAGTCTGTAGGATAAAAAACATTGTCTCGATTGTCCACTTCATGATTAAATCAAGTAAAGAATTTACACTGGTTACCTATTTCTTATAGGATTGATTTTAAAATTTTATTGTTACCTTTTAAATGTTTAAACAAATTAGCACCTGTTTATTTATCCGAAACCTTTAAATATGTATGTGTTACAGTCAATATGTCAAATCAGTCATTTTGCCAAATGCCTAAATGTTTCAGGCATTTTGTCAAATGACTGTGACGGTCAGTCAGTTGACAAAAGGACTAAATTTCCTAGGCATTAAGCTAAATGACTGACATTATACTCTATGTTTTTGACAAATTGACTGTAGTGTTTAGGCATTAGTCAGTATTTGTTAGGCTTGTACTTTGAGACAAACTGGTGAGCTCTGTTAATCAACCAGCCAACCAGTGTTGTGATAAGTATTATATTTGAACAAATATGACTATTATATTTGAACAAATATGAAGTGTTTGAATGTGGGGTATTGAAAAACTGATCAAAAAGCGTCAACAAGGTGACTTAACTATGTTATATTACGTCACCATTCAAGAAGCATATGATGTCATCCGCCGAGCACACTTATCAACTGGCCATGGTGGAAGGGACAGAATGCAGAAGGAACTTGCAAAGAAATATGCAAATATAACACGTGAGTCGATTGGATTTTTCAAATCATTATGCATTGACAGTCAGAAAAAAAAGAAGCGACCAATAACCAAAGGTGTAGTTGTTAGACCAATCCTTACAAAGGAATTTGCATCACGCGGACAAGTTGATCTTATTGACATGCAGTCACTCCCACAAGTTAGCTTCAAGTGGATAATGGTCTATACGGATCATTTGACGAAATTTCGTGTGTTGAAGGCTCTGACCTCAAAGCGTGCTACAGAAGTGGCATACCAACTCATGGATATTTTCCTTTTATTCGGAGCCCCTCATGTTTTACAAAGCGACAATGGCTCAGAGTTCACAGCGGCTGTCATCAATGAACTGAAACAATTGTGGCAGAACTTGATTTTTGTTCATGGTAAACCAAGGTATCCACAGAATCAAGGATCTGTTGAACGCGCTAACGGCGACATTAAAGACATGTTAGTTGCGTGGATGAGTGATAACAAGACATCAGATTGGACTTTAGGTATCAAATTTGTTCAGTTCTCCAAGAATACCAGCTATAATGCAGGAATCAAACAGTCACCCTACTCTGTCATGTTTGGTACTGAAGCTAAAGTTGGATTGGCGTCTTCCTTACTGCCTCAAGAACTGCTTGAACGCCTTCAGTCAGAGGATGACCTTCTATCTTCCCTAGCAGTGCCACGTATGTCAGAGTCTGACACTGCCAGTCAATCGCAAGAAGAAGTGTTTTCTAACGCAGACAGTGTGCGAACTTAAGATGGGGAAAGTCAGACTGAGCATAATGAAAATGCAGACATTAATGATGCAAACCCACCATTATCTGAGGAGCCTATAGTTACAGAGGTCTCTGCATTTCAGGTGTTGACAAATACAATATCACAGCAGCGGAAATTAGCAGCTGCAGCCCAGTTTCAACAAGCAGAAAGGATGATCAAAAGAAGCAAAATTATTATGGTTCCTGGGACTAAAGGTGACAATGTTGCTATACCAATTCCGTCAGTAGATCGAGGTAGGGGCGATCCTCGAAACATTTTAGGTGTGATTGTGTCGGTTAAAGATGACCAGTACACGATTGGGCGTCCATCAGGTACATTGAAAGGAAAGTTCTCTCGAAATCAATTTGATCTTTGTCCAGAAAACTCTTAAATTTTAAAACAATTGAAACATCAAAATATGTGTCCCTACGTGAGGCTGTTAAAGCAGAATCGACCACAAGGGGGCAGGGTTTTATGAGATGTAACTGTCGAGGTCGAGACAAATGTGATACAAAACGTAGAAAAAACAATATCCCATGCAATAGTATATGTCATGCGAGTGAGAACTGTTGTCACAAGTAGTCACATGAAATGATTCGAATGAACATGAACATTAACTGTTCCAATGTGAACTCTGATACAACTGAATATATGTCCTGACGGTAAATTGTTCTTCATTTGTGTTTATATGTTCTGAAATAAAACATTGATTCATCCAAAAATCTTTTGTTTTCATTTAGGCATTTAGCAAAATACCTGGTGTTATATTTCAGTCATTTAGCCAGATGCCTAGGAAATTTAGTCATTTTGTCAATTGACTGACCGTCACAGTCATTTGACAAAATGCCTGAAACATTTAGGCATTTGGCAAAATGAATGATTTGACATATAAACTGTAACATATATACCAGGGCGATGTTGACGCTCTTCAGATGATAATCTTCTTTTAAAGCCCAAATATTCAAAACTGTTAACTTTTGGTCAAAGATCTTTTAGTGTCCAAGCTCCAGCTTTATGGAATAAGCTACCATATGATATCAGGTCTTGTAATAATGTTAATACTTTTAAGAAAAAACTAAAAACCCATTTATTACTTCAAGCGTTTTAAATGTACATGTCTCGCAATTTATTATGTTTCTTGTTTTATCTTAGTATTGTATTGTTGTACCATTGTAAAGTACCTCTGAACACGTGTATGTGAAAGAGGGGCTATAACAAATGTTTGTAATAATAATAATAAAGTTCAGCAGCAAATCGTATCCTAATCCAATAAATATCACAGGCTAGTGTTGACACCAAGAGTTGATTATGGTCTGGATAACATTCCATGCCTAAAGAAAAACCTACAAAAGGCAGATTTGGCTCTTGCATAATGTATGTTTATTATTCTTACAATAATTAAGTCACGTGGATTGATGTAATGAGGCATGATAATATAAACCCGGCAATCCAAATACCACAACAACGATTTAATATTTCTTACTCACTGTATCTTATCAATAGAATTGTCCCTCGCCTTTCGAAGAAAGCAGGGGACTATTAAAATGGGTTCGTCTGTATGTCCGTCACACTTTTTGGGACACAATAACTCTCGTTCTAATTGAGGTAGAATTTTCAAACTTGGTGTAGGTGTTTATTATGTCAATACCTTGGTGGAGTTCGAAGAGGATTCTCTGCTTAGGGTAAGCAGAGATAAGCAATTTGATTAGTTGATTGATGCTTATTAAGTTCTGATTAAGTGAGAGTGAGGACACTTGGTGTATAACTTTAGTTTTACTACACCGATACATTGACCAAGTTCGATAATCAACATTGATTGGTCGAGACTTTGGAACACAATAACTCTCCTTCTAATTGAGGTAGAATGTTCACACTTGGGGAAGGCAATCATTATGTTAATGACTTGATGGAGTTCGATGATGAACATTGTCTACTTAGTGTTAGCAGAAATAAGAAATCTGATTGGTTGATGCTCTGAGACACGATAACCTTGGTTGTAATGAAGTGATAGCAATGTAACTCAGAATATCGATTCATTATATCATTATCTTGACTAAGTTTGATGGTGCAAATTGTCTGCTTAGGCTAAGGAGCGATGAGCAATTTTATTGGTCAAGATTTTGGAACATAACTCTGTGCTTTTAATTGAGGTAGAATGTTGAACTTCATGTAGATGATCATTCAGCGAATGTCTTGACTGAGTTCAATAATTAATATTTTGAGCTAAAGCTAAGCAGAGCTAATCAATTTCATTATTCGATGCTTTGGGACAAGAGATAATCTTGATTCTATCTGATAGAGAGTGATCAAACTTTGTGCATAGTTTGATTGCTCGATGTTTTTGAAAAAATAAATGTTTGATTAATTAATACGTGTCATCTTATTATTTTTGAATTTCGGCGGGGGACATCAGCCTCACTGTTGGCTTGTTTTACTAGTAGTGCATAGCAAATATGTAATTACCCCCCTCCCCTACAATTTCTCTTAAATAATCAGCTTAAGTTGTTATGCTAAACCTTGATCATATGTTAATCCCTTTTTAATTAAACTACCCATTGTTTATGTGTTAAAGTGTTGTTATTTAAATGTACAAATCACTTTGTACTGTAACTACGTAAGGTCTAATGGCTTCTTCTTTCATTCCTATAAATATTACCTTTTAGTTTATTAATATATCATTTGTACTTGATAACGATAAGAGAATACTTGTCGAAACATCGTGCTATTTTTTATAAACCAGTGATTGTTTTCCATATAAATTGTGTTGTGTTTTTTTAATGTGCTCAATCACTAAATGCCACTCACGGATTATATTCGTCATCAGTATGGAGATGAGGCAATTAAGTGTGTTAATGAACTTAGTAAACTAGAAGTTAAATATGTTCAAACGTGCAACAACCTGACTTTTCTCATGCGGTGTAGAGACTGTGAAATTATGCCCAATGGATTTAAACTAAAGCCACCTGTACATTCGAATGTTGCGAACATGATACTACAGAAAGCAAGTAAACTCTGGTCCGTGAACGCATACAGCACCACAGAAATACCAAACAACGTTTATTCCCACATATTTACAAATTACACCAGAAACTACAGAATCAATTCACAGGTGAAGATTACCAGTCTCTACATAACATTATCAGCTCTACAAATCTTGCTAAAGATAAAAAGATTTAAAACCGCCAACAAAAGAAATTCAAACATCTAAAAGAAAGCAAAATGACAGCCAGTAACCACAGAAAGAACAAACACTCCAAGAATGAATTCCTAACCGTAGTGAACCTCAGCAGCAAACAATTAAGTGATGACCAGATAAATATACTCTCCAAGGGCCTAAAGTTTGTACCATCAACTCAAACCAGAAACCATGACGACTTCATTGCCAATGTTTAATCGCGTCCACGCCAACTTGCACCTGGGGTTAAAGAGGAATCTTTTCGCCACCAAATCGCCAACTTAATTACCAAATCGAAAACCAGCAAAAATCAGAACAACATCAGTAAAGAGGAACGCAGAGCCATACAAGACCTTAAGAAAGACCGCTCCATCACTATACTACCTGCAGACAACGGAAAATCCACAGTCATCATTGACACCAACGATTACCACTCCACAGTTAACAATGCTTCCACCTACAGGCGAATAAGAAAGGATCCAACGTCTAAACTAGAGAAACAACTAAACAGTAAACTAGAAGAAATAAAAGAAGGAAAGCAGATAACCAAAAACATATTTTACCAACTCCGATGCAGTCATCCACGACCACCATATACCCGCGCCACCATCAAGACAAACAAGAATCCAATTAAATCTAGACTACTAATATGTTTAAGGGACTCAGTTTTCTACAATGTCAACCAGCATCTTAGCAAGCTTCTCTCTCCATTAGGCAAGGCCGCGTCTTCCTTCATTACAGATTCCAACATGTTTTGCGAAACGCTAAGGAATATAAGTGACCCAAGCCAAATTGTATCTTATGACGTGGTTGACTTATTCACTAATGTGCCCCGGGATGAAGCCTTGGAAGCCCTAAGATTACGAATCAACGAAATGGAAGTGCCGTTAGATACCAACTTGTCAACAGAGAATATAGTCAGTTTAGTCATTTTGTGTGTTAACTCAACATACTTCACCTGGGGAGACGAAACTTATGAACAGATCCATGGCCAACCGATGGGAAGCCCTTTATCACCACTCATCTCAGAAATCTATTTAACACAATTTGAAGAACGTGCTCTGGAATCATCTCCAATAACACCTGTTTGCTATATTCGTAAAGTTGATGATACCTTCGTCATTCTGGAAGAAGAAGATGGCCCAACAGTTCTTCTTGACCATCTCAACAACAGCACCTGAGAATCAAGTTCACAATGGAGAGAGAAATCGACCTTTCTACATGTTCACGTCCATAGAAGTAACAATGCTATTAAAACCAGTGTGAACCGTAAACCAACCCATACGGACCAATACATCAATTTCAACTCCTCACATCCTACCAGTGTTAAAGCATCTGTAAATTCATGTTTAGTCCGAAGAGCCCGAAATATATGTGAACCAGAGTACCTTAGTGCAGAACTTGACCACCTTCGACGCGCCTTTTGTACCCTCAACAACTACCTTCCAAAGTTTGTCAACGAAATTATTAAAGCTACCCTGAGCCATAGACATATTGCCTTGAGTATCTGTTAATTGTTGTGGATGAAGTAAATGTAGTTCCAATATTCATTCTGCTAACTTGGTACGATAGTTTACCATAGAAGGGCAATACTACTCGGATATCTGGTTTTTTTTTTATCACTGCTGTTGCTAAGTTGAAACTGTACAATTCTAACTTGCGAGGGCTCCCACATTTGTGTACATTAATAGCGTCATGTGACTACTCACACTTTGATCATATGTTCAAGCCCTGATAACACTCTTGTTGTAATTGAATAATATGTCCCAATCTTTATTGTGATCAACAAATTGAACTATTTTACAATATTCCAAATAATTGATGATATAAATTTCATCTTAACACACCTAATTTTAAAAATTGGAAAAATTCAACTACATGCCGTAATACGATTTGAAAAGCCTTACGTAAAGCACTTTCAAATGCAACTTGGATTTAAACATATTTTCGAACCCTCTGGACACGTAAGATAGGTTGTAATGGATAATTTACACAACAGGTAGGACACTTAAACATCTTGTAGTTAGAATAAGGCTAAAAAAAATTCTGGACATACTATTTCTATTTTCTTATCTAAGTTTCTTTATTGAATTGTCAGATATCTTCTTACAGTCCAATATAACAACTTTTGGCCTTCGAATGAATTATTAGTGAGCAGAAATTCGCCCGTGTATCTGTCATCACTTCAGTCGCTTCAGTCAGTTATGTAGAGCGGTCGCTCTTGTTTTCCGTTGGCGTACGTCACTGTCGATTCGGGAAACATGTATTACTCAGCTATCGTAGCAATGATCTCTGTGTTAAAAGTATATTTGGAATGTGTTTAACCAGCTCTATCACATACATGTGATAACGACTGGCACCAATATTGCCCTTTAACATTGACTATAATATTTCAACAACATGAATGCCTAAACAGAAATTTGGATCTTTGTCTTCTGGGCATAGAAAGTGTTTATAAAATAAACTTCTGTCTTAAGATATTCTAAACACCGACCAATACACGAGTAGGGGCGACAATAATATACAACTTTATTTGGATATTGGTCTACAAAAATATAATTGCTATGTTATATCTCACCAAATCACAGTGGTTTCATGCAAAGTTTGATACAATCAAAAGGAATTACTTCCAGGTCTGTAGTATATTGTAGAAGTGCACTTTTCGTGTATCTTCTGGAATCTTCGTTGTTGAATAAATGAAGACAAGACTGTTGTTGACTGTTAATATTTCTCTATATTATTTGGTTAACAATTAATAACAAAATTTACAGCATTCAATTATTGTAACAGTTATTGGTTCTATGCTTAATAGCAGATAAGCTCCAATATGGATTTGGTAAGTCACATAAACTTATGTCTCCAAATATCCAAATACAGGTATGAGGTCTGTCCTTAGGTATGTGATCTAAGTTGATCTCCCAAGACACGTCCGAGTAGCAACTTGTCCCCGTGTCTATATATATCCCCCTGCGTCGCTTAGGGCATTTATCCTATAAATCTATCGTCTATACAAACAATATACACTGGTAACTAAACGCTTAGCCCCTAGACGTTAATTATAATTTATAAGCACAATTTAAACTTTAAAACAAAGAATACTGGAGACAGGTGATTAATGAAATATATAAGACACTATGAAGTAGATATACATGGGGTGTAATTAAGGTGGATTAAGATCCATTAAAATATAATTTACTGAATTAAGTAATACTGTGCGGATTAGCACGACGTATTAAACATTTACTATTGGGTCCAATTTCACCCTACTACATACTCTCAGATTTTAAAAAAAATATTCCTCCCGAATATTAATTGGTATCGGTAATATATAAGAACAGTTATAATACATATAAAATCATAAAACAATAATATAAAAAAATCATACTGAAATACACACTTAGTATATAGAATACAAATATCAAAATATATATATAAATTGGAATAGGTATGTGGTTTATCAAAGTAATTGTATTGTCAGTCTTTATCAAGCACGTAAATAAAATAATTAAAATCGTTTTTTAAAAGATTTGTTTCTAAATTTATTTTTATGTGTTGGTCCACTGTTATTTGGCCAATTATTTGGTGGGCCATTATTAAAATTACTTCCTCCATTATTATATGGACACATGTTGGGTGGACCCCCATGAAAATCGTCACCATTATTGTACTTCCAAGCATTGGGTGGTCCATCATTAAAATCATTGCCACCATTATTATATGGTCCAATATTGGGTGGGTCATTATAAAAATCGTCCCTGTCATTACAGGGCCAAGTATTGGGTGGACCATCATAAAAATTGTTTCCATCATAGCCGTAACATTCGTCTAAATCTTGTTTTAAATGTTCATTTTCGTCTTGAAGGTCTTCGATCTGTTTCCGATGTTCAATTAGCTCGCATATTACGTCACTCTTGCTCGACTCGAAAAAGTTTTCTCGCAAGCCCAATCTCTCAATTTCGAGTATAGCGTTTTCATGCGTTTTTTCTAATTGTTCTTTAAACCCTAACAATTCGTCAAAATCAAGATGCATCTTAAGTTTATATTTTTGCGCGCTTTCAAGTTCCGAGGCTAATTCAGAGATTTTTATATTTAATTTATTAGCTTCAATGTTACATTTATCATGACTTAGATTTTGAACAGGCGTGTTTCTAATTGTATGGGTAACGTCTAATTTTTTCATCACTGCTTTTAATTGTTGCTTGATCACGCCATTTAAATTTTGAATTTCATGAAACGCTCGTATGCCAATTTGCGAAAATGGAAGCTGTCTCATAAAGAATTTCCGCGTTTCATATTCATGTTTCCTTTTAGTGTCGCGATCGCTTTTAGTCGATGGTTTATTTTTATTTCTTTGAACATTTAAAGAAACAGATCGTTTGACCTTATTATCATGTTTAGGAGCAAGAGCACGAGGACTATGATGTTGATAACTAAACTGACAATAACTCGATGGCGCATAGCGATTACCCTGATAAAAAGACCACATACCTTGTTGTCTTCTGTTATCTGGAGCTCCATTTGATGACATCGGCTTGAATATTCTGACGTCTTGACTGGACGAATTTCCACCATGGCCTGGATATCTTTTAATATATGACTGGAACATTTTCGCTTTCTTCCCGCTTCTGCTTTCCTGGGTAGATGTAGCTGTGGTTTCTTCTTCCTCGGTACTGTCGGTATCCAATTCCACTTTCTTGAATATTATCTTTTTGGGTTGGTGTTCTAGCTCGTTCTAAACTCTCGCTTGGCAGTTTGAGGTACAAACGAAATCTTGCCACTCAAAGCAATCTCCCCAACTGTAGAAGTGCACTTTTCGTGTATCTTCTGGAATCTTCCTTGTTGTATAAATGAAGACAAGACTGTTGTTGACTGTTAATATTTCTCTATATTATTTGGTTAACAATTAATAACAAAATTTACAGCATTCAATTATTGTAACAGTTATTGGTTCTATGCTTAATAGCAGATAAGCTCCAATATGGATTTGGTAAGTCACATAAACTTATGTCTCCAAATATCCAAATACAGGTATGAGGTCTGTCCTTAGGTATGTGATCTAAGTTGATCTCCCAAGACACGTCCGAGTAGCAACTTGTCCCCGTGTCTATATATATCCCCCTGCGTCGCTTAGGGCATTAATCCTATAAATCTATCGTCTATACAAACAATATACACTGGTAACTAAACGCTTAGCCCCTAGACGTTAATTATAATTTATAAGCACAATTTAAACTTTAAAACAAAGAATACTGGAGACAGGTGATTAATGAAATATATAAGACACTATGAAGTAGATATACATGGGGTGTAATTAAGGTGGATTAAGATCCATTAAAATATAATTTACTGAATTAAGTAATACTGTGCGGATTAGCACGACGTATTAAACATTTACTATTGGGTCCAATTTCACCCTACTACAATATCTTTAATATCTTGTTCTCCTTCTCCCAAAGGATCAAGTAGCAGTATAGATTTCTCATTCATCATGTATATGACCTTAAATTAAATTTCTTGATATCCGATCACTTATAATTATAGTTATAATATAAAACTACATATAAATAATGTCATGAATTTTGCATATTTTATGTTCAAGGGGTAGCTGTACGTTTACAGCCTAGTGGCTCCCTGTGGTAAGTTGGTTAGATATACCAATGACTATACAGCATGTAATGCTAATTTAATGTACAATTTGTAATGCACAGCCCATACATATTGTTATGGTCAATAAATGCATAGGTATTTATGTCTGCTAAGAAAATATTCAGTATGCATATTTGTTCATTACAAAAACAAACCGACACTGGCCCCAAAATATGACCTGACAAAATACGATTTTAATCAAAATAATGTATGATGTGTCTCTTGTTGTTTCTCAAGTGTTTAGCGGCCGCGGATTGGTTGTCTTTGAAAACGATTAGTGTTCCTTAATTCTAATGCTTCATGGATTTTAGTCTCTCCTATGCACTGGTTATTACATGAACAGTTTGTATATGCAACCTGTTGGTAGTGGGTGATGTGATGGAGAATTCTTCCCGTTGTCCTTTAACAGCTGTTTTATTGTGGGCCCCGTGGCTACATCCCTGCTCTGCTTAAAAAATCTTTTTATTTCACATAATGTCTTGCCTATAAAGGAATGGATATTCTCACTGTTGTCTCTGGTTTGGGAGGGGAGTTAAGTGTCTTCTGGTGTTAGTGGGGTTTCAAGTCTCAGGGGATTATTGGTGGTATATTATTTAAAAGCAAAGGTTATTTACCGATTCGTCTAAAATTTGATACGAGTTCGTAATGAGTGACTCTGAACACTCTCAGCAAATTTCAGGTCCCTGCGATCACGGGAAGTGCTTAGTGTACGAAGGTGCATTAGCAATAATATATGGTCTCATGTATTAAAAAGTTATTGAGCGATTCGTCTGAAATTTGGTGTGAGTTCATAATTTATGACCCTAAACAATATATGGTCTCGTATATTAAAACTGTTGAAGAGACTATAACGGTGCTATATTATGGTCCCATGTATCAAAATTGTCAAAGAGACCGTGGAGGTCTAAGACATGGTCTCGTGTATAAAAATAGTATAGAGACCACCAAGGTACGCAACACTGTTACATGAAAGTTGTGTAAAATCAAAAGTTTCTTTTACAATTTGTTTGGGGTAACGCCACATTTGAGATTAACGTCCCTCTCTCACTATTAATATATTTATTGTATTTATTTGCCGTGATCAGATGTCATAGAACAGAAATTATGCTGCCCCGTCTTAAAGATGTATATTTGGGCTCAAATATGAATGAATGAATGAAATGGGGTTTAACGTCCTACGCTTCTGCAACTTACCTTGGCTAATTGAAGACGGGCATACACCATACAGTGTGCTATGAGGGAAATTGTTGCCCGGGCAGCAACGGAATTCCAACTGCAAAGGGATCTTTTACGTGTACGCCAATGTGTACACGGGACCTCGGTTTTTGTCCCATCCGAACGACTAGGCAGCTGACATTGTCAGGCCCTCTGTCTGCATCACTGACAGGGGGAAACCACACTTTCTCGGCCAATGCAGGAATCGAACACCCGACCTCCAGGCTAGCGAGCCAGCACCTTACCCACTTAGCCACGTGATCCAGGCTCAAATATGAGTGACAGTATGTTCTCGATTTAATCGTTCTTTAAAATACATTTGAAGATACTTTATTGACGGTTTAACAAAACTCGTCGAGTAAAAAAGTAAAAGTAGCCATGTATATCTAAGATATTAATGATTGATGAAACCGATAAAGCGGATATTGCTATCGAACGGTTATTTGCGACTACGAGATACAAATCATCCGGTATGTTATTAGATAGATATGATATAATATATGATAGAATAAATGATATAATATATTAATATTTATAAAGTATATTACGTCCTGTCGGGTCGCTTGAAAGGACAATCTTTTAATCAACCGATATTACAAATGTTGTCTAATCTCTAAAGCGGCCCACACACGCTCAATATAATTGTCAATATTATTGATGTCAATTTAATTGAAACAAATTTCGGTTTCCACACAGGTTCAATTATATTGTCTCAATATTCATTCTGAGCAAAGCAGCCATCATCGACGGAACTATTTGATTAGCATTATCTATGGCAGTTCCAAGTCCCACAGGCTCGATGAGAGTTGATGGGGCGGGAAAAAATTTCGGGTTATAGACGGCGACGCCGGTCCTCTGCGAGAGAGGTTGAACGGAGCGCCTACCGTATAGGGGACCCTACCCCCAACCCTTCAAGGACAATTTTGGAAAATGTGACGGTCGCAAACGCATTGTCCTTCTATTCCAGCCCCTGAATACAGCGACTTCAAATTCCAGGGAGACGAGACCATCGAGAGAGAATTTTGAAAATTTAACTGCCGCAAACGCGCTTTCCTGCTCTTTCAGCTTTTGAATACAGCAACTTCAATGTGGTCCATATAAGCCTACCTTTGGTGACTGACCTGAATCCCATACAAACGACCAATCGTCTCGGGGACTGGGGGCCTCCCTTCCCGGAGAAAAGTTTTGAAAATTCAACTACCGTAAATGCGTTTTTCTGCTTCTCTAGGGGTGGGGTAGGGGTCCCCTCTGGTCTGTGGCCGTGGTTTCGAGCCCTAGTGTGAGCGTATGTGACATGGAGCTAGGGGCGCCTTCTCAACCTGGTGGTTTTCCTCCGGGCACTCCGAATTCCTTCCACTGCTAAAGACCCATACGCGCAAGCGAATTATTGAAATAAAATTAAACCATATGTTAGTCCCGAAATAACCTAGTTGTGTTGAGGGAAGTTAAACCCCACACGGTCAATTGATGCAAATGGAGAGGGGGTCCATAGGCTAAGCCTGTTCCCCAATCCAAAATTTTCTGAATAAAATATTGTTTAAAAAAAAAAAAAATGACGGTTCGTCAATAAAATATCTACGGACTTTTAATTTCTTCAATCATATTGACATCAATTATATCGAGCTTCCATATCGCATACACACGCTCAATATCATTGTCAATATCAAGTATTGACAATATTATTGACCATTATATTGAGCGTGTGTGGGCCGCTTAAGATGTAAGTTACAAATTCGTTTTAAAGATTTGTGGTTCAGCTGAAAATAGCATGGGTTTTATAGTTTTGAAGGTCTTTCTGTACCAGACAAAATGGGCTTTGACGTTTTGGGACAAGGGTGTATTAATTTCCGAAATTGGGGGGGGGGGGGGCTACAACATTTGAACGTTTTGGGTGGGCAATGTTGTCTGAAATTGGGCTTGAAATGAAATGGGTTTAACGTCCGAACTGGGCTAATGAAGATGGGAATATGCCATACAGTGTGCTATGAGGAAATATGTGCGCAGACAGCGGCACTACGGCCTACTATTATATCGAATTCCAACTGTCAAGGGATATTTTTACGTGCACGGCAATGTTTTCACGGGACCTCGTTTTTTTGTCGCATCTGAACGACTAGACAACTGTCCTTGTCAAGCACCCGTCTTGTATCATTGGCGAGGGGGAACCACGCTGGAAAATATTGATAAACTTTCTCGACCAATGCAGGGATCAAACACCCGAACTCCAGGTTAGCGAGCTAGCGTTTCAAACCCCTTAACAACCGTGACGTGACCCTCCGAAATTGAGTAACAGTTAATCGTGATCCTTGTCTAGTTTATATCATTCAAAATGGCACCTCCCGGTGTTATTTTAAAGCTGATTCAAATCGGTAGTCGATTGGGTTTAACGTCATATTGCTTTGCTCATAAACTGGGCTAATGAAGACGGGCATACGCCATACAATGTTTTATGAGGGAAATTTGTGCCCGGGCAGCGGCGGCTACGACTCACTCTTATATCGAATTTCAACTGAAATAGAATTAAACCATATGTTACTCCCGAAATTACCTAGTTTATGTCGAGTGGACGTTAAATCCCATTTCTCTCTCTATCTATCTATCTCTCTCTTTCTCTCTCTCACACTAAAAACACACTGAATTAAATCAATAAAAAAAAACTCCAGGCAAAAAAAAATTCAGTTTACTTCATTTCCAGGTAAAGTATATAAATGGCTGTTACAGTAAGAGTAATATTAATAAGGCTTTACCAAAAGTTAATTATGTCTAGTTATTAAACAAATTTTGCACAATATTCTGGAAAATAAATTCATTTGTTGGCCAAGCTTTGATTTTGGTAAATGTTATTGGCTTTCGTTACCTTGCTGTCCATGAAAACCCCGAGGTAATAAATCTATAAATAAAATTGGAATTTTATTGGCACACAAAATTAAACATATTAATTGTAAATACGGGTATCGTTAATTCCTGCGATTGCTGCGGCGCGGCTTTAGTTTGGAAATATTATTGGAATGGTTTTAACTTATTCTATCGCATATTATGTGAGCTTTGTGGACAGCAGCCTGGTTCCTTTTAAACGTGAGAGAGAGGGGGAGGGATAGCCTGATATTTTTAGAACATGTGCGTTGTATCACAAGGTCTGTCATTGAGTCAACTGGCGTGGTTTCGATTCCCCGAGTCCCCCGGTTTCCTCCCACTGCTAAAAGACCCATACGCACAAGCAAATTATTATTGTTATTAAATTGAACCATATGATAGTCCCGATATGACCTAGTTTGTGTTGAGTGGATGTTAATCCCCATTTCTCGGTCTCCCTTGTCACGATGACAGTAACATTGTCCCTTATTTTGAAATTAATTAATACATTTATTTTTTTAAGCAATTTTCTTTATCATTATTATCATATGAGATACATATCGGAAGCAACCACACCTGCAGTTGTCTATAAAAGCATCGCATTTATCAGTGGAAGATTATTATTTACTTACACCACGATGCTTTGGTCTGTGGTCTTCGTAAGTGTACTGCAATGCGTGGCAGCTCTCTGCCCATGGAATGAGGTTGGTCTTGAAGCCTGGAGTGATCCAAATACATGGGGTGAAGAGGTTCCTGGCAACAACAGTCAGGTTGTAATATCTGGAAAGAAGGTTTTACTAGATGTTAGTCCACCAGATTTAGCCACTATTGAAATCTCCAGTGATGCTGTATTGATTTGGGCAGATGTGGACATCAAATTAACTGTTAGCTATATTTTGGTTAATGGAGAGTTACATATCGGTTCTACTGATTGCCCTTATACAAAAGATGCCCATATCTTCTTGACGGGTAAGATTATTTTAACATTCGATTGATTAAAAATTTCAATTAGACATTTTAGGATTTCAGTGACAATGTCAATATTTTGATAATAGGGGTTATGTTTCTATGACAAAATGTTTACAATTAAAAAATATTGATGTTTATTACTATATAATCTTTATAGTAAAATGTATTCTATATTTCTTTTGTAAATTTTGTAAATTCAGTATTACAAGGTTCAATAATTAAGTAATCGATTTGCTAGACGTATGAATACTGAGCTACCGGGGAATGCTCACTAGTCTGCGGGTAAACTAGTGAACAGGTCCACTAGTCCGTGTGTTCATTTCGGGACTAACATATGGTTTTATTTTATTTCAATAATTCGTAGGGGTCTTTAGCAGTGGGGGGATATCGGAGGACCCTGAGAAAACCCACAAAGTTGGACAGATGACCCTCATCCTTGTCACCTACAGCCGGGGATTCGAAACCACGCTAGTTGACTTAAAGCCCCAATAACACTCTTGTTGTAACTGACGAATATGTTCCAATCTTTAATCTGTTCAACAAATTGTACTATTTTACAATATTTCAATTAAAAAATGATACTAATTTCATCTTAACACAGCTAATTTTAAAAATTTTAAAAATTCAACTACATGCCGTAACATGGTTTGAAAAGCCTTACGTAAGCACTTTCAAATGCAACTTGGATTTAAACATATTTTCGAACCCTCTGGACAAGTTAGATTGGTTGTAATGGATAATTTACACAACAGGTAGGACACTTAAACATCTTGTAGTTAGAATAAGGCTATTTTTTTTCTGGACCTGTCAAGCCAGAAAGAGTGTTATTGTCCCTTTAATGACAGACCGTATGATACAGCAAGCACGTGCCCCCCCCCCCCCACTTGTGTTCATTAGTCCACCGATATATATTATAAGGGTTTGGTTTGGGTTGGGTTAGGGTTAGGTTAGTCGATACCCATATTTATAGTATTCCAATAGCGGCGGACTTCTTCTTAGTGGAGATTTTCATACGTTTATGTTTAAAAGTCTTAATCTAAAACTAATTATCCTGTATTTAATATGATAATAATGACAAAGAAAATTGCTTAAAAATCAATGTACTAATTAATTCCAGAATTTATCTTAGATATTTTTAGTCCATTGGCTAGAGGGGCTCTAAAAAAAAAATCTAGAATAGTTTGCTTTTGTACGTAAAATATTTTATTATTTTGGACAGAAAAATGTCTTCATGTCTGTCGCGTTCCCAAATAATTGTAAACAGCGCCGTCTGTTACCAAAATGAGCTTTAGAATTATAACGCCTTTACTGCGAAACATTAAATTTGTAAAAAGTCAAAATGATAACGAAACTAAACTGACTACAATAATTTAAGAATAATAGTGGCTATATTTAAAAAATAAGTCATATAAATAACCATTTATTTTTTTACATGTGTAAATAGTTATTTAACATGTGTTAGTAGGAAAGTGCATGCATAGAAGTAAGCATATTAGCATAAGTTAGAAGTTTGTCACTGCTGGTGTTGTACGGAATCACCCCTTAAGACAGCAACAGCAAAATATAATAGAAGTTTATAAAAGTGATAAGTCATCTAACTATGTGTGTCTATTATGTATACCATAAGAGACTATCATGCATGAAGCCATTCATTTTAATAGTGCATCGACCGACATTATTAACATTGGTCGTCCTGACATTACCATCGGAAATTGACATCTTTTCACTGTTTTAAAGTAGCTAAGTCTTTAACTCAATATCATCCAAAGTCTTCGACATTTAAAACACAAATTATTTGTCAACTTGAATCAACATTGATGTTGTGATCTTACCGGGAATAGATGGGCTTGTGATATCCAATATTTAAGATAAAATAGGCTGGTAGGAGACACTCCGTCCTGGGGAAAAAAATCCGAAACAAATGATTTTTGCTTTTTTGTAAGGAGGTATGTATCTGGTACCCACAGAAAAAAATCATACGCAATCTACCTTGGGCACTTTTTTTATGGACGATTTAATTTTGGTTTCCGACCTCAAAATGAATGATCTTTGTAAAAACACATTATTTAGATTATCCCCAACTCTACGCACTCTAAATGTGTTATCAAACTGCAAGTAACCATATACTCAACACGGTGATTTTTATTTTAAATTTTTTTATTAGCGCAACTATTTATATCCATTATATTCGATGAACTGTCCTTAAATTGTGTGCTGACGCGGATGGGTGATGGTCCAGTTTTTGTTGACTTTGTGGTGCTGAGTAGCTGGATTTGGGTTAAATTTCGAAAACAATTGTTTAAGATTGCATTATGTGTATAATAAAGCACGAGACTGGGGTTATGTTGGGGAAAGAAAGATTGAAGAAAATGACCAGGGAAAAGAAAAACCGAGACCGACAGGCCAAGGTTTTTCTGTCGAGGTTTTCTTCCCAAGCATAACCGAAGTCGATGACCTTATCTTGTTTATACATCGTCTATGTTTACACGCAATATGAGAATATCCCAGATTCACATAAGAAAAACATATTTTGACATTGAATACGCCCCCCCCCCCATAATCTTATCAATATAGTTTAATACCTCCCAACTTCGATCGTTCTGTAACATTATATCTGGAATTTTTTGACCTTGAATACCCCCCACCCCCGTAATCACGGTAATAGAGTTTATGAACACCCAACTTTGATGTTCTGTAAGCGAAGTAAATATGAAATCGTTCTGTAAGCGAAGTAAATATGAATGTGCCAGAAAATTATTTACATATTTGAAAAGTGCAATGAACGTGCTCTTCAGTGATATGTTACATTATATCTGGAATTTGTTAAGACACGTATTTTTACCTTGAATACCCCCCTCCCCCGTAATCACGGTAATAAAGTTTATGACCACTCAAAATTTATCGTTCTGTAAGCTAAGTAAATATGAATGTGCCTGACAATTATTTACATATTTAAAAAGTGCAATGCACGTGCTTTTCGGTGAAATGTAACATTATATCTGGAATTTTGACATTGGATAGACCTACCCCCTCCATAATCATAGTAATAGAGTTTATCACCACCCAACTTTTATCGTTCTGTAAGTTAAGTAAATATGAATGTGCCGGAAAATTATTTACATATTTGAAAAGAGCAATGAACATGCCCTTCATTGATATTTAACACCATATCTGGAATTTGGTATTAAGACACATATTTTACCTTGAATCCCCCCCCCCCCCTTAATCACGGTAATAAAGTTTAGTACGACCCAACTTTGATCGTTTTGTAAGCTAAGTAAATATGAATGTGCCAGGAAATTATTTACATGTTGGCGAGTGTCTCGGATAAAATTTATCATACATCACATCTGCATGACAATTCTTTAAAATTAGTAGGCCTACTGACTCAGTTTAAGGAAATGCCTGATTGGTGGCAGCACAATATAATCAGAGGGCTTCAATACCAAAATTCGGAGTGGTCACACGCAGAGATCATTGCTACGATAGCTGAGTAATACATGTTTTCCGAATCAGCAGTGACGAAGTGACCGCTATATATAACTGACTGAAGCGACGAGTGATAAAAGATACACGGCCGAATTTCTGCTCACTAATAATTTCTTTGAAGACCAAAAGTTGTTATATGGGACTATAAGAAGCTATCTGACAATTCAATAAAGTAATTAAAGGGGATTAAATTTGAAAAGTTATGTCAGTATTAATATAATACAATGCATAAAGACGCCGATGAGTGCATGTACACACGTATGTTTAACATCAACGATAAATAATACTAATAATAAAATATTTATTTAATGAGGCAACTCCGAGACCTCCTGGTTATCGAGTCTGTGGCCTATTCACTGAGACACCGCGGCTTCCGATGATTTTGAAGCCTGGCCTGATATAGATTATTTTAATGATATCAAAAATATTTTACTTGTGTGCTTAAAATATTTCATAATTTTAAGGGAAAGAATTAAGCTAAACTAAGCATTACCGATTAGCCGTGGCAATAGAGAGGCGGCTTCTCACCAATGCAACGAGGTTTCAGTCCCAGCTCAGGGCAAGAACTTTATCGTTGTAAGTGAGAGGGATATTCGGTCTCCCGTCCGATCAGGCAGGTTTTCCCCGAGTTCTTCCGTTTCATCCGGCAGTAATGATCGAAATCATTCGCACGATCTGTGCCAAGAGCCAAATTGGAAAAAGGCATCAGTCCTAATTTGCTACCCTTGTAAAATGACGCGATTATTATTATTATTAATAATTTATATTTATTTATTTACTTTTATGCATGATGTAATGAGTTCTGGCTTTAGAAAAGAAATAGGTCAAAACAATCGAAAGTGCATTTTTTGTGAAAATGCACGATAAAATATCCTGTTTATTTATCCGAAAAAATATCTAGAATAGTTTGCTTTTGTACGTAAAATATTTTATTATTTTTGACAGAAAAATGTCTTCATGTCTGTCGCGTTCCCAATGAGCCACCATATAATTGTAAACAGCGCTGTCTGTTACCAAAATTAGTTTTAGAATTATAACGCCTTTACTGCGAAACATGAAAAAGGTCAAAATGATAACGAAACTAAACTGACTACAATAATTTAAGAATGATAATGGCAATAGAACAAAAAAAAATCTATATGCAATATTTAAAAAAATAAGTCATATTAATTACCATTTTTACATTAGGAAAGTACATGCATAGAAGTAAGCATATTAGCATACGCATTACTAGGTTAGAAGTTTGTCACTGCTCTGGTGTTGTACGGAATCACCCCTTAAGGCAGCAACAGCAAAATATAATGATGTTTATAAAAGTGATTCGTCATCTAACTATGTGTGTCTATTAAATACCATAAGAGACTGCCATGCATGAATCAATTCATGTAGTGCATTGCCCGACATTATTAACATTGGTCATCCTGACATTATCATCGGATGTTGACATTTTTTTGCTGTTTTAAAGTAGCTGAATATTGGTGAGGTTTTCGGCTAAGGGGACATAACCTAGTTCGATAAAAAAAAATATGTGAAACACTATAGCCTGTATCGCGTTCACAATAATTTGGAAAAAGGGGGTGTAACTCTTGAACGGAACGTCCGATGCTGACCAAGTTCCAAACAAAACTGGGTAATTCGTTAACGCATATTTTAAGTTCAATCTAAAATTGGGCCTGAAACTTCTTGCATACTTCTCTTTTTGCGTACATGACAGGAGATATAGACGCACCTGATCCGTCGATCCCCAACGCATATTTTATTTAAATGCCATCTAAAAATTGGTGTATGTAGTAAATGCTTTGCTATTACATATATTTGCGTAAAGGGGCGATAATTTTAACGGGAAGTTACGGTCCGATTTTCCCCAAAATCGAATTCATCAGTGATTGTTGTGTATTAAACATAATATAGCTAAACAAAATTGAATCTTCTCGGCGCGCACAAGCTATATGTACGTGATTTTCGTTCGACCCGGGGCAGAAATCGAGGAAATTACGATCCGATATGTGCTAAAGTTGAACCTATTCGATATCTTTCGGATGTAAACATACATTTTAAGTTTTAAACGAAATTGAATAAAAGATTGTGACCTTTATGTGGAAGCTATGTGTGCGACTTTCGTACGATCAGGAGCTATAATCCAAAATGTTATCGTGAGATAAGTGCCAAAATCGAACCCATCCGAGATCTTTGTGATATCAACATATAGTTTAAATTTCATCAAAGTCGGATAACTGATTGTGACCTGTAGAACAATACAATACTGTGGTATGAAAAAACGTAATTTATTATTGTCTAATGGAGCTGACAAACAATTTTATCCAGGTCTTTGTTGGAATAAGAATATTATGATGTTTGTATTGGTGCACAAAATTAAGAAACAGGCGTTGATAAGAATAAGTTTAAGATGAGCTTCTCATGTAAGCTTTTATTGCACTCTTTTATGAAACTGCTTATCATAATTCTCTTTAATTTGTTATACCTATACATTTACTTTATATTTGGTTAATTATATACCGATACATTTATTTTTTATTTCGTTAATAATAAATTCTATAAGAATTATTGCACTGAGTTTCTTCTATAGCCTACCTATAGAAATTGTACATGTATGTCCTATACATGCAGTGTACCGTGGTATAGAGCTAATCAAACACTGTCAATGATCAAATAAAATATGATGCATGTATAAATCATAGTGAATAAAACACACAATTGTTATCTAAATGACAAGAAAAAAGTTAAAGAGAACGAGTTGACAAGAATTTGAATGAACGATTACAATGAAACCTTAAGTGAATTTAGTTAGGTCACAATTCTGTTTACCTCAATTATTTCTTCTAGGGCACCAAAATTTGTTATACCTATACATTTACTTTATATTTGGTTAATTATATACCGATACATTTATTTTTTATTTCTTTACTAAAAATTCCTATAACCTGCCTATAAAATTGTACTTTTAGTCCTATGCATGCAGTGAACCGTGATATAGATGTAATCAAACACTCTCAATGATCAAATAAACTATGACGCATGTATAACCCTCTAGGGCCTACTGTTGCAGATTTGCAACACTAAATTTTAAATAAGTTACAATTGCTTAATAAATAATGACTATGATTTTGCACATTTGTATTATTTTGTGACAGTTTGAGTCTGATGCTGCAAATTTGCAACATACCCACAAGTTTGATTTAGGAGATTTATTTTTTCGGGAATATAAAAGGGGGCAGGCCCTAGAGGGATTAATTATAGTGAATAAAACACACAATTTGTTATCTAAATGACAAGAAAAAAGTTAAAGAGGATGAGTTGACAAGAATTTGAATGAACAAAAAGTTAAAGAGGATGAGTTGGCAGCATCATTGTCCCTTTAAACAAAGCAACCACACCTGCAGTTTATTTTTTTGAGGAGTTTTCTTTATCATTATTATCATATTAAATACATATCAGAATCAACCACACCTTGCAGTTGTCTATAAAAGCATGGCATTTATCAGTGTAAGTTTATTATTTACTTACACCACGATGCTTTGGTCTGTGGTCGTCGTAGGTGTACTGCAATGCGTGGCAGCTTTCTGCCCATGGGATGAGGCTGGTCTTGAAGCCTGGAGTGATCCAAATACATGGGGTGGAACGGTTCCTGGCAACAACAGTAAGGTTGTAATATCTGGAAAGAAGGTTTTACTAGATGTTAGTTCACTAGATTTAGCCACTATCGAAATCTCCAGTGATGCTGTATTGATTTGGGCAGATGTGGACATCAAATTAACTGTTAGCTATATTCTGGTTAATGGAGAGTTACATATCGGTTCTACTGATTGCCCTTATACAAAAGATGCTCATATCTTCTTGACGGGTAAGATTATTTTAACATTCGATTGATTAAAAAATTCAATTAGAAATTTTAGGCTTTCAGTGATCATATTTTGATAATAGGGGTTATCTATGACAAAATGTTTACAATTAAATAAATATTGATGTTTATTACGATATAATCTTTATAGTAAAATGTATTCTATATTTCTTTGGTAAATTTTGTACATTCGGTATTCCAGGGTTCTATAATTAAGTAATCGATTTGCTAAACGTATGAATACTAAGCTGCCGGGGAATGCTCACTAGTCTGCGGATGAACAGGTCCAATAGTCCGGGACTAACATATGGTTTCATGTTATTTCAATAATTCGCTAGCGCGTAGGGGTCTTTAGCAGTGGGGGAAAACCGGAGGACCCGGAGAAAACCCAAGAGGTTGGACATACGATCCCACTCCTTGTCATGTACAACCGGGGATGCGAAACCACGCCAGTTGACTCAGTAACAAAGCGTATGATACAGCACGAACGTGCTAACCATTCGGCCAAACAACCCCGTGTGTACATGGGGGTTTGGGGTGGCCTAATGGTCTAGAGTGTCGCGCTTTGACCTCTAGCTGGCCGGCCACCTCTGGCTTGCGGCTAAGGTTTCGAGCCCTGGTGTGAGCGTATATGGCATGGAAATAGGGGCGCCTTCTCAACCTCGTGGGTTTCCTCTGGGCACTCCGGTTTCCTCCCACAGCTAAAGACCCCTACGTGCAAGCGAATTATTGAAATAAAATTAAAACATATGTTAGTCCCGTAATGACCTAGTTGTGTTGAGTGGACGTTAAACCCCATTTATCTCTCTCTCTCTCTCTCTCTCCGTGTGAACATTAGTCAACTGATATCTATTATTAGGGTTGGGTTAGGGTTAGGTTTATCGATACACATAGCTATACTATTCTTATAGTGGCGGACTTCTTCTTAGTAGAGATGTTCACGTCATATTTATGTTTAAAAGTCTTAATCTAAAACTAATCATCCTGTATTTAATATGATAATAATGACAAAGGAAATTGCACAAATAAATGTACTAATTAATTACATAATTTATCTTAGATATGTATTATGTACAGACAGGCTCGTAGCCGTTTAGCCCGGCTGATAGGGGTGTCGGGGGGGGGGGGTCATATGGTCGACAACTTTTTGTCAGGGGGGGGCAAGATTATCTCCAGGGGGGGGGGGGGGCTACGGGCCTGTGTACAGATTCAATACAGAATTTATCTTAGATATGAATTATGTACAGATTCAATATCAGATAGCGTTTCCACAGATGTCATCCGAATACTTGCATTATTGTTATAGTATGATCAAGGTTAATCAAGATTGAATATTCTAGAATTTAAAACATGCATTGCTTTTAAAACATGTTATATACGCATTTAATTAAAAATAAAGGTAAAATTAGTATGATATTATATTTCGGGAACTGTATTTTGCCAACTAGACTTTTTGTTTTCATTTCAGCCGTTTATCCGGAAAAAATGATTTCCGAAAGTTAGGGGGCAGCTATGTCCCCTCCCCCCTATCGAGACGCATTGATCGTGGTTCCAAAGGTCACGATTAGTTAACTTAACAGCCGGCCTTTTTTCAACCTTATCTCACGGTTGTTGTGTCTCTGAACGATTATCAATTAGCTAATATAAAAGAAAACTGGTGGGTAGAGCTTTTTTTAGCCCAGGTTGGGTGCAGAAGGGTAGATCGTTATTCCCCATTTCATTCATTCATTCTTTCCCCGTGTCCCTTATCTATCAAATAATTCACTGCTATCAGTTATGGCTAGTCAAAACAAGCGGTTGCAAGACAAGAAATGTATGGGGAAGAGGTAAATTCAATAGGGTTCATCCTCCCATTCAAGACCAGGGGGCCAATATGCACCAAAATTGAAAAGCTATGGTATACAGTACTGGCTTTAAGTTCATCTAAATCGGATAAAATTTCTGACCTCTGGTATTCGTACTTGGTTTTATTTTATGATAAGCTCAAAATCATTCCTGTGGACCATCGGATGGCTTCCATACACTTTGGATTTAAACAGACGTCCATATACAATAAAATCAAGCGAATTATTTAAATAAAATTAAACCATAGTTTGTGTCGAGTGGACGCTAAACCCCATCTCTCTTTCTTTCTCTCTCTCATTCTCTCCCTCTCTCTTTGATCTACTATGGGCATTAATTACCATATATATAATTTCGTGGGAATACACATGTAAACAATATACAAATATAAAAGAAGAGGCAACAATGAGAATCTTTATATTCAACACAATATTAGTTTTAACTAGCAGTAGTGACTGTTGGTTTAGCATCGGCTTTAATGGTATTTATGTCGCAAACATTTTATTTTTAGTTTTTCATATTGTCTGTTTCAGGGAACATAAACAGTCCTCATAGTGTTGCTGGATTTGGAAGGAAATTTATTGGTGTTACTGCTAATGCGACCTTGGAAATTCATGGAGCAAAAAAGAAAGCATGGACGAAGTTGATTCAAAGTGTTCCTGCTGTGTCTTCAACTTGTGGAGTTGTTTACAGCGTGGAGGTTTCAGATTTAATTACGTTACGAATCAATTATCTTTAACAACATAAACGTTTTGAATGAATGATTTATTTTATTGCCACGTGGCCTTAAAGGGTCACGTGTAGGCTAATAAATATCTGTGTCTGCAATATCACTTATGTGGAAGCGGACGTTAAATTAAGCTATTTCACACACACTAATAAATATCGACATTCGGACTCATTATCTGAAATACTTGATGCCTAACATTTTGTTTTCAAATTCAAAGAAGTTTTCTTAATCTAATATCCCAATTTAACAATTTTCAGGAACAAAGATATGCTCGATCGGATGCATTTGGCCTTCATGTAACTGTTTGGAATATTGATGGTTCATTAAATGATTTTAATGTGTATCCACTTGCTAACAGTGATGAATCTGGGGTTGAAACAGATTTCAAGAACTATGTTGAGAGTAGGTTATAATTTTATTGATGTGGTGACATATTATTGCGCAATGAACTAGATCTTGTTGCGGCATACAACTCCAATATTTATATCTCAATGAGAGTAGAGGGATTCGGTCGGAGAAATGTTGGGGCTTTGTGGAACAGGCTTAAGTCTGTTGCATATCTGAAATACGGTATATTTTTGATGCTGGTTGAGCAACAATACAATTATTAAGTAATTAAGCCTAGTTTCTGCTAAAACCCTGTGTGTTTTCCATGTGCTAAGGGGACCGGCGGTGGCTTAGCTAGGGATTTATCTCCCTGGTTTCTCCCGGTTATTAAGGGATGAGGGTCTGACAAATGCAGCTGTCTATTCGTTATGATCGCACGGAAACTCGAGGTCCCGTGTAAACATTGGCGTACACGTAAAAGAGCCTTGGACAGTTAGAAATCGGTATAAAAGTAAGCCATAGCACACTGCATTAATAAACGTAGGCCATGGCACACTGCGTTAGCCAAGTCGGGGTAGAACAGAAGGGCGTTAAAACCATTTCAATGTGATCAAAGTATTTATAGCGTAGTTTATGTGACTGGTTTGACGTTAAACCCCTTTCAATGTGATCAAACTATTTATAGCGTATTTTATGTGACTGGTATGACATAGTCGCACCCCTTTATTTTGTATTCACAGCTATTCATATCGTACTTTATTCTCAAAAGGTCTTGATGCGGGGCTAATTGTTGCTATTGCTGTATATGGGGATCTCGGTGTTACTGAAGTACCCGGAAGGAACTGGGAAGATGTATATTCTAGTATAGAGCAACTTGGTGGATTAAATGCTAATACAGGTCAAATACGAAACATCGATGCAAAAGAAGCATACGCGTTTATAACTATGAAAGGTAGTATAATGCTAATACAATTACAAGTGTTTATAACTATGAAAGCTATCATAATGTACATACAATTACAAATGTTTATAACTATGAAAGGTATGAGAACTCTAATACAATTCAAGCGTTTATATGAATGGTGTTATAATGTCAATACAATACAAATGTCTATAACTATGAATGAACAGGTGTCAGAATTATAATACAATTCAAGTGTTTATTCGTACGGTATCATAATGTCATAAATTTATTCACTGGGATATAAGCTTTGTCCGCTGATTTGCAAAGTTGATTTACAATATTTTATTTATTTTTTTAAAGGCGATGCTACGTCAACCTCTGAACAATATGTCGATGAACCATTTCCTGGGAATGTTACAAGAACATCGATACAGAAATTTGTTTACCAGGAAAGGGCCTTAGAATTTAGAACCAAAAGCATAGTTTCTGACGAAAACCAAGTAGATTTTGAGGTTCTGACGACTGAAGTTTCTCAACCAAAAATAACTGTTCGAGATGACGTATCTTCATGGAACACAGGTAATATTAGTAGATTTTAACATAACTTAAATTCTTGGCCTTCCCTACTTCGGGGTGCGTGTATCATAAGGTCTGCCATTGAGTCAACTGACGTGGTTTCGATTACCCGATCGCCTTTCCAACCTCGTGGTTGAACCACATGTTAGTCCCGAAATGACCTAATTTGTGTCGAGTAAACGTTAAACTCCATTTATCTCTCTACACATCTCTATTACAGATTAAAGGATGTGAGAACCAGATATAAATTGAGTTTTATGTCTCGTCAACGTAACATAATAATTTTGAACCGGTGTTCGTAACTTGTTAAAAACGTACCCATTATAACGGCTGGGGACCTTGATATATAGCGCGAGACAGTGGGGCTCTTGCACACTGGATAAGATCTTTGTTCTTTTTCTTGCTCCCCGGGTCGGCCGTGTTATCTATAGCGGTTTTTCTAATAATACTGAACTCATGATGTCTCATTACCACATGTTGAACAAATTAAACAACAACCAATTAATGTTTATACTATCTCGACAGAGTTAAATCATTACAAATTAAATAGGGAAGTCGGTAGATATTGGGTGGCATTAATAAGTACTGACGAGTACGATGAGTACGTAAAATTTTATGGTAGACTGACTAGACTCCATAATTCTTGAGAGCGTTGCTTTCATAGATCTTGCGCGCTATTCTTCCATCTTGTTGCATAGATACGGAATGACTACGGAAACTACAGCCTTCTTCTTCTTTTTGGTGTTTAACGTCTGCTTCCACTTAAGTTCTATCGCAGACCAGGAAACTACAGTAGGTACTCAAAGGAGATAAAGGGGAGATAATAAATACGGATTGGCTTTGGAATGTGAACAACACTCATTACACCCATAACGTAGTCAATGCACACCAGCGATTTCGCTAAATTTGACATACGTCGGCATTTACGCTGATGCTATACGTCAATGTGTGACAGCCCCATAACTACTTGTGGTTTTAGCTAGCCTCAATTTTTATATCTGAACGCACGTGGTCGTTGAAGTACGCTCCAACACGTTATGCATAAGTTAGGCATAAGTTTGACTTACGTTGTACATGAGTTCTGCATAAGTCGAGAACGCTAAAAATCCATTCAGAACACGCTGTCATATTCTTGTATAAGTTATGTTTACGTTGGGGATAAGTTTTGAATAAGTTACTTATACGTTAAACATAGGTTATATATTCGTCCAGAGCGTTAGAAAAACGTTATATATGCATCCCCAAAAAAAACGTCCTCTGAACTATTTTTTCATACGTCGGTATAAGTTGTCTAAAACGTTATAGTGTGACAGGCCCATAATTGATTCTTATCATATGTTTCATTTCAGGCGATAAAATTATTGTGACATCAACCGATTTTGACTGGAGACAATTGGAAGAGTTTAAAATATTAGATTGTCCAGATTGTTCAAATAATCAAATTAAATTAGACGGTATGTTCACTCTTATATGGCAGATTACTCAAATTTATTATGCTAATTATATAGTTTAACATTTCCATTAGACAGTGCGTCAATACTGAATATATTACTGTATGACAGATGGTCCAATACGTCGAAGTGAGTCAAGAATAATTTGTTTTTAATATCTAAATGTTTTAAGGATGCAATATGCAAGAGATAAATTTGCCTATTATGGCGGTTTTAGTTTTGACTTCAAATGTTATATAAATTAGTATGTATACATTTATTTACATGGCAAGTACATAATCACCTCTCTAAGTTATCGAAAGATCAAGATTTTAGATGGATTAGAATGTGTGAGCTAGTTACATTGTACGTCCGCTTTTACCGAGGTGATATCGGAGACAAGAGATGGATTAGAAACATTTGTATCATTTAATAATTTAAAGACAAAATGGATAATCAAGACTTTGATTATTATCGTAATACTTGACAGTCCAGACAAGTTATCCAATTTTTTGTCAAAACTTCAAACAATCATAATTTAGCTCAGAATTAAAAAAAATGACTGAAATTTGAACTATGTTATTTTTCATTATCAATTTTTAAATTTTTATAGCAATTAAGACCAGCTTTTATATAAATCTTACATAACGCATCATGAAATAATCTCTTTGTTTGATAATTATGAATGTGTTTCCAGGCGCATTCCAGTATCTCCATTATGGTAAGATCACTCATGGCGTCGATGAAAGAGCGGAAGTTGCTTTATTAACAAGGAATATTAAAATAGAAGGCGAACTACAACCAACATGTTACGATGATGGTGACCCTAAAGCAGCTTTGTTATGTGAATATTTTAATAGGGACACTTTCGGTGCCCATGTCAAGGTAATGATATACTACTGTTTTGAGAGAGAGAGAGACGTGGGGGAAAACCAGAGGACCCGGCGAAAATCCACGAGCTTGGATACACACATTGGAATAAGTTATCAATACACAAATTGGAATATGTTATCGATACATAAATTAACAAGTTATCGATAGAGAAATTAAAGTGATAAAATGATGTTGAAGATCTGATTAAGTATTTATATTAACATAATTGTGTACGTTATCTATTTAACATACACAATTATGTTAATAAGATTTTATAAACTTAAATACTACAATATTTGGGAATTAATACTTTGGGTATTTTTTACTTATAACATTGACGGTTAATATTAATATCTTTTTAAACAATAAATATTTTAGTTTGTAAGAGGCTTTAAATCTGTTCATGTTGAAGGTGTTGAGTTGTATCATATGGGACAACAACTGTTAACTGGTAGGTGTTTTATGTTTTTTATTTTTTTCCTCCCACTGCTAAAACCCCTACGCGACAGCGAATTATTGAAATAAAATTAAACCATATGTTAGTCCCGAAATGACCTAGTTTGTGTCGAATGGACAGTAAACCCCATTTCTCTCTGGACAAATCAAGCAGGGCCAATGGCACCCAGAAACATTATACCATGGACTAGACTATGTGTTAATTATTGGATATTACGATCCATATGTTCATGGTAAGATGAATCTTGACTGAATTCTAATTCGTGTTTTATTTTAGAATGTAATTAGGGGTTTAGCTCCTTAATAAAAGAAATGAAATGGGGTTTAACGTCCTGCTGTTCTGCTCCGAACTGGGTCAATGAAGACGGGCATGTCGGGACAGCGGCACTATAACGGCATACTCTTATATCGAATTTTAACTGTCAAGGGTTCTTTTACGTGTACGTCAGTTTGTACACGGGACCTCGGTTGTTGTTCGTGCCATCCAAACGACTAGACACCTGCCCCCCCCCCCCGCCCTGCATCACTGACAAGGTAGAACTACGCCGGAAGATCTGGATGAAATTTTTCGCGGCCAATGCAGAGATCGAACACCCGACCTCTAGGCTAGCGAGCCAGATTCTAAGCCACCGTGGCCCCTCCTTAAAACAAAGTAACGCATTTAAACATTTTATGTACCCACGAGTATGCTTTTCAAAGCCCCTGTCTTTGACTTTATTACAGGTACCTACCCTCTCCATTATCATATGTGTGATGACGTAGATGGATCGTGGTTACGTAATAATTCTATTCACCGTTCTAATAATCGTTGTATTACAATACACGGTACAGATGGTGCCGAGGTAAAAAAAAGTTTTAATTTCACTATATTCGATGGTATGAAACTATCTGAACTAGCTCTGTTTGTACATAATGTAAACGTATTGATGGTATGCAACTATCTGAACTAGCTCTGTATGTAAATAAGGTGACGTATTTAATACAGGTAAATTAAAGAAAAACTATATCAGAATATTAGTTCTTTCTTACTTTTAGTTAAGCGACAATGTATGTTGGGATCATCTTGGTCATGGGTATTTCTTGGAGGACAGTGCTGAACAGAGAAATATTTTGGATGGAAATTTGGGCGTTGGAACTCAATATGGAACACAACTGTTGACCGACATGCATCTAAACTGGTGCCCCGAAGGTTTAAAAGTTTCTTGCAAGTAAGAAACCTTTAAGATATTATGTTTAATTTTATGTGTTTCCTTCATAATAAAATGGACACCGAAACGTTAGTATTCTCTAATATAGTGGTTTCTAATAATATCGCCATGGTTAAATGGGTAAATATTATACTAAAGAGGACTGAGCCCTGTTGAATACCAAATTTGAATCTATTTGCCTATATACGGTTAAATGTAAGATATTTGAAAAGAATAAAAATAGTAAAGGGGATTCGTATTTCTACCCACTATGTTTACTACAAATAATACAAACCTGTTGTTAGCTATAATCCTAATTTAGATTGAATATCAAAACTAAGGGAAATAAGGTGTAATCATAAACCCCTTGCAACAATCTGATTTATATTTATATTAAACCTCGTTAGGAGCCACGGTGACTCAGTGAGTAAGGCGTTGGTTCGCTTACCCGTGTTCGATCCTGTTATTTTTGGAGAAAGCCCATTTGAATTTTTCTACCCGCCCCCAACCATCTCGGGCAAGAGACAGCGTATATTTGTCAGATGGGACGTCAAATTTGCGTACACGTAAAAATACTGAACAGTTGGAATTGGTTATAGGAGAAGGTTATAGCACCACTGTCCGGGCAAAATGACCCTTATAGCACAGTGCATGGCTTATGCCCATCTTCGCGCTAAACCCCATTTGATTTCATTATCAAACGCCGTTGGCATCTGACATATTTTCTGTGTTTAGATCACGTAAACATTTCGGCAATTTAAATTGTCTTTATTCGTATTCGAGAATAAGTTATGGGAAACAAATATATACTTATGAGAAGGGTTGTGAGTGAACCAGGGATAAGGATATGGTTGTCTGTTATCAATATAGATCGCCCAGGTGCTTAATAAAACAGTTAGTTAGATTACATTTTATTATATTGAACAACAATCATATCAGATTGTACTATTTTATATTTTCAGTCGTCCATCTACTTACTGGATAACTCATCCCAACAACAATTTGACAAATAATGTTGCAGCTGGTAGCGAGGTGAATATTATATATTTATACTACACAAGAGGGTCAAGCAGAATAATTAGATATAAGTGTTATTACAATTAAATATTTTTGTGTTTCGTTTCGATTTATACTTCACAAGATGGTCAAACAGAATTATTAGATATCACAATTAAATATTTTTGTATTTCGTTTCGATATTGCTTATCAATAATTGTCACCCTAAGTAATATACAATAGGGAGAGTGAGAGAGGTTGGGGTTTAACGTCAACTCAACGCAAGCTAGACCATTTTGGGACTTACACATGCTTCAATTTTATTTCAATAATTCGTATGCTCACAGGGGTCATTAGCAGTGTTAGGAAACTGGAGGACCAGTAGAAAACCCACAAGGTTAGCAGGCGACCCTACTCCTTACCACGTACAATCGGAGAATCGAAACCACTCAAGTTGACCCAATGACAGACCTTATGATACAGTGCGCACGTGCGAACCATTCGGCCATCCATCCCCCTGATTCATATAGGGATTATACAAATATTATTTATGCATAATACACAAGAAGGTTAAGTAAAATCATTAGATTTAAGTCTGGTCAGAATTAAGGATCCGACGGTCTGAATAGTTGATTCATATTCGGAGTAACCCGAAGTGACTTTGTTTATCCAATAAAATGAAAACGTTTTGAACTGCGCACATGTTAAAGCTCGAAAAGGGGAAATTTTGCAACTTGTGACATGATTAATAATGATACATGGAATAACCTTTGTTTGTTTCTAGAGAAGTGGTTTTTTTTTTACTCATGCGAACAAACCTCTAACAATATCAGCTGCACGCCAAGCAGAACGAGGACTGGTGACTGAAAATCATGCAAGATATTCTAGAGTTGCGCTGTTTGATCGAAATGTTGCACATTCAAACAGAAGAGTAAGTTTTGTTGAATTATCGAAGTCGTTTTTCTTTATTTAAAAAGTGTAGAATGGAGTCGAAGAACATCACACCACTGACAAACATGTTTCTGAGAAATAGGCTATATTTTACAGCGTGATATGAAGTTTAATAGGATGAATTTTTTCAACATACATGAAATAGCCTAGGGTTGATAGGATGTTTTGAAGTTTATCTGCAATAGCCTATGTATAGGATATTAACCTATCCGAGGTTGCTATGTTATATAACCCGCGGGCGCAGCCCAAGGGTGATATAATATATCAACTGAGGAATAATGGGTTTATATCTGACATATACAACACCCACCCTTAAATTAAATGGACTCTTCCATTAAAGGCCAACAACGATTGGCTACCTACTCGGTAGTTTCCGTCAAATAACGTATAATTACCAAATTAACCACGTAATTAATCACGTGCAATTACGTGGTTGTTGTTGTTTATACGGCGCCATTTTAAAGAAGTGAATAGCAAAAACACAAACAAAATGGATAGGAATTCGAAGTTTAGAGAAGGATTTGACGACTGTTTTAAGGGCATGGGCTGTACCCAAAAATAATGGAAATCTTGTGCGATAAGGACTTTCAAGTCTAGGAGTGTGTGGACGGAAAGAAGATTCTGAAAGATATCTTAGACATGGTCGAGTATGGATAACCGATTTAAATATGCCGATAAGTACGCCGTCTATTTCGGTTTTGAATGTTACAAATTGTACCACAAAAAAATCTATTTCTGTGTTTTTTGTATTATTTCGATCGGCAGCGGTTGATATGAGTCGAATACATCGACCTAAGATGACGTCATTATCGGGTGATATGAAATATCAACCTGTCACGACGTCATCAGCGGTTGATATGAACAGAATATCAACCTATGATGACGTCATGACAGGTTGTTATGAGATATAACTGCTATACACATCAAAGAGAAAACTACCGCCAGTTGCATATGTTTAGATATGATAGCATATGTTTAGATATGATTGCATATGTTTAGATATGATAGCATATGTTTAGATATGATAGCATATGTTTACCTGCAATAGCCTTTACCTGCAATAGCCTATGTTTACATCTAATAGCCTTTGTTTACCTGCAATAGCCTATGTTTACGTGTAAAAGCCTATATTTATATACAAGACAATATGTTTTACCTCTATGTTTATCTGTAATAGCCTATGTTTATATGCAAGACCATAAGTTTTGACTTTATGTTTACATATAATATCCTACATTTACACGGAACAGCTTATTAATATGTTCGACTGAATGATATATAACCTTTTTCTACAATCTACAGCGTGGTGTGATGTTTGATGCGATAATATCTAACGGAGATTTTGATAACTCAGGCACATTTATACCAGAAAATGGAATTTTTGCCATTGGCAATTACGATCCCAGAGAAGAACCAAACAAACAATCACCACGAGCTGCAAGCATTATGAAAAGGTATTGGGCATGTTTCTGATACGAAACTGGGCAAATAAAAACCAGTTATATGTAACTGATCACTGGAGGTCGTATGTACATAAAAACTGATGAGCTCGAAATTAAAAACACCACTGACAGTGACAATTACAATTCCTACTTGGATCTGCGTCTCGATTTTGACAATTGCCACAAACTTAATGTTAAATTGTACGATACACGTGGTGACTTTGGCATTACGATTGTTAACTTTCCATTTATTATTAGTAGTAACATTCCAATATCACCAGCTTATGGGGTGTTTGTGTCTCAGCTAACCCGTTACACGAGAGCTTGTTCATTTTATTCTGATTTTTTAAGTAGATCGATGCATTTGTCATCTAATCTTCAACCACAGGGATACTTGCAAACTAAACTTATTAAAACCGTTAAAAAATTGTCTGGCCATCATATTGACTTGATTGTTAAATATAACATGTCTCTCTCAACTATTATTCTAGACATATTCAATTGACGCGTATACATGAACTATCTCGCTAATAATGTCTGTCTACTACATCGTTAACACTGTTCATCTCGTGCATTGTGCATACCGATAGTCCATTGGACAATAATGCTTAAATTTTTCTAATGATTTAAGCGGTATCAAATGACAATAACAGTCCTCTAAATTCTAAACAGTCGGTGTTTATCTCCTAATTGTGATATTTCGTAATTATCCTTAAAACGTTAGAATGGAAATGTTGTCAAGCTTTGTTGAGTCTATCTTGCACGATTTATTTCTCAATTTTGCCAAATTTATACCCTTACCCAGGCAATTGTCATTAACAGGATAATTTATTTATAATCATCAGTATTACCTTCTAGAACATGCCTCAAGCGAAATGAAAACAACATACTTCGCCGTTTGCAACGTTTGCCTAGTTCCACAATGCCAGGTTGAGTATTTGTAGGCATTATGTCAAATTTGTCATTGTTATTTGAGTGTTTTATGTTCCAAATACATACATATATTTTTTTATCTTGGGATAAGCCTTCTTTATCTTATTGACAGAATTTTAGACGGATCTAAGGAAACGTGGGTGGCTTTGATGTCAGGGTTATAATGACAGTATGTATGTCTTTCAGGTTTACAGGTTATAAAAACACAGAACAAAATATTTGGTCAAGGGGAGGTACAATTATCTACGATCACGCAAGGTAAGTAATATATATCATGATTATAATTGTTAGAGAGCGTATAGCGCTATTCTTTGGAATCTTAAAATATACGAACATTTTAAATTACTTCCGTATTGTCTTGTTGGGCATGCGCATTACAGGTGACGCTCGAACACACTCATATAGTAATGGAATAGAATAACCAAATGTTCACCTTTTCTAACTGATCAGCAGATTTAGCAACGATGTCGTCATAACCTCAATAGTTACAAATAGTATTTAGTTAGTATTTAGTATATTCATGAGTTATGGTGAATCGCTGGCGTTAGCAATGGACGATTTACTCACAACGGCTTTATTCTTATGCTTGCTTGATGGAGGTGCTCTTTGAATAAAGGTGTAATATTGCCCCAACCCCTGCAACAAAAAGATAAAGACTGCATATATTTTTTTTCATGTAGTATAACAATAACAATACGACATGAACTTTTTATCTAGTTGTGAATTCAAAGTAGTCTCGTATACATGTTAGTTATACTGGATCTCGGGTCCCCCAATATTACTTTTACTTTCATCATAGCGTCTAAAAGCGTTTCAAAATGCCGTGAATTTGAGTATTTCACACCCCAACTATTTTAGCGATTACGCAACCACTTAATAAAATCTCGGTGTTTTTTGTGCTGACATAGATTTATTAATTACGCATTGAGAGCAAACATCAATACTTGCATCAATAAATTTGACCGTCACTGAATCTTACGCCGAACGAAAATTCTTTACTAAAATCTCAAACATAACTTCTGTAACCTTGTTATTCTGTACCAACCTTAGATACTACTGTCTACCATTGTAATGCATTCGATAATATTTATAAATTTGTGTGAAGAAAATCGATGAATTAATTTTATTTTATCAAAAAAGCACAAGGACAAAAAACCTTCGCTGATTTCATCTCGTATTTTATTGGGGATGTTACTCTGTATGTAATATTATAGGGGGCGCTAAAAACGTATGTTTAACAACTCGGTATCTTTTCATTTTATTCAATTAGTATCAAATAATGTGTCGTTACGCGTGAAAACTATGATCAGGCTTGTCGTTTAATAAAACAAAAGATTAATAAACAGATAATCCCGGGTTGATTGTTATTTTTACATTTCTTTTTATCTGATTAGTGGGCAAGCACAGGCGGGCCCCCACTTCCAAAAAAAACCAAAACAAGATGAACAAATATTTTAATCTTAAAGTTGACATAAGGGGTTTAAAAGAGTGTAAAGGGTGGGGGGGGGGGAGCACCCCCTATGATTTCTGTGACAAGGCTTTGGGGCCCAAGTTGCCTCAACTTGGGGCCCCCATACCCATGTCAGCTAGCTTTGTCCCTACAATTTCCCTCCACTCAGGCCCCATATTTGGGCCCCACTCTACATGTCAGTAGTCTACATGTGGCCAAGGGGCCCCATTTTCCTCAAGAATACATCAAAATTCAGTAAAAATAGTGATTTATTTTTGTCAAAATTGGGGGTCCATAGTCAAGAGTGGTAAGTGGGTCTCTATTCGGTGGCCATTGGGTCCCCTTTTTCCTCAAGAGTGGCCCAACTTTGGCTTAAAACTCAAAAACACATCAAAATTCAGTAAAAATAGTGATTTATTTTTGTCAAAATTTGGGGCCCATAGTCAAGAGTAGGGGCCTGCCCTCTATTATGAGGGAAACTTTTCATCCTGGACTGGGTCGAAGGGCCCCTACAGCTGAAATAGCAATTTTCCTCTTCTGGCATCTGGCGGTATTTTTCGGACATGGAATTCAGTTGCAGTAGTACTCAGTCTTATGCCATGTAATACTTGTAAGTTTTAACTATTAATTCCAATCTTTATTCTGGTCAACAATTTGTACTATTTTACAGTATTTCAATTAAAAAATGATACAAATTTTATCTTAACACACCTAATTTTAAAAATTAGAAAAGTTCAACTACATGCCGTAACATGGTTCGAAAAGCCTTACGTAAGCACTTTAAAATGCAACTTGGATTTAAACATATTTTTGAACCCTCTGGACAGGTAAGATAGGTTGTAATGGATAATTTACACAACAGGTAGGACACTTAAACATCTTGTAGTTAGAATATAAGGCTATTTTTTTGGTCTGGAACTGTCAAGCCACCAAGAGTGTTATTGTCCCTTTAATGGATGAAATAGCATGATCGGGAGCTAATATAGATGCCCGTTGCACGCGTTGAACAGGTGCGTGTTTAGAAGGGATTCTTTGGTGTTCGTTGAAGCAAGTGTTCGCTAATTAGGAGTTCACGACGTGGCAAGTTCTACTGTAATTAGATCAGATCAAAATCAAGATTGAGAATTTATGAAAGTACCACCTGGACAGAATTTCATTTAGTAAATGTCAAAGAATGTCATTTGATTAAATGATTTGCCATATATTGGTTGGTATGATTGAAACAAAATCAATCAACGGCTTTACGTATGACTTGCAATATTTGTCTTTAAAAGTAGAATCCATTTTTGATGGGGGTTGGCTGTTTTTTTTTATTCAATGGCGATCATAGACTGCAAAGTACTAGTTAGTAATTCCTTTTTTTTATAAATAGTATTGCAGATGCCGAAATTGGAGTTCTTATGGAAGAGAGTGTAGTTGGCACTACACAAGAATTACGAAACAGTGTTGTTATTGGCGAAACAGATAATCTTGGAATGCCATTACTGTATAAAAATAATGGACTAACACATAACTTCGAGCGTTCTTTTCCACTTTCCAAGCCGTAAGTAGAATGATTTTACAATTGAATACAAAATTGCTGCGATGGCTTTTTAGTACGTCTTAACGAAAAAAAACAAAACTTCGTTTACACGCGATCTGTGCATAACAGAAGAAACGAAAAAATGTGAAGAGAGTGGTTGATTCGATCCTGTATGGGGCCCATGTTCCTGGACGTTGCTAGATTACTTTGCAACGTTTACTCTCTTTATTACAGACACATGAACAGTAGCGTCAAATCAGAAGTTGTGACACTAAGACAATCAAATCATACCTCGGCATTAACCAAACTTTGGACTTTGCAACTCGATTAACACAGGTTGACATATTAGCTGGAAAGCGCAAGACCCGGTATTTGCAATAAACGAGGAATCTAACAGGCCCACAAGCTGAGCGAATAGCCAATCGAAATTAGTGGCGAACTATGCAGGGTATTGCGTGAAGGCATTGATAAGATGTACGGAATTAAAGTGAGATAAAGCCATCTATTGAAGATGCATGGGACTAGTACCAGCTTAAAATGTTAATTTGGAAAAATGCTACTCAATGACGAATTGCGTACTGTTTATTTTATTTATATATCGCTTTTTAAAATGTATATTTACAGAAATACACCAATGGTTGGGCTAGTATTCTTTTTCGGGGTTATTCTCGTGGAGAACACATTTTTTGATAAGTTCAACCCTAGGACGTGGAACAGTACATGGGAGACAGAATATGACGAATATGCTACAAGACGAGCGTCAGCTATAGGATTTCAGCGAAATTTCCCCTACCCGTCCTTTCCCCATAGTGGTGTAGAGGGAGCTGATTTTGGATTCTGTGACAAGGTATGTCTTTAGGTTAACCGCAAAATTGGAGATACAGTGGCAAAGGAAACAGGTCCGGGGTTCACAAAGCATTCTCAGATTAACTCAAAATTGTTCGCCTTGTTTAACTAAAATATAGCCCTTTATAAATATTTGTTCTGTAAATGTTTTAAATACACCTTATAAGAAACTATGTGTAAAGTTTTGTGTTTCCTGGATGAAAGATATTTCTCATAAACACTAATTGAAAGTTGAGTAAATTCTTAACTTAGGACTGGGTGTGATGCTGGTGCTGCAGCCTATAAAGTAAGCCGGTATTTTCCAGCACTGTTTCGCATTTGGGTGCCAGATGGGGGGGGGGGGGGCTATCAAGGGCAACGTCTGCTCATTCGGATGGGACAAAATCCTAGGGACCAGTGTAAATATGGATGTGCACGTAAAGATTTTCCGACAGTTGCAATTCGGAAACGTCGCTCAGGAATAAGCAGTAATTGCATTCGATAGAATTATTAGCCCAGTCGACGTAGAACACTTTAGCTTATTACACTTCATTTAAATGCTGACTTTTACGTTTTATAGTTAGTGTGATAAATACAAGATCATGTTTGGGAATAGAGATCCTTAGAGGAAACACGATATGATAATATATATATTTTTAATTAAACTTAATTCGAAAATATAAACTTTTAAATAAATGGAATGAAATAGGGTTACCGTCCTACTGTTCTGCTCTGACACGGTTAATAAAAATGTGGAACTCAAATTAAATGATTTATTAAAGTACAATATTCCGTTCTTGGTCTAACTATTTTGTTGCAGTCTTGTGTGTCTTTTATATGATTATTGGATTGCTCCAAAGTCTTCGACATTAAAAACCTGAATTAGTTGTCAATTTTAATCCACATCTAGGGCATTCAAATTTAAAGATAAAATAAACATTTTGCTATTGGAACACGAGTCATGTACCATAATGCGTTCGTTTATGGAGTTTAACGTCCACTTCCACCGGGGGGGGGGATATCGTAGACAAGTTCTTATCGCGAGAGCATGTGCAATAAATCATATCGGTGTAGACTGGAATAACCAGACGCTAGAGATTACAATTCGATTGAAACGTCTTGCGTATTTCACTGAACATAGCTGATTGGAAATTGGAGTAAAACCCGAAACGATTGAATGTAAATCAGTTTATATACATTCATTGTTGCAACCCATTTGTGTCAATTTCTATGCCCCAAATATTAGCGATTTAGCTACTCTAAAGAATCGAGGAGTTAGAGGGTATCATTAAATAATTTCTTGTTACAGGTCGACGGTCTAAAAGTGTTTGCAGGAAATAGTTCTCTCCCGTTCTATGAAAATCCAAACGATGGCGATCCTCGAATAACTTTTCGAGATTATGATGGTTCCATCACTGGTATAGCAGGCGTACAGTTTGTGAGAAATACGCCATTTTTCTTGGATTATGATTGTTACTTTGACAACAATTATCAGATGTCTGTTTGTCCTCATGAATATGCAATGGTAAGAGAGAGGAGAGGGGAGAGAGAGAAAGAGAGAGAGAGAGAGAGAAAGAGAGAGAGAGGGAGAGAGAGAGAGAGAGAGAGAGAGAGAGAGAGAGAGAGAGAGAGAGAGAGAGAGAGAGAGAGAGAGAGAGAGAGAGGGAGGGAAATGGGGTTTAACATCCACTCGACACAAACTAGGTCATTTCGGGACTAACATATGGTTTTAATTTTATTTCAATAATTTGCTTGAGCGCATGGATCTTTAACAGTGGGAGGCAACCGGAGGACCCGGAGAACCCCACGAGGCTGTGCACAACCGGGGATTTGAAACCAAACCAGTTGATTCAATGACTGGCTTTATGATACAGCGCGCACGCTAGCCACCGGCCCCTCTTTCAAAGGTATAAAGGCTTCAATGAACGAATGAATGAAAACATGTATAGAACATACACATTCTGGGATAACGCAGCACCGTGCGTGGCTTTGGTAAGGGTTGTTTTAGGTAAAAGGAATTCTTACTCCCGAAAAGACATTGCTTTCTTAACTATGGTAACGTTTTCGTAAACCTAACCCGACCCAAAGCAAACCCTGGTGTGGTTTCGAATAGCCGCTTTCAATTAAAGAAAATTTCACAGATATGAATGTTGATATTGTTACATTACTTTCATTTAATTAAATTTATTCAGTTACGATTTAGAGGTACCGATGGGGTATTCAAGGCACCAAAAAGATCAGATTACCCATTGTATGTGGTGAGAGATGATGTGACTGACCACCCATTTGCTTTACGTGGTAAGAAAACATTGTGTTTTGCTGAGTGAGCAACACGCTGACTCCCTAGACCTGAGGCCGCGTGTTGATTTCTGCATTGGACTAAAGCCGGTCGTACATAGGCAAATAAAATTTGACAAATTCCTTTGACGGTCTCTTCAAATTTTCTTTGACCGTGTATAAAGCCAGCAAATAGATTTGACGATCACAGCGCCACTTCACATGGTTTGACGGAACTGTGAAGGAACCGCATTAATAGAACAAAATGAAAGCCAACTTGTGTACAAAATATGATCTGTTTTCCTCTTGCAGACGTGATTTTAATTCGGAAAGAGCGCCTTTTTCTTGTTTCGGTCCCTTTACTCGTGACTTCGCAGACCATCTAGCAGGATTTATACCGTTCGATCAGTCCAACTAATAGGCATATTGCAATTTAATCAACGAGACGATAATCGAAAGTTCAACTACTTTTTCTTTGCACTTATCCGCCCCTGCGTCGAAAAATGAAAGTGAAATCATTAGATGCGTGCGCATATTTGTGGCAAATTTATTTGACGGCCTATCGTACACGAGCATAAGTTACAAATCTTTGACACATTTATTTTACGAAAAGCTATTGCATGCCAGCTTTTGTCAAATTTCAAATGGAAAATTAAAGTGTGGCAAATTTCCTCTCGTACACGAGCAAATTTCTTTCACAAATCTTCATTTGTCAAAGAAAATTTGCTCGTGTACGACTGGCTTTAAGAGAGAGGGAGATAAATTGTGATCAACGTCTTCTCTACATAAACTAAATTATTTCGGGACTAACCTAATGGTTTAATTTATTTCGATAATTCCCTTGCGTGTAGGGGTCTTTTGCGGTTGGAGGAAAGCGGAGAACTCGGACAAAAACCAACGAGGTTGAAATGCGAACCTACTCCTTGTCACGTACAATCGGGGATTCGAAACCATGACAGTTGACTCAATGACAGGTTTTATGATACAGCGCACATGTGCTTATCATTCGGCCACCCCCCCCCCCCACATTGGACTAGAAAGTTCTTTGGGGTTTTATTAGGCTTTCACCATTGAAAATGGTGAAAGGCTATTGTTATTACTCAGATTATTCTTCTTCTTATCATTAGGCTTTCACCATTGAAAATGGTGAAAGACTATTGTTATTACTCAGATTTTTCTTATTATTAGGCTTTCACCATTGAAAATGGTGAAAGGCTATTGTTATTACTAAGATTAATATTATTAGGCTTTCACCATTGAAAATAATGAAAGGCTATTGTTATTACTAAGATTAATATTATTAGGCTTTCACCATTGAAGTGAAAGACTATTGTTATTACTCAGATGATTATTATTATTATTTTTTCCGTTTTGCCTATTTCTCAGCAACTATAAGAGATAGAAGTCTGAAGTTTGATTTTCTCTTGGGAAACTGGGTGGTAGTTAGTGCTTAAATGTAAAACGAAATTTGTGCGCATAGCGGAAATGCCTGAAATCTTTAACGTGCACACAAATTAAAAATCGGCCACAATTCTGCTAATTCTCAACCATTTTTTCTGATATAAACATTTTTGGATACCTGGAGATATTTCTGTACAGATAGCAGTTCAAAATCGTCGATTTTAGAAACTTTGTTGCTTTAATTTTTTCGGTGAAAATTGGAAAATTTTCAAATTTTTTCTAAAATTGTTTTTTTCGGAATTTTGAAATTTGACTTATATTTTTGGATAGCTGACATCAATCCGATTCCAACAATATCAGTTTTGTCAGGAAATGTTAACTTTGATTTTTCACTTTTTTCTCGTATTTCGGTCAAATCGTAGTTCTTATTTTTTTAAAACGGCTCCAACGATTTTTCTGAAACTTCAAGACTATGAAGTCAATGGTCTACTCTAGTCGTTAAACTATAAATGAAAATCCTCTTATCACCGGTAGTAGTCAAGAAAGGTATCCAAAGTTGGACAAAATTGTGAAAAATGGGTGTCTATGCGTAAAATGCGATGTATCGATTGGTTATTTACCGAGTAGTTCAAGTATTATGTCGTTTGATAGCCACATGAATTATCTACAAGATGATGCTTTAGCGACAAGTTTATATCAAATATTGAAAAAGTTATGTTTCTCGGAAACGCCGCCAACGATTTTTTTAAAACTTTCTCAATTGTCAGCCTAATAGGTGGTGTATTGTGTGAAACCATTATACAGTTTCTCTAAATTCTCATGAGTAGTCGAAAAATGAAATTGAAAATTCAAAACGTCGTATTTTTACTTATTTGGAACATTTTTAGAGGTTTTTTTCTCGAAAAGTCAACGTAATATTTATTTTGGAACTTGTTTTACACAGAGTTTCATATGTAGTCTTTTATATGAAACCATTGCGCACGGTCCTAAATATCAGGAGTTTGAAAACAAAGGGATCGAAAATTGAAAACGCCATATTGCATTGTTAAGCGACTCGTGTAAGAGTGGATAAAATCAGTACGTATAACCAACGTATAACAAGCGTATAGAGCATACAGAGAGAGGTATTTTTCAACATTGCAATTTTTGAAATAAGGGTGTTTTACTGTGAACAAATATTTGTTTCTGGTGTGTCTTTGGTGAAAATAATTCATATAAGTAAGTAAAAGTTACTCCTGGAATTAATATCCTATGCTTTATGTCTATATGACGTCATCCCTTTTAACCAGTTAAAATAAAGCTCTCCGCTGAGGCTTTCTATATAGAATTCCGCCTGTCTTTATGATGAATTCAAATTTCATGCTGATCATTTGTTGGGGTATTTGGTTGTTATCTGAGACTATAAAGTCTGTTTTTTTTTTGTCCCATTGGGAAAACGTTTTTTTTTTATTCCATTTACAATTCGTGTATATCTCCGAAACTATAACAGATAGAGTTCTGTTTACTATTTGTTCATGTTTTAAACAGTAAGTAATTATTACAATTGCGAAAGTTGCGAAGAGACGGGAAGTTGTGTAAATCTTGAACGTGCACTAAAATTGAAAACAGGTCAATTAACAACGGATTTTTGAAAAAGTTTTATTTTTGTACAGCTGGGATATTCCGGTTGCCATAACGACCAAATTGAGACAGGAAGTGGTGTAAATCTTTAACATGCACGAAAATTGAAAACAGGCTCTAATTATGTCAATTTCCAGTGGATTTTAGAAAAAGTTTGTTTTGGACAGCTGGGGATATATCGGATGTCATAACGACAGAATTGAGACCGGAAGTGGTGTAAATCTTTAACGTGCACGAAAATAGAAACAGGCCATAAGTATGTCAATTCCCAACCGATTTTGGAAAAAGTTATATTTTTATACAGCTGGGGATATTGCGAATGCCATAACGAGACCGGAAGTTTGTAAATCTTTAACGTGCACGAAAATTGAAAACATCCCTAAGTATGTCAATTCCCAACCGATTTTGTAAAAAGTTATATTTTTGTACAGCTGGAGATATTGCGAATGCCATAACGATAAAATTAAGACCGGAAGTGATGTAAATCGTTAACGTACACTAAAATTGAAAACATCCCTAAGTATGTTAATTCCCAACCGATTTTCAAAAAAGTACAGCTTGGGATATTGCGGATGCGTTAACTGTCAACTCGTCAATCTTGTGGTCAAGGTGAAAGCCGTTCAGTCTTGCACGCAAGTCTAGTTATTATTCTTTTTTTTCCGTTTTGCCTATTTCTCAGGAACTATAAGAGATAGAGGTCTAAAGTTTTGTTTTCTCTCGGGAAACTGGGTGGTGGCTAGTGCTTAAATGTAAAACGAAATTTTTTAACGTGCACGCAAATTGAAAATAGGCCATAACTCCGTCAATTCTCAATTGATTTTTCAGATATTTACATTTTTTAATAGCTGGTGACATTTCTGAATTTATAGCAGTTCAAAAACGTCGAGTTTAGAAACTTTGTCGCTCTCATTTTTTCGGTGAAAATTGGAACTTTTAAAAAAAAATTCTAACATTGTTATCTTTTGGAAGTTTGAAATTTCAGTTATATTTTTGGATAGCTGACATCAATCCGATTCCAACAATATCAGTTTTGTTCTGAAATGTTAACTTTGATTTTTCACTTTTTTTCGCATTTTGGTCAAATCGTAGAGTTCTTATTTTTTTAAAACGGCTACAACGATTTTTCTAAAACTGACTATAAAGTTTAAGGTATTCTCCAGTCCTTAAACTATAAATGAAAATCCTCTAATCACCGGAAGTAGTCAAGAAAGGTATCCGAACTTGGATAAAATTCCAAAAATGGGTGTCTGTTTACAGAGTAGTTAAATTATTATGTTGTTTGATAGCGAATTAAATTGTCTACCAGATGATACTAAAGCGACAAGTTTCTATTAAAAAATAAAAAAGGAATTGGTCTTTGAAATGTGACGTATATAACGTATATTGAAAACATCCCTAGGTATGTCAATTCCCAACCGATTTTCAAAAAAGTTATATTTTTGTACAGCTTGGGATATTGCGGTTGCGATAACTGTCAACTCGTCAATCTTGTGGTCAAGGTAAAAGCCGTTCAGTCTTGCACGCAAGTCTAGTTATTATTCTTTTTTTTCCGTTTTGCCTATTTCTCAGGAACTATAAGAGATAGAGGTCTAAAGTTTTGTTTTCTCTCGGGAAACTGGGTGGTGGCTAGTGCTTAAATGTAAAACGAAATTTGTGCACATAGCGGATATACGTCAATTTTTTAACGTGCACGCAAATTGAAAATAGGCCATAACTCCGTCAATTCTCAATTGATTTTTCAGATATTTACATTTTTTAATAGCTGGTGACATTTCTGAATTTATAGCAGTTCAAAAACGTCGAGTTTAGAAACTTTGTCGCTCTCATTTTTTCGGTGAAAATTGGAACTTTTTAAAAAAAATTCTAACATTGTTATCTTTTGGAAGTTTGAAATTTCAGTTATATTTTTGGATAGCTGACATCAATCCGATTCCAACAATATCAGTTTTGTTCTGAAATGTTAACTTTGATTTTTCACTTTTTTTCGCATTTTGGTCAAATCGTAGAGTTCTTATTTTTTTAAAACGGCTACAACGATTTTTCTAAAACTGACTATAAAGTTTAAGGTATTCTCCAGTCCTTAAACTATAAATGAAAATCCTCTAATCACCGGAAGTAGTCAAGAAAGGTATCCGAACTTGGATAAAATTCCAAAAATGGGTGTCTGTGCGGAAAATGCGACGTATTCATTGGTTGTTTACAGAGTAGTTAAATTATTATGTTGTTTGATAGCGAATTAAATTGTCTACCAGATGATACTAAAGCGACAAGTTTCTATTAAAAAATAAAAAAGGAATTGGTCTTTGAAATGTGACGTTTTTTACGATTTCGGGCAACTTTGGACGCATGTTTCTCGGAAACGCCGCCTACGATTTTTTTTAATCTTTGTCAATCGACAGTCTAATAGATGGTGTTTTGTGTGAAACAATTGTACAATTTCTCTAAACGTCATAAGTAGTCGAAAAACGAGATTAAAAATCCAAAACGTCGTATTTTTTTCAATTTAGACCATTTTTAGAGGTATTTTTCTCGAAAAGTCATCGTAATATTTATGATCAAACTTGTTTTACGGAGAGTCTTATCTGTAGTCTGATATATGAAACCATTGCGCCACAGCCCTAATTATCAGGAGTGGGAAAACACAGGGATCGAAAATTGAAAACGGCATCTTTTATTGCAATAAGAGTTGATACAATCTGTACGTATAACCAAAGGATAACAAGCGTATAGAGCACACAGAGAGAGCTATTTATCAAAGTGGCAATTTTTAAAATAAAGGCGTTTTATTGTTAACCAATAAGTGGCAATTTTTGAAATAAAGGTGTTTAACTGTGGACCAATTTCTGTTACTGATGCGTCTATGGTGGAAATAATTCACATTAGTAAGTAACAGTTACTCCTGGAATTAATATCCCATGTTTTATGTCTACATGACGTCATCCCTTTTAACCAGTTAAAATTAAGCTCCCTGCTGAAGGTTTTTATATAGAAGTCGCCTGTCTTTATGAAAAATTCAAATATCATGCTGATCATTTGCTCGGGTTTTTGGTTTTTTTTGGTCCTATTCGGAAAACTGTTTTTTTTTATACCATTTACAATTCGTCTATATCTCCGATACTATAACAGAAAGGTTATGTTTACTGTTTTTTCATGTTTTAAACAGTTAGTAATTATTACTATTGTGAAAGTTGCAAAGAGACGGGAAGGGGTGTAAATCTTTAACGTGCACACAATTTGAAAACAGGCCCTAATTATGTCAATTTCCAACGGATTTTTGAAAAAGTTATATTTTTGTACAGCTGGGGATATTCCGGATGCCATAACGACCAAATTGAGACAGGAATTGGTGTAAATCTTTAACGTGCACGAAAATTGAAAACAGGCTCTAATTATGTCAATTTCCAGTGGATTTTAGAAAAAGTTTGTTTTGGACAGCTGGGGATATATCGGATGTCATAACGACAGAATTGAGACCGGAAGTGGTGTAAATCTTTAACGTGCACGAAAATAGAAACAGGCCATAAGTATGTCAATTCCCAACCGATTTTGGAAAAAGTTATATTTTTATACAGCTGGGGATATTGCGAATGCCATAACGAGACCGGAAGTTTGTAAATCTTTAACGTGCACGAAAATTGAAAACATCCCTAAGTATGTCAATTCCCAACCGATTTTGTAAAAAGTTATATTTTTGTACAGCTGGAGATATTGCGAATGCCATAACGATAAAATTGAGACCGGAAGTGATGTAAATCTTTAACGTATATTGAAATCATCCCTAGGTATGTCAATTCCCAACCGATTTTCAAAAAAGTTATATTTTTGTACAGCTTGGGATATTGCGGTTGCGATAACTGTCAACTCGTCAATCTTGTGGTCAAGGTGAAAGCCGTTCAGTCTTGCACGCAAGTCTAGTTATTATTATTTTTTATTTGGGGGAAGCTAGATCTCAGGAAGTATAATAGATAGAGGTCTGAAGTTTGATTTTCTCTCGTGAAACTGGGTGGTGGCTAGTGCTTAAATGTAAAACGAAATTTGTACGCATAGCGGAAATGACTCAAATCTTTAACGTGCACGCTAATTGAAAATCGGCAACAATTCTGCTAATTCTCAACCGATATTAAAGATAGTTACATAGAAACTTTGTCGCTTTAATTTTTTCGGTGAAAATTGGAAAATTTTCAAAATTTTCTCAAATTGTTAAATTTTAGAATTTTGAAATTTAACCTGTTTATTTAGATAGCTGCCATCAATCCGATTCCAGTGATATAAGTTATGTTTCGAAATTCGGATTTTGATTTTGGTTGATTTTTTTGACGATTTTGGCCAGATTTAGTCAAAATTTGATAACTCAAAAACGGCTCTAATGATTTTTCTGAAACTTAAGGAATATGAAGCCGAAGGGACAAACAAGTCCATGAACTATAAATGAAAATCCTCTAATCACAGGAAGTAGTCAAGAAAGGTATCCAAATTTGGACAAAATTGTGAAAAATTGGTGCTTGTGCGTAAAATGCGATGTATTCATTGGTTCTTTACCGAGTAGTTGAAATATTATGTCATTTGATAGCCACTCAAAAGATGATACTATAGCGACAAGTTTCTATCAAAAATTGAAAAAGTTATTGGACTTTGAAATGTGACGTTTATTTACGATTTCGGGCAACTTTGGACCAATGTTTCTCGGAAACGCCGCCTACGATTTTTTTAAACTTTGTCAATCGACAGTCTAATAGATGGTATTTTGTGTGAAACCATTGTACAATTTCTCTTAATGTCATGAGTAGTCGAAAAACGAGATTGAAAATCCAAAACGTCGTATTTTTACAATTTGGACCATTGTTAGAGGTATTTTCTCGAAAAGTCATCGTAATATTTATTTTAAAACTTGTTTTACGGAGAGTCTAATCTGTAGTCTGATATATGAAACCATTGCGCCACAGTCCTAAATGTCAGGAGTGGGAAAACAAAGGGATCGAAAATTGAAAACGGCATCTTTCATTGCAGTAAGAGTGTATACAATCTGTACGTATAACCAACGTATAACAAGCGTATAGAGCATACAGAGAGAGCTATTTATCAAAGTGGCAATTTTTAAAATAAAGGCGTTTTACTGTTAACCAATATCTGTTACTGGTGTGTCTTTTGTGAAAATAATTCATATAAGTAAGTAACAGTTACTCCTGGAATTAATATCCTATGCTTTATGTCTATATGACGTCAACCCCGTTTAACCAGTTAAAATAAAGCTCCCCACTGAAGCTTTTAATATAGAAGTCGCCTGTCAATATGTAAAATACAAATTTCATGCTGATCATTTGTTGGGGTTTTTAGTTGTTATCTGAGACTAAAAAGTCAATTTTTTGTCCCATTCGGAAAACTGGGTTTATTTTATTCAATTTACAATACGTATATATCTCCGAAACTATTACAGATAGAGTTCTGTTTACTGACTTTTCATGTTTTAAACAGTCAGTAATTATTACTATTGCGAAAGTTGCGAAGAGACGGGAAGTGGTGTAAATCTTTAACGTGCACGAAAATTGAAAACAGGCCCTAATTATGTCAATTCCCAACGGATTTTTGAAAAAATTATATTTTTGTACAGCTTGGGATATTGCGGATGCCATAACGACGAAATTGAGACAGTAAGTGGTGTAAATCTTTAACGTGCACGAAAATTGAAAACCGGCTCTGATTATGTCAATTTCTAACGGCATTTTGAAAAAGTTATATTCTTGTACAGCTGGGGATATTGCGAATGCCATAACGATAAAATTGAGACCGGAAGTAATGTAAATCGTTAACGTACACGAAAATTGAAATATCCCTAAGTATGTCAATTCCCAACCGATTTTCAAAAAAGGTATATTTTTGTACAGCTTGGGATATTACGGATGCGATAACTGTCAACTCGTCAATCTTGTGGTCAAGGTGAAAGCCGTTCAGTCTTGCGCGCAAGTCTAGTTTTTATTGTTATTCACCTTCTATAGCGCTTCATTATATCCAGTGATATTTCTAAGCTTTAACAAATGTCACATCAACAGTTTGTTATAATATTTAAACAAATGTGTTTTTAATTTCGATTGAAATTTAAATTTGGTAGCTTATTCCGACGATAACCTTGATAGTTGGAATTCGATATAAGCGTAGGTCATGGGGCTGCTGTCTGGGCCAAATTCTTCTCATAGCACACTGTATGGAGTATGCCCGTCTTCATGAGCCTAGTAGGACGTTAAACCCCATATCGTTTTATTTAATGTCTGTCTTGACTAAAGCAAGTAATACAACTTACGACATATATATTCTGATTGCTAAAACACCTATATTTTGTATACGCCCACTAGTGAGTATTTTATTATGCCATCACCGTCGGTCGGTGAATAGTTGTTTTTTGAAGGCGATAGAGAATATAGTTTGCTACGATGTTTTCCAATTGAGTGTTAAGAGTTGGGGTTAAGAGAAAACGATATTATTCGACTTTCCGTGGTTACCTACCCCCACCCCCTAGTAGTAGTAGTAGTAGTAGTAGTAGTATTTAATGTTTATTAACGTGTCACCAGTTTAAATACATCACATTTATAAATTATAATATACTAAGAATTTAAAAAAGACTGCCATTCATTAAGAATTATGAGAGACAAGATGTACATTATATAGACTTTAAGAAACCTGTCATATGTTTTTTTTTAGGTAATAAAAATTTAGAATATCTTACTATGTACAACAAAAGCTATATGGCTGTGTATAATGGAACCAACCCAACTGATGTAGGCGTGCAAGTCTATAATTTAGTAATGTAAGTACTATTGTTGATTAATAACTGACTCAACCAAACCAATCTAATTAAAACACTTGGCCCTATTTCACTAAATCTTAACTAAAGATAAAATCCAAATTTTAGTAGATACTTCAATTTTGATTATGGGTAAGCACTAAAAGCAGTCTAATAATATCCAATCAAATTACGAAAATTTCGATTTTATCTTAGTTAAAATTTTGTGAAACAAAGCCCCAGATCTATATTTCCTTTCGTTTTTTATTATCTTTCCGATGGCCTTCACAACATGTGTATGAGATAGCTTTATTTAACGTCCGCTCCCACCGAAGTATTATCGCAGACATCTACATGTAGATCTAACAAGCTATAGATGGAGTTCACGTCAGGTGTCAAGTAAGCGACATATGACCCTATAACGTCAGTCATTCGATTAACCAATCAGAATCGATGTTGCAAGTGGCTATGCTTTGATAATCATTTCGGTTAAACTCTTCATTATATTGGCTCCTCGTCACATAACTCAATTTTCTTCCTGTTAGTTACCGAATCAAATTTATAATTATGTGTTATACATTTCAATGTGTAAATGGCACTGCCCCAAAATAGCTGAGTCTCTTACAATCATATACTCCTGAAAGGACCTTAAGGTATGTATATAAGAAACTCCTTGTAATGCCTACGCCTAAAACAGTCCGTATTGGACAAAGGACTTTTTCCTACTCAGGCCCAACAGAGTGGAATGATCTGCTAATGGATCTAAAGAACTCTCCGGATGTTGCTGTGTTTAGATCCAGACTTAATACCTTTTTATTTTAAAAGGCATTCACTTTATGACAGCTATGATCATTTCTGGGCTGCGCTTTGAGCATGCTCATGCATGGATATTGCGCAATATAAATAGACTATTGTTATGTTTACTATATTATTGAAGAATGTGAATATGATTTAATTGTATTTATTGTAATGGACACAGATTGTATAGCATTATATTTACATTGATACTCTACTTTTCCCCATATCTGTTTTTTCAGTGGATCATATATTCGCATTGCACTTTGTTTTCCAAAAGGAACTACAAATTTTACTATATTTGGAAGAAATCCTAGAATTGATCAAAACAGAAACCTCCCTATATCTGTTAACAGTATTGCCGACCTGGAGGCAGACACAACCGGAAGAGCTTATTTCTGGGACAATTCCCGCGGGTATGTACCTATGTGTATTATTGGTTGAAAGAACTATATCATGTCTTTAAATTCAAATAGACCTGCGACGCTGCTTTAAAGGTGACCTTCAACTTTTAAGTAACGTCATTTCATGTGTAATTAAAAACGTTTAGATAATCGCAATAATGCCTCTGATATTAATTCTGGTTAATTTTACCAGCCCTAACATTTAAATCAAATTTCCTATGGTTTAAGCGCTTGGGAAACATGTGGACGCCTCTTGCTCAAAAGCATCTCTGGGGTTCATAATGTGCATCATTGAAATCTTGAGATACACAAACTGGAAGTAGGAATCTTATAAACTTACAACTATCCGCCCTACATTTCAACGTAACTAACGTAGTGCACAAAAACATTCAAAAGAGGGAGAAAGACAATTAATAGATTCAACGGAAAAAAATAGCCCACTTCGGTTACAGTTAGTACACCAAAGCAACTGAATCCTCATGTAATTGTCACAAAAAAATAAGAATGAGGAATATATATTTTATCAAGCACTCGAATAGTTATTAATATTCCCGAACCATTTAGCATCTCCGATAATGAAAAGGTAAAGGTCAAAAAGTACCATTAACTGTTAAATGTGAAGATTATCATATGTACTAACATTTGTAATACTCTGTTGATGATGTTTTGTCGGGCATATCGTGCCACCATAGCACTGCGTACCATAATGATCGCGACGTTTCTTTTGGGATGTACAACATAAACGCTAAGTTTCTACGATCTAACCAGAACCTGTACGCTAAACTATTTCAGGTTATTTTTTTTCCGATTCGTTGGAACAGCAGAAAGACAAAGTAACGACGAGTTTTGTCCAGGTTCCGGATGCCCAGCCCTAGAAATTACACGTCATGATGGTGGTACCGAGCCCATAGATTGTTTCAACGACGCCTACGTCAATGGACCCTATAAAGTTACTCCCCAATCGCCGGTAGGTTTTAATTGTGTATACATGTATATTATATCGTCATGTGTCAAACCTCATAAAAAGAGAGAGAAAGAGAGAGAGAGAGAGAGAGAGAGGGAGAGAGAGAGGGAGAGACGTCCACTTGACACAGACTAACATATGGTTTCATTTTATTTTAATAATTCGCTTGTGTGTAGGTGTCTTTAGCAGTAGGGGGAAACCGGAGGACCCGGAGAGAACCCACGAGGCTGGCCAGGTGACCCTACCCTGGGTTTGCCGAATAATATGGACCCACCAGACTGAAGCCGTGTACTTTTAGTCTTATAATGAATGTAACTAAGAAAACCGCAAAGTTTTACATACGTGTTTTTATAACAGTGATTAAAGAATCTCCAGAGACTCAGGTGGCAAAGTGGCTATGGCGCTGGCTCGGTAGTCTCGAGATCGGATGTTCGATCATTCTGAGATGATGCAAAACCGAGGTCCCTTGTTTACATTGGCGTGCACGTAAAAGATCCATTGGCAGTTAGAATTCGATATAAGATTAGGCCGTGAAAAATATCCCTCATAGTACACTGTAGGGCGTATGTCCGTCATTATTAGCCCAGTTCGAAGCAGAACAGTAGGACGTTAAACCCCATTTCATTTCACTGACGATGCGTATTTTACTTGATTAACCATCATCGACTTCTTATTCCTGTCTTATCTTCTGGTGGATTGTTCATTTTTCCACAAGAATCAACCATTCATGACCAGAATCATTACAGATATCGGTAGACTAATAAACCTTCGGACTAGTGAGCATTCCCCTTTTATCTCAAGAATTAACCATGTGCTAGTGGCAATATCTCTTCTATCAAAAAATAATATCACTTGCAGCATGTTTTAAAGCGAGAATTTCATATCTTCTAAGAAAGCCAAACGTAATCATTTCTATGTATTTTGCTCAATGGGTTGTCAAGTCACTATTATACGAGCATAGCCGCACTCTCGCACTTAAGACCCATTTACACCGGAAATAATAACACAATTACCTCCCTTGTTTTCCTCTTCCCCACCATGGAATAGCTATCTTCAAACGTTTGAATTTGATGATAAATAAGATTATTTTTTAAAAAGGTAGGACTGTTTATAGATACCATCTATTTTGGGCTTTATTTAAATACATTTTAAAAATTTAACTTAAAAATATGAAATTGTAACTTTAAATAATAAAAATTATGTTTATTTCAGGATCCGATAACTCCACCGACCACACCTTGTGTACGAGCGGAGATTGATGTAATTACCAATGTTATTTCTTCTACAATCCACGTACTGGCTAACAATCGTACATTTTACTCCCGTTATTAAGAATGGATCTTCAAAATGAAATCATATGTTTTGTACTAATTTGGGGTCGTTTTGAATATGACGTCGAACGATATTGTAATTTCAAACACAAGCGTTAATACAAACCAGGTTGTCCATCCAGGAGGATGGAAGGCCTGGAAATCAAAATCGTCTATTCCTTCGCATGAGGGTCGTAACAAGCTCAGAACAACGAGGTCGACGGGAAATGTCCTCAGGGGTGCTGTAGCCTATATCTATTGTTTTACACACCCCCCCCTTTAGTTACCGGCCTAGTTGGAAACGCCGCTGCAGGGGTAGCATGTTCCTCTTGATGCATGCCTGTTTACATTACACACGTTTCCAGATTTAAAGTGAATACCCACGTGATTAATCAATATGCTTACAAACACGATAGAAATATAAATCATTAAAACTCTAGAAAGGGAAATGTGTAAAGTGTAGCCCCTCTACCCCACCTTTGAATGCATGATTGAGGCAGACGTTCTAAGCTGTTAACCGACGACATTTAAATGTGCAATACTAGAAATATACCCAGAAATATAAAAGCACTATAGCTTTAGTATTCCATGCCTCCAAAACATATTATATAATATATATAGAGAGAAATAGGGTTTAGCGTCCACTCGACACAAACTAGGGACTAACATTTGGTTGAAGTTTATTTCAATAATTCGCTTTCCCGTAGGGGTCTTGGCAGTGGGAAGAAACCGGAAGACCCGGAGAAAACCCACGAGGCTGGACAGGCGACCCTACTTCTTGCCACGTACAACCGGGAATTCGAAACCACGGCAGTTTATTCAATGACTGGCTTTATGATTTAGCGCGCGCACGCTATCCATTCGGCCATCAAACCCCCATATTATATATAAGTTTATAAATATGACGATGTATTTTTACAGGGACGTGGTGCTGTTGATCCAGCAGAACTTCTGATTACAGCTCCCGAGCTCACTCAAACTTGTCACACATTTGATTCTGACAAAGGTAGGCATACTAAACTTAGGCTGTCTGTATACAGTTAGTTCCGCATGAGAACAGACACTAAGCTAGTTGACCGATATTTTATGTCATAAATCGACGATTTTAGTCGAAAACGCAAGGATTAAGTCTTTATTCTGCTTACATTTAATAAAACTGAGAAAGTTTACACAGTCTGTGCATTACAAAAAAGTAGACTAATTTCTAGATATGGCGGCCTTTTAGGGCATAGATCTGTTCTCGAAGAATGAAGTAGGTGGATTTTTGTGTGCAGAATGAAAGGTATATAGATAGTATACTTAAACATTATGCAAGAGCTAAATCTGTATATTACAGGTCATTCTTTGGGCCTAAAATGTTATCTAAATTATTAAGTGTCATTCCATGAGAAAACCATGCAGAAGGTGATAAGGTGGGGGTCGACCGATTCGGTTCATATTGTCAGGGTTTGGTAGTTCACCCGAGACTACTTCACAGCCAAAACGATTTGTTTCAAAATTCACTGGTTGTGGAGATACAGTATCCAAAGGGTTTTTACGCTATTTTTACCATTTTTTCGCTAAATTTTCGTCATTTTCCTCGGCGTATTACAGTGCCTAATATTGCGGCGATTAGGCAAACCCTGATATATAATGACAGACAAGGTCTTCTTGTGTGATCGAGTGCAGCGTTTCACTCCATAACATTATTGATGGGGTTGCCATTTGGTAAAATGTGAAGGGTGTCTATCAGGACTTCGAAAACACCCTAACTTTGAGGGTCAAAATCTCCACTGTTCCGGGGTTAGGGGTACCAATTTTGGTATATTCTGGTAGAGGGACACCACCACTACATATTTCAAGAATAAAAGTTCTGTGATCTCTCAAGGAAAATAAGAAATAAATTCATGAAAAAATCAATTTTAGGATATTTTTCGTTCAAAAATAGGTTACTTTCTTTCCAACAAGCTGACCAATATCACTAATATCACTAATACACAAGTACATTGCATAGTTATGTGTACTACATGGAAGAGCTAACTAATTACCCGAAGAAGAAAAAAGCTTGACTAAGCTTAAGACCATCGAAGCAGTACTATTAGGACTGAAAGACAATGAAATACCACACGTCTATATTGATGCGTACTACTAGAGGGATATAGTAAACTACAGTACTTTCCTAAAAGCAAGCTTGACTAAGCTTAAGATCCTTGAAGTAAAGCTAGTAAACAAGTGAACTGTTACAATACTGCTCAGATTTCACTTTTTAAAAGAAATCTCCACAAAACTACTTCCACGGTTTATTAGGGGGCAAAGTACGTTCAAAATATATTCCTAGTTCGATCAAAAATAGATAAACACAACACTTTCAAATTTCCTATATAAATCAAAGTTTCCAGCAAATTCAATTGGACGAAGACGAAATAAAATATAAACTGTACTAGACTGATTGTCAACTGGATACAGTGACCAAACAGGCGAACCTTCCTCATCGATCCCTCTAACCAGTGACAGTCGGTACTAAGTTATCGCTTTAAAGGGCTAATCCTGATATTTGTGTTGTGAATAAAATTGCTTAATTTTGTGTTAAAATCCCTTAAAATATTCGAGTCAAGGGCCGAGCAACTACTTCAGTATTTATGATAGGTTTTCAAACGACTTAAGTCCGTCAGTCGTCATCTGAAATTTGAGACCAGTGGCCAAGGGTGTATTTTGTGGTATCTGGATTAAACCAAACATTTTTTTATAAAAATAATGTGTAGTTGAATTTTGACTTTCTCTATCAAGACGTACAGTACATGGGTAATTCACTGCATAACCCTCTTAAGTAACCGTAATCGGTTATAAGGCCACCCAACGAGACAATTGACCCGAAATCTTAAAAGGGTTACGTGTCCGGATAAGCAGTTTTGGCGTTCACGTCCAAATGACTCAATATTTTAAGTTGAAATTTTGAGACAAGGTAAATACACCATTCCCCTATATTTTGGCGTTTTATTTTCATACATTCTCAGACTTTTATTTTTGAGCCCCTGTTTAAAACGGGATTGTCCCTTTAAAACGATGAAAGAAAATACAGGGGAGAAGATATGATGAGCTACATGATGAAAATTTGTCTTGGTTTGGAAGAGTTGTGTATAATCCAACTGATAGATATTATAGGAACTGATTTACCGAACTGAACTGAGCCAGTTAGATAATGCTGAAACCGATAATAGCTGTCCAGTTTGCTCGCTCACTGCTGGCTTGGACTCTGTGATTTTGCGATTTTGATGCCCCTGCATTTAAGTCAACTTAACAAAAGTCTTGTCATGCACAGTTTATGAGTTTGCAAAGTAAGACAAAGTAAAGGAACTACTATCAAAAAAGAAAAGGCTAACTCACTCACATACCCATTTATTTCAGCCAATCAGAGACAATGTCCACTGTCGGATACTCTTACCAGTTGCGAGTAAGATAGAGTGCCCACTCTGCAACACAGTCTTTAATTGGCAAAAGAGTTTGCATTTTCTTTTTCAATGGCAGTCTGGTGTTCGATCGCTGCATTGGCCGTGAAAGTTTATCTCGATTTTCTGGCGTGGTTTCCACTAGTCAGTGACGCAGACGGAGGGTCAGACAAGGACAACCACTAGTCGTTCGGATGGGACAAAAAAACGAGGTCCCGTGTACAAATTGACGTGCACGTAAAAGATCCCTTGGCAGCTGGAATTCAGTTGCTGCCTGGGCACACTGTATCGGGTATGCCCGTCTTAAATTATCCCAGGTTAGGTGCAGAAGCGTATGACGTTAAACCCCATTTCATTCATTCATTCATTCATTCATATTTCAATGGCACAACTATCTGTAACTTTGCGTAATGATGTCTACAGTTATTAGCAGTCTACTATTGGTTCTATATAGACCCGACTACACTTGATTCACCCTGGTGAAACAAAGTTCCCAAGCGGTGAGGGAAATGTCCAGCCCCACGAGAGAACACCCAAGCTCAGTGACATTTCGAGGGAAACTGCCGAACTCTTGTGGTAAACATTTATTGATTAAATCATTTGGAGGGTACCATGCTCATGTTTCTTTTACAGCTTATGCAGTAGCAAACCGTATGTAGTATGCACACACACACACAGAGTGATATATTCGACTTTCAGATACTCACAGAGGAGTATCATGGATAGTGAACTAACTCGCTATAAACTCACATCATACGCTTATAGTACATGGCGGAAAGGCCAGGTCGAAATCTGAGAGGATGAGATACTGTGAGCATATGACATGAGATTATATCAAGTTAGTTCACTATCCCCGATACTCCTCAGTAAATAACTAAAAGTGAGAATACCACTCTATGGTTGGCTACTGCATTTAAGCTATAAATGCAACATGGTTGCCAGCAAAACAATTCAAAATTGACGACTGTTTACCACAAGATCGGCTGTTTCTCCCAGAATATCACTGAGCGGGAGGTTTTCCCGGCTCACTGAGCTGGGAATTCCCCCACAGAGCTGGAACTTTGCTTCACCAGGGTTTGATTTGGAAAACGTTGACTACACTAATCTGATCCTATGGGTACAAGAACATTCCACATCAGAAGGATTTCACGGTTTGTAATAAGATTGGTATTTCTATACGGTTTGGACTGTTTGGTACTATATTGTAATAGATGCTGGACAGCTTCTAGGACGATTCCATCTCAAACCCAAGCAATAATGATGAGCAGGACAAATCAGTGTCCAGCAGAGGAGTGTTTGTCAAAAAGTCCACAGCGAAAAGCAATTGTTCCCACTCAGTTTTAACGTCCCCGCGTCAGATAATAATATGACTGCTTAAAAGATGTCCTTTGATATCTTTCTTACATTCTTTCAAAAGTATTTTAGAGGTTTCATTCGGGGAGTCACGATTTAAGCCGCATTTTGTCATTGAAAATTAAACAAATCCACAATCATCTGTGTCAGCCATTTTTTTTCGGAATTTAGGCTAGATACCAATACTTATATACGATAATTTGTACGAGCGGGTCGGATTGGGAACGAAACTTGGTGCAAGACATAAAACTAATACAATTCTGAATACAAAGTAACTCAAATAATCGAAATCTGTCTGTTATATCTGAAAAATGAAGTTGTGCAATGTGAGATTTTACGATGGTATTTCGTCCTTTTCCTGGAAAAATCACAGAACTTTTATTTTTGCGATGTGTAGGGGTGGTGTCCCTCTATACTAATATATCGTCATTATTCGTCCAGACCCCGGGACAGTGGAGATTTTGACCCTCAAAGTTGGTGTGTATTCATAGTACAGATAGAGGGAGGGAGGGGAATGGGGTTTAACATCCACTCGAGACAAGGTTATGGTATTTTACTTTTCATAGGAATTTACATTAGAGCATATGCTACTAATATAAGTCAGTTTTCATTTCATGGAAGCTATTTAAAACACAGAAATAAATCGACGAAAATTAACTAAATTTAGCCGAAAAATAGCCAAAATATCTGAAAAATGCACATGGTGCCATATCTTCGCAACCGGCAAATTTTGAAAAAAACTGTTTTGGCTCAGAAGTAGTCACAAGTAGGTGATCAGATCCTGTGAATATAAACTCGAAGTGCCGACCCCCCACCTTATCACTTTTGCACGATTTTGCATGGTTTTCTCATGGAATGACACTTAATTAGACATTGAATAACTTATCCAGACCATAATTAACTCTCGGTGTCATTGCCAACCTGTGATTTTTTTCTGGATTAGGAGGATCAGATCTGCTTCTCAATGCTCACACATGATTAAATCAAGAAATGGACCGTCGAGGCTATGTTTTTTTTTATCGTACCGACTTAAGTAATGATAATCGAGGATAGGCCAAAAATGCAATCGCTAAATACTCGTTTGGATCGATTTGAATGAAATTATCTAGTCATTAACTCACAATGTATCTTTTAAATTATTAGCGATGACGTTGTTAAATGTTTTTTTCCTCTAATTATAAGCACCTATATCAGGGAATACTATTATAAACTATAATAGTAACTACAGGAGGATCGCATTACAGACAAGACAAAATGAAATGAAATGGGGTTTAACGTCTTAATTTTCTGCTATTAGGAAAATTTTGCCAGGGCAGCGGCGCTACAGCCTGCTCTTATATCGAATTCCAACTGCCAAAGGATCTTTTACGTGCACGCAAATGTGTACCTTTTTACGTGCACGCAAATGTGTACCTTTTTACGTACCAACCGAATGACTAGACACCTTTCCTTGTCCGGCTCCCCGTCTTGCAATCACTGACAAGTGGGAGTCACGCCGGAAAATCTGGATGACTTTTTTCGGCCAAAACAGGGATCGATCACCCGACCTTCAGGCTAGCGAGTCTGCGTCTTAACCACTTAACCATGTGGCCCCCGATAAGACAAACCCGAAGACAAGACAAACTATACAGACATTGTAAGAAATACAAAAAACAAATATCAAATCAAGTGATGGATCCGGGGTGGGGGGGGCAGCCGTAAATTTTTGGGTCATTCCTTCCACCTCTTCATATTTATGTACGGTGGCTCTGATAAGGGACATGACAAATGCTCCTTTTTTAAAATAATATTCTCCCTGCCCTAGTCAATTTTAATATAAATTGTTTTATTTGTAAAGTCAATTTTAATTTCAATCAAGTCATTTGTAATAAATCTAATTTGTTTTTTTTCCAATTTTTAATATTTGTATTTTTTTTTTTTTTTATAATTTTCACTTATTTTCACTTATTTTCCACCTAAATCAATTTTAATATAATTTTTATAATTTTCACCGAAGTCAATTTTAATTTCAATCAAGTCATTTGTAATAAATCTAATTTGTTTTTTTTCCAATTTTTAATATTTGTATTTTTTTTTTTTTTATAATTTTCACTTATTTTCACTTATTTTCCACCTAAATCAATTTTAATATAATTTTTATAATTTTCACCGAAGTCAATTTTAATTTCCACCAAAGTCATTTGTAATTATTTTTTATGTCCCTTATCAGCCACCGTATCTACGATTCCAAGTACAAAATTTGATGTAAAGATAGATCAAAACGAAAATGAAATGGGGTTTAACGTCCCACTGTTCTGATCCTAAACAGTGTGCTATGAGTACAAGTTTGCCCGGGCAGTGGCGCTACGGCCTTCCAAACTGCCAAGGGATCTGTTACGTGCACAACAATGTGTACACGTGACCTAGCGTCTTACCTACTTATCCACGTGATCCCCCATTGATCAAAACATCCAGGAAACTAATTTTTGAAAGTTTGTAGATCGCAGACGATATATGTAAATGTTAGCTCATTTTCATTAAACAAATTCTTTTTTTGTATATTCCTAGTGTCACAACCATGCGGAGAAAATAATGTTGGATATCGTATAGGAAGTGGAGGAAAATGTTATGCTGTAGTCAATCAGTTTGACAGCTATATCGAATCAAAATATCTCTGCTACAGAATGGGGGGGATTTTGGCACCTATACCTGATCTCGGCACCCAAGTAAGTACCAATATTGACAGATTATGTATAAATTTTTCAAGTTGAACCAACCTCTTCTTAAGGGGGGGGGGGAGAGAGACCACGCAAGTTGACTCAATGGCAAGCTTTATGGTACAACACGCATGTATTATCGGGGATTAACTGGTGAAATTGTTATCGTAATCCATGATTTTATCAAATTATAAAATTGGATAAAAATAACCCTTTCCACCACTTTTAAATATATTTAATATCTTTGAATGTTTGCAGCGTGAAATAAGAAATCACATTTATAGATTTGGAGAAACTAAGGAAGATTATTGGGTTAATGGAGGAGGTGAGAGTGAGGAAACTTTCATGGGTATGTTAAACTTTAAAGGCGCTGAATCGCTAATATTTTTGACATAGAACTGGCACAATGGGTCGCAACGCATATAATAATATAATATGAATGTATATAAATTGTCTTACATTCAATCGTTTCTGTTTTTACAATAATTTATAATCCACTATGTTCGACGAAATACGCCAACAGTCCTAATCGAATGGCAATCTTGTTATTCCAGCCTGAGCTCTCCAGATAAGCATACGAGGTCACCGTTTGACATCACATGCACGTCAAAATGTACATGGGATCTCGGTTTGTATTCCTATCCGAACGGCTAGACACTGTTATGTGTCAGATCCTCCACCCTGCACCACTGACAAGGGGGCACTACGCTGAGAAATCCCAAGGAACTTCTCGACCAACACCGGAGATGGGACCGGGGGGCCTCCAGGTTAACGAGCTTACAGCTTACTGAGCCCCCGCGGCTTCCTTTTCAACTAAGATATGTCCACAGTGGCAATACCTTCTATAGTAAACACATGTTACCTTACTACTGTTCCGCTATTGTCAGAAGTAGTATTGGTGTATTTTACTGCTGTTGTGATACTAATATTACTGGTAGAGGGGACCTTTTGCACCGGTACGAAAACGAAAACGTCATCGATTCATGTGTATTTCTGATGTCAATCCGTAATGAGTGTTCGGCCAATAAAAACGTTACGCGTATGTAGCTGGATTTACGTAGGTATGCAAACGAATATGTTTCTTGTCTCATATATTGAATTTCTCCATCATTTTTCGAGGCCTTGTCTATAATGTTGATTGTGTAGAGTTTGTAGAATGTGCGTAAAAGCAATATTCTCCTTGATTTGTTGTACATTTGCCCAAAAATCGATTGAAAACTTGAAAACTTTGCCTTGAATGAGAATTTCATGGACAGGAAAGTAACACCATCTAGCTATTGTCGTTCGTCGGATTGCGAAAGCGCGTGTTAGAGGATACGAAAGGTCCCTATTACCTATTAGGAATACGAATTGGTATCCCGTGCAGACCATAGCGAATGCTTTCCCTCCATGGTTAAGCCTTAAGTTCTGTTCGTCCTCTAGTATTCTATGTTAAACGAATCTGTTTATTGGAGATACAGTTTTAATCCCGTAGCTTATTAATGATTGATGGACCTTTAAACCTTTAACTCATTAATTTTAGAAATGCAGTTCAACAATTATTATAACCCAATAAGCATACATTCAGGCAATAAAAATGGAGCTATTTGTCTTTTCGGTAAGTTTACTTATATATAACAATATAAACAGTAAGAATAGAATGAACGTAGAGACATGATAACGTAAAACATTATTGTCAGATGTTTTACAGTCATGATTAAACACTAGCAAGTTTGTCTCTGATGATACTTTACCTCGGTAGACGCTCCTTTGCTTTTACGACAGTATGACTTGTTGAATTCCAATGATTTTCATATAGAACTCAAGCACTGTGCAATGTATAAATTGACAGTTTTAAAAGGAATCTTAAAATCCATCTTTTTAGAAACGTTTTCTTTTAATTGCGGGTCGCGTAATCCTTTTAACTAGCGTTTTTCTTTTAATTGACCATAATGTCACCAAAGAGCAGCTTCGGTTGGATTTTAGGACATTATTATTTTTATTATGATGAGGATATTTTACGTTCACTCGATAACCCTAGATTATTAATGTTATTTTATTTTTAGGATATTTTACGTTTACTCGATAACCCTACATGTATATTATTAATGTTTTTATATTTTCAGGATATTTTACGTTCACTTGATAACCCTATATTATTAATGTTATTATATTTTGCTACATCTTTTAAAGGTTTATTTTATAAGGGCAAAGGCTATTGTTGTAAATAGTCATTGTCTGTCTGAATTAAGTTTTACAATTTGGTGTACAACAAGACCCAGTCCTTGGTCCTATTTTATTTTTCATTGGAATACATTATATGACAAAACCACACTAATTTCTTGGCTAATTTTAACAGATGTCTAAAATGTTTCATTAACTTAATGATGATCATAATGAATGAATGAATGAAATGGGGTTTAACGTCCTACGCTTAAGCACCTAACCTGGGCCAATTGAAGACGGGCATACGCCAACAGTGTGCTATGAGGGAAATTTTGCCCGGGCAGCGGCACTACGGCCTACTCTTATATCGAATTCCAACTGCCAAGGGATCTTTTACGTGCACTCCAATTTGTACACGGGACCTCGGTTTTTCGTCCCATCCGAACGACTAGGCAGCTGTCCTTGTCAGGCCCTCCTTCTGCATCACTGACAAGTGGAAATCACGCCGGAAAATCGAGATAAACTTTCTCGGCCAATGCAGGGATCGAACACTCGACCTCCAGGCTAGCGAACCAGCGCCTTATCCACTTAGCCACCGTGATCCCCTGATGATCATAAGGAAATATATTTATTAGATTAATAATCGGTTGTTCAAATTAAATTAGGATTCAGAATTGGTTATTGGTAATAGTATACTTTCCTCTGAATTACCGTCTTGGTTATAGATATAAGTATTGCTTCCACTGGGGTTGGGGTGGGGGTGTCAAAGAACACAGCCTTTTTTAAATTAGGAGGGGTACCTCACCAACAAATGACACAGCCTTGCTCCCAATTGGGCATTATCTAATTACTGTCCTCCAGTGTTTAGACACACTGAGCAATACAGTTTTGGCACTTTCCTCTTGAGGCTAAGGCCGGTAAATCAGTGGAATTGTTTAAACTGGTTATCGCCCGTTTTAATAAGGATATAATTTTAAAAAAAAGAATACGGGATGTCAATTGAATAATGTTTGTAAAAAAGTGCTATTGTAACGTTCTGAAGATCGGTAACATTCCGAAATTCATCAGTATAAATGCTACTTCTTATATTTACAATTTTATTTAATATTTACAGATTATGCCACAACACCTTGCCGAACAGGTAAACATTTTAAAACAATAAAACTGTATACCTCTATATGTTTATATCAAATTTATTCGTCTAATAAATATTATTGGAAATAAGCCTGGGTGTGTACCAAACGTGTATTCTTTAATGAATTTAAACAGTATTTATTTAACTTATAATTACATACAATATACAATAAATTATTTGGATTGGTAAACAACCTATAAAGCTTATATTAATCCTTCTCTATATTCTTAAACTTAACCCTCGTGCTTGTATAGTATACAGATTGTCCCACTAAAAATTGTCCAACCCGTCCGATAACCCTTATGTGGCTACGAATAACTTCTTTCATGCGGTTGATATACATATATTTTGTATTTAGGTTGGACACATATCGGTAATAACTGTTATTTATTCGAGGATTTTGCTGTACAGTCGTATACAGAAGCAGAGGAATATTGTAACGGGTAAGTCCTTAATACTGTCACGTTAGTAGTACATGCGCAATAGTTGATATTTTTATATTTTGTTAATCGAATAAATATTCAGTCGTGCTTTAATTTTGAAAAATTCTTTTTAGGTTTTATACTGTCGTGCTTAAACGGAATGGTGGACTAACAAGAAACATAAATTGCCCATTTCCCTGGGGCACTTTTCGCTCTTCTGGCTTTCCTTCCTCTCTTACATTTGCATCGCTTATACATTTTTATGTATTGCATCCAGATTACTATTACTTCGCCAATTTCCCCTCATTTCAAGTTGCGCTAATAGATTTCGATTACGAAATAGTATCCGATATTATAAAACATATTGTATCCAAATAGAATTTTTTTTTTTTTAAATTGAATAATTTCTTTGGATTGCTTTCAAATTAATTTCAGCGAATTCATGTCGATTCTCTCCATCGAAAATGCGGAAGAAAACGAAGCAGTCAGAACATTTGTGTCCGACTATAAACCAGGAACGTACGGTGGCGTATTACTTGGTGAGTACTGTATAAAGCAAATTATTTCCTTAAAGATACGTTATGGGAGATTATATAAACAGCTGACGGTTCTCACTATAATAGTAAAAAACTAAATAATGTAAAAGGAAATTGCTGAAAATTTCAGTCAAATTGATCTACTCTGAACCGAGAATGTAGCGAATGCATTTTCGGCCTAGCATCGATGATCATTGCGCTAAAAACCATAGGCTCGCTTATCCATTTCATGATTAAATCATGAATTAAAGTTAGGCAGTAAGTCGGATCGTAATCCAGTAAGTATCACAGGTTAGCGATGACATCGAGAGCTGGTTATGGTCTGGATGAGTTATTTAATATAGCGGCTTAAAGATGTGACGCCAAATGTATCACGAAGGGTTTTACATTACACACCAAACGCCTAAATAGTTTTAAATGGCCGAAATACCGTGCCTGACACGTCAGAATCTCTCTATGTATATATATGGTTCTTTGGGCACTTAGATTAGTTATTTACAGTGAGGTGTTAGGGTATTGGAAATAATTCTTTGGTTATTTTATTCAGCATACAAATACAGTTCGGCAAATAATCTGTTTGAGTGGCAAGATGGAGAAACAACAACGTACGCACCATGGTCTTCTGGACAAGGAGTGGATGCTGTTGCTGCAAAAGGAGATTGTGCCAGACTCTTGGTTCGTAATGGCAAATGGAAGAATACGCCATGCGATAAACTCTCCGGCCGACTTGTCTGCAAAACGTCTGTTAATGTATAAGCGTGACGTACATGAGTATAATATATCTTTAAAATTACGCTGAAAAAATAATTTCGATGCATACGTTATTTGAGATAAAACCAATGCAATTAGATAAATAAAATTATTTGTATATCGTTATAGAGATATAAACCATTTGAATAAAAATAACATGTTTCTCTGAAATCTTAAATAAACAAAATTAAAGATGTATGTCTATTAGTGTTTTGGCGTTTCAGTCTGGTTTGGTGTCAGAAATTAAATGAAATGAAATTTAACATCCTACTGTTCAGTACTAAAGTGGGCAAATTAAGATAGGCATACGTCATGCAGTGTGATATGAGAGAAATATGTGCCTATACAGCAAGGGTTATTTGGCGTGCGCGCCAAAATGCACACGGGACCTTAGCTTTCAGTTAGAACCTGGTCGGAACGACACTGTAATGTAATATCACCTAGAGGGGAGAACCGCGCTGGAACATCCAGCTGTACTAACCAGCTTGATTGAACCCTGGACCTCTTATTTAAATACCCCCGAAGATGCCAGAGTAGCATCATACACTGCGAGAAAGATAAATGGAGTTTAACGCCAATTTGACACAAACTAGGTCATTTCCTGACTAACATAATTATGCCTAAATTGTATTTCAACAATTCTCTTGCGCGTAGGAGTTCTTTAGCAGTTGGAGGAAACCCGTGGACATGGAGAAAACCCACGAGGTTGGACAGGCGACCCTACTCCTTGTCACGTAAAACCGGGGAATCGAAACCACGCCAGTTGACTCATTGATGCAGCACGCACACGCTACCCATTCGCCCCCAACCAACCCCTAGCATCATACAGCTTTTAAATCTACACAAACTGAAGATAATCCTTATAAGACATATAGAAATAGAAAGCACTCAAGATAAACACACTTTATGGATATACTACTTCTGAATTTTATTAACATGCTACGTTTCAATACACATACAGGTATCGTTATCAAGCAAATAATGATTAATTAACAAAAATGTGATGCAATATATAGGTGAACACTTTGGAAGCCATTCTGTAGATAAAACAGTAACAATAAATTGATTAACAAGATGAAAGATGTAATATATACACAACAAGGAGAAACCATTATAGCGGATAACACAATAACAACAATTAATTAACCAGATCAAAGATAACAATTTGAACCAATTTGCAGATACTCAAAGACCATAATAATTAAACAAATAGATAATAAGTAGAAACCATAATAATTAAACAAATAGATAATAAGTAGAAACCATAATAATTAAACAAATAGATAATAAGTAGAAACCATAGACCACAATAATATACCAGATAAATATACCAGATGAAATACATATATAATAAATAGAAACCATTTTAGCAGATTAAAGAAAAAGATAATAAGTAGAAACCATGTTTCGGGTACGCCAAAGACCACAGTGATGTACAAGATGAAAAAATGTTTAATAAGTAGAAACCATTTAGCAGAATAAATGGTGCAAACCTGAAAAACGCGTGCAAACAAAAACTCGTGAGGTCAATCGATGCAATTTGCTTAAACTGAACACGCACACGTACCTTGAACTGGAAAAACAAATTAAAATTGTTATTTTCATCTTTGTTAGAAAATGCCACTCCTTTCAAATGTAGAACGTTTACGTGCTATAGGTAGGCCCTATGCTGGTCAGTCTGTGGTCACTGTTGCAAGAGCCTTTAATTGTTCACGCCAGACAATAATTAATCTCAGAATAAGAGTGCTTCAAACTGGAACTATTACCGACCGCCCAAGCCCGGGAGCGCCACGTGTGACGGTACACCAGGACGATCAAGCAATACGATTACGTCATCTTAGAAAAAGATTTGTCACTGCAACCTCCACAAGTAGAGAGATATTTGGTGGAAGGGTAACTGCACAAACTGTTCGAAATCGCTTGCAGGCTGCTTGGTCTTTGAGCTCGGAGGCCCTATAATTGACTAATATGGACACCTCTTCATCGCTGTAACCGACTTGTGTGGGCCACAAGACACATAAGATTTACTCAAAGACAGTGGAATTCGGTTGTCTTTAGTGACGAATCTCGTTTCACTTTCAGATTTGTCGATAGCATGGTCCGATTGTACCGCAGACTAGGTGAACGTTACGCTCAAGTATGCGTCAGAGAAATTGACCGATTTTGGGGCGGCAGCCTCATCGTTTGAGGTTCTTTTTGTGCACATGGACGTTCTCCTCTTGTTGTTGTCCATGGAAACTTAGAATGCTGTCCAGTACAAAGATCAGATTTTGCAACCTGCTCTTCTTCCGTTTATGCAGAGACATAGGCCTGGACTAACGTTTAAAGACAATGCTACCCATAATTTTATCAGAAATGCCGGTGTTCAAGTCCTGGGCCCTGTTTCACGAAAACTTAAACTAAAATCCTTCAAATCGATTTTAACTAAAATTAAAATGAGATTTTAAATTTTATGCGTTTCACAAAGATCGATTGTAACTTAAAATGCTATTTTAATAGATTTAATTTAAAATCGCTTGCGCCCGCGCAGTGCAGATTTCCGCTGCGGGTACTAACGGTGAAAGCAAATACGCTTCGAAACTGAAAACTGTTGACAGACTGAATTAACGGTTACATTATCAATTGGGAGAGTTTCATACGTTGTAGAAATGTTTGCACATGGTCAGAAAGTCGTAGAGAGATGAAATAAATGATTTTATTGCGTATTATTAGTGTTGAAATGTATTGGTGGGTTGACCTTGAACTTGGCATTTGATTTCCTCGTAGGCTTCAATGGAAATGATGTGTATCAATAAACTAAAGCGCTTGAATTTCGTAGTTTTATAGTAATTTGGAAAAGAGAAACTATTGAGAATTTTCACAAACAAATTATGATATTTGTCACTCAAACGACTAATCTAGGCTGCAATATTTTTGTCGTAGTTTAAAAGTATATTAATATTGGAATTAAATTAATACGCCAAAAAGACAATGTTCCGATGCCTAGATTTGAAATCTCATTCTCATAGACACTTTCAATGATACTTTGAAAAGGCAGAAGAGTCTATATATCTTACTTAATTAAATGTTTTTTTCCCAAGATAAAATAGCTTTGGCGCCTATTTTTTTGTATTTATGTTGTTTTATTAACGTAATTTCATTAAGAAATAATAATAAATTTATGATATTAAAATTTAATTTCAAATAGGCCTATAACATTTTTGAATAAATACATTTGAGATAATTGATTAATTTTTTTACAAATCATCATAACCCCAAAAACATGAGTAAATACTACATATAGCATGTCTCGTATTATAGGCCTTTAGGCATTCTAATACCAAAAAATTGGCTATATTAAACACGAAGATATTTTCTTTATAGATAAGAGTGCTCTTCTTTTCAGGACATTGGATATAAATGCTCTTTTAGTGTGTAGTTTACTGGGGTTTTGTGTGTTTTTTTTCTTGGAGTTCTAATATGGGGCGCCATCCAAATGCTTACATTACCTTACAATAAAGTAAATGGATGGACAGTAGCTGTATATCCCATGCTACGAAAAGAAATTGAATTAAAATTGTTTTTGTGAATGATTGTATGTTAAAATTATATGCCAATTATATCTGTATGTCGCAATAGATCAAACAATGTAGCTCTAATCAATGTTTGTTAATGTAGTGATTTTAAGTTAGGAGAGGGTGACAGCTATCCTAAGTTACAATCGATTTTAGTTAAAATTGTCAATAAAACAGTTTTGTGAAACGCCACTATTTTTAAGTTAGGATACAATTGTAACTAACAATATTATTTAAGTGGCTTTTAGCTACAATGCTTAAAATAGTTTTGTGAAACGCTTCTACCCTAAGCTAGGATGAAATTTTAGTTTACAATGATTTTAAGGAGATTTAAGTTTTTGTGAAACAGGGCCCAGGATTGGCCGTCGCCCCGACCTTAATCCGAATGAATACATCTGGGACGAAATGGAGATTCAACATGCTCTTGCTGAGGGGCGGCGACGTCTTCCTCGGGTAGTGTTTACTAATGTTCTGAGATCCATGAGAAGACGTTGTGTGGCAGCACGAGACGCTAGAGGAGGCCTCAACCGTTACTAAACACTTTATTCCGATTGTTCTCCAAGTCTGTGAATTTCATTTGGGGGGTACTGTGACATGACGCATGTTATCAATGTCAAGGAATTTCGGCGTGACGTATTCTTGCTTTCTGATGATGCCAAGGTCGTCTGTGCACAACATAACACTAAAATAGTTGCCCTAAAGTCATTAAGCTAAAAGCTACAATTAAACAAATTTAAATTATGTTTTTAATATTTATTAACATAAAGCCTTAAAATAGATGGTATCCATAAACAGTCCTACCTTGTTGAAGAATAATCCTATTAATCCTATAATTCACTATTGCCAAATTTAAACGTTTGAAGGAAGCTTATGCATGGAGGCAATATGAGTTAATTGAGTTATTATTTCCCGTGTCACTGATTTAAATGGTGGGAAATAATACCCATAATAGTGAGTTGATGACCTACATAGAAATAATTATGTGTTGACTTTCTTAGAAAATATGAAATTATCGCTTTAAAATCAACTCCGGTTAAAAAAAATCTATTGCACAATTAAATATCACAAATAATTAAAAAGTTCTCTCGTGAAAAATTTGATGTGTTTACTTATATTTTCTACTAATAGAAGGGCGATTAAGCAAAAAATAAAATCGTGCACTTTGGGGTAAAATCTTGAAACTTGGCACATAGATGGCATCAACCCTACTGATTATTTGGGATGTGGATCCACCTCAGCAACTTCCCCTGATGGTCGTTACGGCCATCTTTTTCCAAAATGGCCACCTACATGTAACTAGGGGTGTCACAATAAGCTATTTTTTTACAAATCATTTCAGGCTAGCAATTGCTAGCTGAACACGATTTTTGAAAAGAAAATGGATCTATGACGTCATTTCGGTTGGGGTTTGTCAGATTCAAAACTGGCCGCCAAAATTTGAAGAAAAATTAATTTCCAGATAGGATGGGTAATTATCACGCTATGTATGGCTTGTTATATATATGAAATATAAGGTTTTTGTTTTAATTGAACTGAAAAATAATCTCTAAAACTAGTTTCCCCAAATCCAAGATGGCGAAAATTCAAAATGGCAGCCAAATTATATCCAAAATGAACGATTGGTCAGATTAAAGTCATTTCACGGTTTGATTTGATTTGTAATATATAATGTAAGGGGTTTAAAGTGTCACTGAACTTAGAATTAATTTTACGAAAAAGTAAGTACGCTGGCACTGTCAGGCAGGATAAGCTCACATTTTCGAGAGATGGATAGAGAACAAGCAATACCAAAGGTTTTTTTTCTACAATCAAAGGCCATAATTCATTAAGTTACAGTTTGATATGAGCAAATATCACAAAGAATCAAGATCTTTAGGTTATAAACATGCATTTCAAGTTTCATCAAAATCGAAAAAAAATTGTGACCTCTACAGGGTCCACAACCTGATATATTCTGACAGTATGCTGATCAACAAATCTACGTACTAATTCCATTTAAAGGAGCTAAATCGCTAATATTTTGGACCTAGAAATTGGAAAAAATGGGTCGCAACTCATATAATAATGTTATCGGAATGTATATAAACTGTTTTACATTCAATCGTTTCCGTTTTACTGTGAATTATCATCAGCTATGTTTGCCGAAATACGCCATACTGTTATTATTACAGGATCTCCTTTTTTACACTATTCGCGTACAGACGGCGGCCATTTTGTCTGGCAATTATGGTCCGATTTTCTAGAAATTTGAACTCGACCTTCCGTAGTGTGTAACGGTGATAGAGTCAAACGTTTTTTTTTTTAAATCGGATAATAATCGTGACCTCCATAGGGACCATAGGGGATTTTTTTTTCAGACAATCAGGGGCCATAATTCAGGAAGTTTCCAGAAATTCGAACTCAAACCTTCCATAGCTTGTAACGGTGATAATCAAACGATTTTTTTAAATCGGATAATAATTGTGCCTTCCAGAGTGACCACAAGCTAAACAAATGCGATTTTGCGTATAATCAGGTGTCATTATTCAGGAAGTTATAACCATGCATTTCATTTTATCAAAATCGAATTAAAATTGTGACCTCTACAGGGTCCACAACCTTGGTATACCACTTTTTAACAGTATTTGCGTTCAAACGGCGGCCATTTTGTATGGCAATTGACGACTTTCCAGTTCCGCGCCACCTAGCTGCGTTCTCTCGCATATAAACAAAGATGGCGTCCGATGGGGTCAGTTTGATTTTATAACCTTCGCTTTTCAATTTGTCTTTTTTTCAGCATCAAAATGTCAATATTGTCGTCGCATTGGCCAATTTATTATGCCGAAACAGTGAGATTCACAACTGTCAAATTCACTCGCGACCGGTCTTATTATTTATAACACCATAATATTTGTCGCGTAGAATTTTTTCGGTTGTTTTTTATTTTTACGTAGAAGTCTTCACGTTTTCATGTAACTGTGAGAAGATTTTAATTTTCCATTTTACTATTTTTGAGGAAGTAAATCGAGCGAGACAACTCTAATGATATAATAAAATAAAAACGTTTCACGCACATTTTTACATAATTTAATAAAACAGTTATAATTTTAATAAAACAGAAATCAGACCCTACACCTGTCCTTTTAGTCGAGTTATTGCTCTAAGCCATCTATGCCATTTTCTTAATATTTAATAGATAGGCCTAGTCAGGGGCCGCGGGGTGGCCTCGATTTCGGGGGGGGGGGGGCTACTGACAATAACTCACGCAATGTGGCCGCCCCCAACTAAGCACCATACCCCCCCAACCATTTTCCGCTTTTTTGAGCTTTTGTCGACATTTTATTTTTCACTATTAAAAATTATTGCCGGGGCTCCCCCGGCTCCGCGGCCTAGTTTACTACTACATGGATTGTGCACGAGCAAAAGAATTAAAAAAATCTGAAAAGCAGTCAATCTGGGTTTGCAACGGGAATACCGTTTAACATCATCCAACTTTGGAACATTTTGCAAACTCCGAGAATCTACAGAAATCTGTGAAGACTTTTTTACAAAAGAAATTATACTTTACCTCTCCAAGTATTCGACATGGCCTAGAGAACGAGAGCTTGGCGTTTACAAAATATGTTGATAAGGTGAAATGCTCGCCCCCCCCCGCTCAGAACCATTATAAACCATATTTTGTACTTATCTAAACTAGTTCGTCCCCCCCTTCGTAAGGTAATGCCCCCCCCCCCGCTTATTGGTGTCTAGATACGGGCCTGGGCCTGTTGGGCCTGTTATACACGCTGATTTACCATTTATAGGTGCTACCCCTGACGGATTTGTATATAATTTAAATTCTAAGGGGCGTAAACTTATAGAAATAAAATCTCCATATAGCTTTCAGATTAAAAAAAAACAAAAATCTTTCAACATGTTGATTCAAACTCTTTTTTCTTAAAACGTCAGGCAATAATTGGCACTTTAGCTCTTAAAGGATACTCATAACTATTTTTTTCAGATTCAAGGTCTGTTGAATATAATTGGTATAGATTCCTATGATTTAGTTGTTTTTGTCCCACCTGATGATTTGATAAATGTTTACTTTTTGCAATGTCTATTTTCTGTCTTGTCCGCAGGTTTATCTTGTAGATTTTTAGTTTTTGTTTTGCGTGTAGTGCAGTCCTCCTGCATTTACTATTAGTTATAGTTAATGTAAACCGAGACCAGACGTTTTTTTGTGACACAGATGCTCCCTAAACTTACAAATGTATGGTTTAGAAAATTACTGCCCCATTTCGTATCTGCTTTTCAAAGCCATCATAAATAAACACACTTGTTTAATTGTTAAATATTTCATTTTATTGATAATAGTAACTACTTTGATACAACCAGTAATAATTTTGATGATTTTATATAGTTCTTTGTCACTATTAAAGACTAAATAACTGGTTTAAAATCCACATAGAAGCTTAAATAATATCAGAATAAATTAACAATAATGCAGAAAGGAACTGTTGTTGTGTTTTACAGTGCCATTTTTACATACAAGATGGGACAAAAAAAACGAGGCCCCATGGATACATAGGCGTGCACCTAAAAGAATAAAAGATCCCTTGGCAGTTAGAATTCTATAATTGGGTCTTTTCCAACCCTGCCATTAAATTCTCAATTGGTGGTGAAAAGGAGATAACATTACCCAGGATCTGCACTTCCTTCTGTTCATGAGTAAGCTTAATCACATGCTATCTTGGTTTTCAATGGACGGTGGAAAGGAGATATCTTGCATGTATCAGGATAATTAGAATCTAAAGTTACATGTAGACAACTTATATATCTTAAACAATTAGATCTTGCACATTTAATATTTTCTATGTTACTGTTTTACAAATTACATGTATGACAAATCACACAAATATAAAAATATACCTGTAGTACCAAACATAATTAAGCTATTAAGTGAAACCTAGATCCGTGTGGCCCAGGGCACCCCATTAATACCCCTGCTATATGACCCCCCACCCCTCTCTAACAAAGAAATTTAATTCCAAAAAAGAAACGAGCATATTCCGAAAACCGTTGTTCAATATTTTTTTCAACAGGCGCAATTTCAGAAGTCCAACAAAATGCGCCCCCAAGCGGTTTCGTCATCGACTAATTTTGTTACCAGCCCTGGCTACAGCGATGTAGACATTTTCTTTTAAATTTCAAATTTCATATGAAACATGTTGTGAATTAATTTCATCATCAATTTTTTGCCCTGTTTTGACATCTTGAATAAATTGCGAGATGCCTTTACATTCAAAAAGGAATTGATATATTCAGAAAATTTCTATATTTAATTATCTGTACAGATAAAAAGGACATTTTCTGAATTTGTTGATCTGTATAATATATAATACATAGATGTGACAATTCAGAAAATTTCTGAATTTGCCGAACTGTATAATATACGAGGCTCACAATTCAGAAATTTTCGGAAATTGTCTGAATTTGACGATCGGTACAATAACCCTAGTTCAGCTCTAATTGTCGGTCTCATTACACTCACCCTGAACGTTCAGGTATTGTCCCATTCAATCAATGTCGAAAAAAAATGGAGAACAGTCAATTTTGCTGGACGACTTTTCACTGCTAACCGAAATTTGTATATTATACTGATCGAGGGGTTGGGATGGCCTAGTGGTCTAGAGTGCCGCGCTTCGACCTCTAGCTGGCCAGCCACCCCTGGCTTGCGGCTGTGGTTTCGACCCTGGTGTGAGCGTATGTGGCATGGAGATAGGGGCGCCGGCCTTCGCAACCTCGTGGGTTTCCTCCATAATGAAATATCTATTGAATATAAAAAAAAGGCATAGGATAGGTTATAAATTACTATATCATAAGCTTAGAGCAATAACTCGTCTAAAAGGACAGGTGTAGGTTCTAATTTCTGTTTTATTAAATTATAACTGTTTTATTAAATTATGTAAAAATGTGCATGAATTCATGAAACGTCTTCAGAGTCATGGTACTCAAAAGAGTGTCTGATCGAAAGAAGCAGACAAACGTTTTTATTTTATTATGTCTCGCTCGATTTACTTCCTCAAAAATAGTAAAATGGAAAATGAAAATACACTCACAGTTACAAGAAAACGTGTACACTTCTCCGTAAAAATAAAAAAACAACTGAAAAAATTATTCGCCACAAATGTTATGGTGTTAGAATAATTAGACCGGTCGCGAGTGAATTTGACAGTTGTGAATCTTACGGTTTCGGCCTAATAAATTGGCCAATACGACGACAATATTGACATTTTGATGCTGAAAAAAGACAAATTGAAAAGCGGAAGGTTATAAAATCAAACTACGGTCGATTTGATAACTGTCATTCCATAAATAAATCGGTAAACGAACATTTCAGTCAGAAAAACACGTATTTCTCGCTATGACCCCATCGGACGCCATCTTTGTTTATATGCGAGAGAACGCCGCTAGGTGGAGCGGAACTGGAAAGTCGTCAATTTTGGTCCGACTTTCCTGGAATTTTAACTCAACCTTTCTTAGGGTGTAACCAAGGAGCTTTAATGACGTCATGCCGTCTCCAGTTCATTAAAGCTCCTTGGGTGTAACGGTGATATAATCAAACTTTTTTTTTAATCGGATAATAATTGTGACCTCCAGAGTGACCACACGCTAAACAAAAGCGATTTTGCGTATACTCAGGGGCCATAATTCAGGAAGTTATAATCCGATATGCGCAAATATATCGTCAGGAACCAAGATCTTTGGGTTATAAACATGCATGCCAAGTTTCATCAAAATCGGTTCACAATTGTGACCTATATAGGGTCCACAACTTTGACACCCATTTCTTTAACAGTATTCGCGTACAAACGGCGGCCATTTTGTATGGCAATTTTGGTCCGATTTTTTTCCGAAATTCGAACTCAACCTTCCTTATGGTACACCGGTGATAATAATCAAACGGTTTTACAAATTGGATAATAATTGTGACCTCCAGAGGGACCACAAGCTAAAATAGGTGATTTTTCGTACAATCGGGGGCCGTAATTCGGGAAATTACATTCTGATAGGCGCAAATATCGAAAGGGTTCATGATCTTAGGGTTATAAACGTGCATGTCAAGTTTCATCACAATCGGTTCAAAATTGTGACACCTATAGGGTCCACAAGCTAAAAACGTGATTTTTCGTACAATCAGGGGCCATAATTCATGAAGTTTTGATCCGATACATGCCAATATCGAAAGCAGCCGAGATCTTTTGGGGATTAACCTATATTTCAAGTTTCGTCAAAATCAGGTAAGAATTGTGACCTGTAGAGCTGTTCTGATTGAATCTAAGAATATGACTTGTTCTCTTCCCGATCAGAAATTGTCTTTTTTCTCCCGCTAATTTGGTCTTTTGAAGGCTGGAGGAGGGCTAGTAAGCGTCAACTTGAGATCTTATGTGGTAAACTCAGTTGGGCTTCACAGATAGTTTGTAGCGGCCAGACTTTTTGCGTAGAATAGTGGACCTTAAAAGGTACATTAACCAGTGCTTCGTACAAAGTGTTACTTGATATAAATAATAAAATAAAAACCAAGTACGAACAATCCAAACCTTAAGTCAGAATTCGAACTGGACTGGTGGAAAGATTTTCTCCGTCAATTCAATGGAAGTCTAAAAATTCATGATATTCGGTCAATAAACTCTCTGCAAACACTGGGCGATTATTTTTATGCAGCAATCTTTATTTCCATATTGCGCTGGTGCTCGTTATGGAGAGACAAACAAGTTATTGAATATTATTCATACTGATAATATAGTTGCCAACATCGCCAAAGGAATAAAACTATTATGTGGATGTTGCGAAAGATTTTCTGGTTGCCCGCGTAAGTAGTAGATGTGTATCTTGCCCGTTTATTTTGTATTAGTCTCAAAATGACCCTAGTTGTGTTGACGCTAAACCTCATTAATCACCCTTCTATTGTTCTATTAATAGATTTGAATAGGGGTATTGTTGTCCAAACAATGGGGATTATTTATGGATATGAATGGGTTATTGACTTTTTAGTTGCACCTGTGACCGCGTTTGACTCGATGAGGTTTGGGTCACGTATTGTTTGGAGGGGTGGGGATTACCCTATTTTTTTAGGCGTGGGTTCATCAAAAGTTTAGTAGAACGTGCGTTTTAGGCCATAAGCGTCTATTTGACCAAACAATGGGTATTAGTTATGGATATGAATGGGGGTATTGATTTCTAGATCGCCCTTTGACCGTGTTTGCCTTTTGGTAATGAGGTCAGGTTGGGGTCGCGTATTGTTTTAATTGTTTGGAGGGGGGGGCATTGCCCCTATTTTTAAAGACACGGGCATGCATTAGGACCCCACCTCTCCTCTCGGTTACGATACCCACCCCCTCAGTCCGTTGTCGTGACAACCAATCCTCACGTGTATTTAATACAGTCTACGTGTATTTAATACCCTTACACGCTTCAATTAGAGCCAAAGCTAAGAAACTAACAATAGCCTTTTTTGAATGTATTTTCATTTTTTCATTAAGATTATTTTTTGGATTATTTTTAAGAAAATATCAGTATAGCTACAGGGGTAGCCACCAGTGGTTGTGGATTACGTACATTCGTGTTTCCGCCTCTGACTTAGTATTTCATTCCAATCCGCCGCGGATTGGCCTTTTAAATCAGGGGTTGGTTTCTTCGATCTATACCGCCCCCTCCTCCCCCGCACCCAAATCTAATGAATGAATGAAATGAGAGGGGTGGGGGCAAGCTGTTTGTCTGTATTCGTGTGGGAATACGATAAAAGTAAAAATAAAAAACACTACAAAAACCCACATTTACTAGACACATATACTAATAAAACAATAATCAATAAATAAATACATTCCCAATACATTCCCGAATTATACCCCCCCCCCCCCCCCGTTTTTTTCTTGCATTATATCAGAAAACTTTATCAAGCTTATTAACATACACACTAAGCACTTACTAATACGGGGAAGATTTAGACAATCACATTGTAGTACCTCTCGCGATACTTACGACAATGGTTGAATCACGCGTCGTAATTTGAATGATGGATAGCGGCGCCCTCCCCCCACCCTTTGTTCATATGAATATGGGTTCGCGAAATGTTTTATTTGTACAGCATATGTCACCCGCGTCGCCTCGCCCACGTGTCGCCACACAATCCGTGTCTTTTTTGGTCGTACCATACCCCAAACCCCAGTCCTAAAATCCCTACCAGTCAATTGTATAGTTAATTGTATTTGTTCATGTAGTTTTGTTATTTTAAATGATTACTTATAATTAATTATTCATAATTTGCATTTTTTCTCAATTATTTTGATTCATTTCAATTTGGTGAAATTATTTACCGATCTGATGGTAGATTTCAATCCGTCTACCTCACAAAACACCAACCCTTTCATTCAGTTATATCGATATTATGAAAGAAAATTATTTTTTTATTTTTATTTTTACAATTAAAGTAAGGTGATTAGTTGTTTATAGGTGTCTCCAGTACCTACCATCGGTGTGTTCCCACTTAGCCGGCAGACTGTTAATCCTTTGATTGATCTTAAAACTATAGTCTGTTTAAAAGTAGTCACTCAAGAACTGTTCACTAGTGTTCATCGTTAATGAGCTCTTAATCCCTCTTAATAAAATTTATTAACCAACTAATTAATAACATTTTGAACACAGTTCATGCCGGCGTTATGATTTCAAACATGAATTCAATTCACTATATTAATATAAATAGATGGTCGATCTGTGTCGAAATTATATTTATATTAAAATGGCAAACGTTCAGGTTAATATTCGCTTTATCTCCAATAATCGAGGTGGCCGATATTTAATACACAATGGTTACAAGTTCAGTATAAAATCAAGCAGACCAAATGCCGTCCATTGGAAATGTTCAACAAAAACTTGTCCAGCTACTGTAAACACCAAGAATGATGTTCTTACCACTATTGGATCCGAACACAATCATCAACCAGATAATGTACAGATTAAAGTTGATACGTTTTTGTCATCCATGAAGGATTTGGTAAAAACTGACCACAGACCAATGCCAAGTATTTATCAAGAACAAATAACTAGTAAGTAAATTGTGCCATTTAATCTTGAACCTTATTTCCAAACTGAAAATAAAATGTTTTGACATTATTTCTATTGAGTAAGATCTATATGTCTATTTGTTTATATTGTTTCAGGTCTACGAACTGAGGAAGTTACTGAAGTTATACAGTCTGTGCCAACTTTTTATTCCATCCATTCCGCCTTATACCGCTCACGATCATTACCAATTTTACCAACATTACCTAAAGAACGTCAGGACATAGAACTTATAGAACCATACCAAACTACAGCTAATGGTGACCGGTTCCTGCTTTTTTCAGACAGAAATATGTGCATATTTGCAACAGATGAAAATCTACGATTTCTCACTGGCAGTGATTCGTATTTTTGTGACGGAACATTTAGTATGTGCCCACAGCTTTTTTACCAGATATATACAGTTCATTCAATGATAAATGGGAAAATGTATCCGCTCGTGTATGCTTTGCTAGCAAATAAGCGACAGGATACCTACGAACAAATGTTGCGTATAATATTAGATAGAACCCGTAACATTGGGTTAAATTTGAACCCATCAACAATATTTACCGATTTTGAGACCGCAGCACAAAATGCCGCAAGGATTGTTCTAATTTAAGGGTGCATGTTTCATTTTCGCCAGGCCATTTGGAAAGCTGTTCAACGTTGTGGACTCCAGACATTATTCCGGGACAACCCTTTTATAAGACAATTTGTACGCCACGCATCAGCTTTGCCACTGATAAGAATGTGTGATATCGAGGATTTTTGGTTCTTTGCTTTGGAAGCTGTAGATTTAAACATTCCACAAGTAGGGCGGTTCGCTGATTATATGACGGAGCAGTGGGTTAATAACAATGACCGTAATGTGTGGAACCATTTTGATACAACAGGGCCCCGTACTACCAACCACGTAGAAGGTTGGCATTCTAAGTTGAATAAAATGACAGCATGCCATCCTAATATTTACAAGTTCATTATCTTAATAAAACAAGAACAATCCTATGTCGAAATCACAATTTCACAGATATTATTTGGTGGTACCAAAAGGCCTGGAGTTAAGAAATATCGACAACTTGATACAAGAATTGAACATTTGAAAACACAGTTATTAAATGGCTCTTTAAGTGTAAATCGGTATGGAACAAATATTTCCTATTTAGTGGGACTGTAAAATGATTGTTATGTTGTAAGGCATTTATTTATAAATTATATAATGCTCTTTAATAAAAGTTAAATGTGTAAATTGTAATGCATTTTTATATGTGTAAATCCTTAAATGTTATTTGATAAATATTAAATTTGTTAAAATCAATATATTTTTATCTGTGTAAGCTATTTAATGTTATTTTTGTTAAAATCAATACAGTTTTAGTCTTAAAAAAGATATGGACTATAGTTTATAATACCATTGTTCTAGGATTAACTCTGGATTAGCGGCAAAATTTGACATCAAAGCCTGCCGGCTAAGTGGGAACACCCCCTACCATCATTCTTAAGCATAGTAGAATGTATTCAAGGTACGTTAACATGGATCAAAAAAGGACAAAACAAAATACATATGAGTTGAAATTTAAAAACGAAGTAATATAAATATTAAAACAAAGTATTGTACCTTGAAAGAAATCCTCTTCGGCGAAGGTTAGGTGCAGAAGTGTAGGACGTTTAACCCCATTTCATTCATTCATTCATTTCTCTTCGACGAATTTAACCGGGTTAAATTAATTGAGACGCCAAACCGTTACACGTTAATGATCGAGGTATAGCAACCCCCCCCCCCCCCTCGCCCACCCTAACTGCAAACGGCATATGTTTTTTTTTTCAAATGAAAAAAAATGGGATTTAGCATCCTACTGTTATTCGTCTATATTTGGGGCGTTTAATAAAGTGGGGAGGGGGCATGAGTCGTAATTTTGTCCCTGACAGCGGTACTTTGACTTACGTTTATAATGAATTCTAACCGCCAAGATAACTTTTTACGTACGTGCTCTATACACGGTCGCCCTCGGTTTTTTCGACACGTCCAAAATAGCAAGCTGTCCTTGACAGTCCCACCACCGCGTACCCCGTACCGGGGAGAAACCTCGTCGGATACTAGTACATTCTTGGCCTATAGAGTGATCTTAACCACGCAGATAACGGGGGGGGGGGGCACGGCCAAGCGATTTCAGGGCGTTTTCGACGTGTACGTGTAGCCCTAGGCACTCGGAATATACAGACACCGCGTGTGTTTTATTATGGACCCCGTTTGACAGAAACAGTGGGGATATTCGTAGATATCGTGAAGTGTATAGCATAGCACACGTGAGCGCCCCAACGTGAATGTGTGACATGGCAAAACGATAATACAATTATCGAGAGAGCATCTACAAATGTTTCAACTCTCAAAGCCTTTGAAACAATGGTCGCGATAGCTGTTAATAGTTGATTAAGAACATTTTTGTGTTATTTCAACGCATAAGTATATTACGTATCGAAATAATTATCACTGAACCATAACGCTATATTATCGACGACTTACTTTAGACTTTTTTGCTTTCTTTTGACATTTGACTGGAATAATTTACCCGAATATATCAAATCGTCTTCTACTTTTACAAAACCTTTTAAAGTTCAATTAACTAAGGGTCATTTTTTATTACCTAGATATTTTTTTTATATCGGGAAATATAAGCCCGCGTTTCAATAAAAGTAACATAAAACTACCGGGACCTCTGGTAAATATGTATATAAAGACGTTTCGGGTCAAATTTTGCCGATGTTAGATTTGAAAACTATAAAGAAATGGTCTCATATTTTATTTAGAAACTATATCTATTGTAAAAAGTTAGTAAAATCAATTACGTGCTCCGTTCAAATGTGTTTGAAACTTTCAAAACATCATACAAAACAAGAGGCAATGCTTTAAAAAAGCGACAATAACTATTAAATTTACATACACGCTTTATAATAACTATTGAAATTATATCGTACGGCTTAACGAATTTTGAAGGGTACAAATTATAGTTATATTTATTGAATAGGGCTAATTTGAATGACAATTATTGCTTTAAGACTAGGACGCGTGCTTGACGGTTCATTCAACTTGTGGAATGATGAAAAGGGAGCACTCAACCAAAAAAACACCACCTCACCAACACGCACACACACACCGACACACCGAAGTTTATTTTAACGGCACAGCAAATAATATCTTTTCATAATTGTTCATTACAAAATGTATATAATTCTTCACTGTGTTTTTTTTATAAATATTCATAACATTTTATTTTTCTCAGAAAAATGGTGATTAGAACGTGCCTTTACTCGTGTAGTTCTCTTGATGTATTTTCATTATCTATTTGAACTTTTTTTCGCCCCCCGAAACACGTAAAGTATTATATTCTTGAAATATCACTAGTAAATGATATAACCATAGTTAAATTAAGAGGGTTGCGATAAAGTAACGAGTTATCAATTGTGTTTGATTTCGTTATACTTTGGAATCAATAATGCTTTTATTTTTCGTTTTTACTAAGTCAATATATATTTATTAGTCTGATTTCTCACTCTATCTAAAACAAAAAGTTTAGTTTCGAGTAATATTCCGTTTGAGGTTTTTTAAAACATCCCGTGAAAAATATATAAATACTAAAACAACCGATTTTCCATTAAAAAAATATGTTTTGAGTGTAAAATAGCAGATTTATCAATAACTTTCTCGAATTGCACCAAATTCGATAAATATCAAAATATATAGAAATCATAAAGTTTTAATGTATTATTTGATAACATATTCTCATCAGATATCTAGCAAAAGACGGCGATAACTAAACAGAATGTTAATACTGACCTCTATATGTGGAAAAAAAGACATAGATCTCATATAAATACTAAAATCATAGACCAAAATATTAATACTGACCTCTAGATATGGAAAAAAAAAGACAAAGACTTCATATAAATACTAAAATCATAGACCAAAAGTAGCATATGCGTGAGTTTATAGATAACACGAGTTCTTAATGAGAAACTTTGCAATATTATAATTATTATCTACCTGAAATATACATAACATGGAACATAACGATACCCCCAACGGTGTGATAAAACACAAGCAACATAGATGTATCCTCGGAGAAAGTTATACCACGAAAACACGTATAATGATTTACAGTTTTTTTTTACTCCTGAAGTAAGGGATGCACTTTAAATACTCTCTTCAGTATTTAATAAACGATGATTTGTCGAACTGGTTTGACTTAAACCACGTGTTTATAAGTACACGTATGTGTTGAACTAGGTAACGGAATATATTGCAATAATTGCACATGTATTAAAGTTTAAATGGCCAGTGTGCATATTACATATTATGCCGTGAATACGCCCAGGAAAATAATGCGTGTCTATTATTTAAACCGTCATAATAAACCAGCCAGATACCCCAATTTAAAAACTGGAGTTCCGATGTATCGAGTTATGGTCAATGAAAGTACATTTAGAAAAGATTTATCAATGAATGTCAGTTAAGGACAATTGTCAAATGATACTCACCCTCACCCCCGTTTCAAAAAGTTGTGAATAAAAGAGATAGATCATTCCAGCCTATAATTCTTATGGTCTGGATCGTGCCTGTGCCGTTTAATACATCGAGCTAGTAATCGTCAAATAATGTGTTAATTCCGTTGAGACTAAAATATCTGCAGTGTTTTCAGGATGACGAAGGCTATTTTATCCCGTAAAGGTAACTCCAAATCGACGAATAACGACACACGTCTAATCACACACACAACTTACAAACTCCAACATACACACACAACCCCCAACCATGCAGTTTGAAAGGTGTATTATCTGTTTCGATATCAAATCAAAGTACTATAAACGCAGAGGTATGTCGAATGTACAGGGGTGGGGTCTGTTATCATCAAAATTGTAACCCAAGCATCCATTTTTGTTAATGCGTTTTTTTTTAACTTAATATATAGACGACCCCTCTAAAGAAGTTAAAAACAAAGAATTCATTGATACAATTTTAAAAACCGAATTTACAGAATAAAAAAATAAGAACTATTCTACAAAAAATAAATATTCTACAAAAAAAAAAAAAAAAATTTTTGTAACAAAAATAAGTATATTTTTTGGTTTCGTTTATACTAAAAATAAGATTTTGGGTTTTGTTTTGTTCTTACAAAAATAATAAATTAAATTATTGTTTTACAAAATTAATTATATTTTTTTACAAAATTAATTATATTTTTTTACAAAATTAATTATATTTTTTTACAAAATTAATTATATTTTTTTTTATTAATTATATTTTTTTACAAAATTAATTATATTTTTTTACAAAATTAATTATATTTTTTTACAAAATTAATTATATTTTTTTACAAAATTAATTATATTTTTTTACAAAATTAATTATATTTTTTTACAAAATTAATTATATTTTTTTACAAAATTAATTATATTTTTTTACAAAATTAATTATATTTTTTTACAAAATTAATTATATTTTTTTACAAAATTAATTATATTTTTTTACAAAATTAATTATATTTTTTTACAAAATTAATTATATTTTTTTACAAAATTAATTATATTTTTTTACAAATTTAATTATATTTTTTTACAAAATTAATTATATTTTTTTACAAAATTAATTATATTTTTTTACAAAATTAATTATATTTTTAAACAAAATTAATTATATTTTTTTACAAAATTAATTATATTTTTTTACAAAATTAATTATTTTTTTTTACAAAATTAATTATATTTTTTTACAAAATTAATTATATTTTTTTACAAAATTAATTATTTTTTTTTACAAAATTAATTATTTTTTTTTACAAAATTAATTATATTTTTTTACAAAATTAATTATATTTTTTTACAAAATTAATTATATTTTTTTACAAAATTAATTATATTTTTTTACAAAATTAATTATATTTTTTTACAAAATTAATTATATTTTTTTTTTACAAAATTAATTATATTTTTTTTTTTACAAAATTAATTATATTTTTTTTTTTACAAAATTAATTATATTTTTTTTTTTACAAAATTAATTATATTTTTTTTTTTACAAAATTAATTATATTTTTTTTTTTACAAAATTAATTATATTTTTTTTTTTACAAAATTAATTATATTTTTTTTTTTTACAAAATTAATAATATTTTTTTTTTTACAAAATTAATTATATTTTTTTTTTTACAAAATTAATTATATTTTTTTTTTTACAAAATTAATTATATTTTTTTTTTTACAAAATTAATTATATTTTTTTTTTTACAAAATTAATTATATTTTTTTTTTTACAAAATTTATTATTATTCTACATTGTAACATGTTTAATTAAGGAGAATTTTGCGATTAGGCACTGTCGATTGGTCAATAACGCCCCAAACTTCAAAATTAGTGAAAAAATCACCGTGTATTAATTTTATGCGTACTATTTTCATGGAGATACCCAAATTACAATTTTTTTTTCGAGAATGGAAAGGCCAAAGAAAAATTCGTGCGAGGGTGCAGTCTAAAACCATTTGCGAATGTGTTTAATCAATTTATATTGACAATGCCAAACACACCTCACCCGATATCATTTGAAAATAAATCTTTGATTTCTATACTTTCCTGGCAATCCAACCATTTTGTTTTTCAAGCGTCACTAATTGGCGTTTCCGAAATACGCGTTCCGGTGAATACGTGTACTCTGGCAGAGCAACTAAAAGTATACTGTCACCTTGCGAAAACATCTTCCATCCGGGTTGTTAAGATTTACATAGCAAGCGGTTGACGTGTAAGATGCGCACCCCCCCCCCCCTATTTTCCAAGAGGTACAGCGACTTTTCGTACAATAAAGGGGCCATCACAGAGGAACTGACGAGCCGATATATCAACGTTATCGACATAGATAATTGGTACGTGATGGATACCCCGGGGAGTCGCTCAGCTTCGATGTCCGATTTCAAGAAACAATTCCTATTGAACACGGTAAAAGAATTCATAAATATACTTGATAATAAACGAAGGGATGTAGAATCGGTTTCTCTCAAAGAACACACTTGGAAAGAAATTGAAAAACGTTTCTGTGCACAGCCCAATTTCCCGGTTAGAAGCGCGACTCATTTAAAGAATTACTGGCGTCATCTTAAAAGGAACGAAATGAAGCTAGCGAAAAGACCAATTAAAAGGCCGAGTGAAAGCGTAGAAAATGAGACATCTTTTGGTAAGCGATTAAAAACCTACTTTAAAAAAAAGAGCAGTATACCATGTTGGAACGCGACGTTAGTTGCATCGACGGTGAATACTTTTGTTTGTGCATAAATGATTTAAATACACTGCAGCATAAATTATTCCCCGTATTTAAGCATTAATATGTCCTTGATAGACTAATTTCTGGTGTCTTTTTTTCAGATGCTAATGAGAACAATATCAACCAGGTCCGTCCCAGCACCATTTCTGAACCATACAGTGTGAATAATAGGAAAACATGTTGATTGTCACGTATGACAAGATCTTTATTAGATAAAGCTAATTTACATGGAGTTTGTCGAGGATGTACCAGATAATAGTTATATATTCACGCTGGTAATGCTTAATATGTCAAGGTCACAGGTATTTGTACATTATTAAATTTCGTATATATGTTATTGTTATTTATTACAGTTTATGACAACTGGTGAACATGTTTCCAGATTGTGGTAATAAAGTTCTATTTATAAACATTAGATTTTATTGTTTATTTGTAAGATGTATGATAGTTAATATATGCAAAGGTGGAGTAATTCACATGTTTGGTTGCAGGTATGATTGCATTGAATGCATGTGGACTGCCTGTTTTGTTGTCGTGGTTTGATTGGTTGTGAGTGAAACTGTAGTTTACGTGGTGGTAGATATGAATTTATATAGTCACTCTAATGCTGGATTTTGGGAGAATCACATGTAACCATTAATCATCATTCATTCATGAATCATTCCTATAAATTATATTTCAACTAAATGGGTGTTTAGACTGTGTGTCGTTGGTTTAGACTGTGTGTCTGTATAATGGTAATCTGTGTGATTTATAAGTAATAATTAGTACAAATACTTGTAAGTATTGTTTGATTTTTGTAATGTTGATAATCATAGAAATGTAGAAATGTTTTGATTATTTGTTAAACATTGTGTTATGTTTTATAGGTGACCTGATTCTGATTCTGATTCTGATTCTGAATTTGATTACGACATGATTATGTCCTGATTCTGTTTTTGATCATGTTAATGTGCTACGGTTAGTGTTACCGATATTGTTGCTGGGATCGTTACTGTTCCAGTTATTTTATGGTGTTAAAAATAATGAAACGATCTACATGAATAACTCATCTACCTTTTCATCTTAATCATCGTCTGAAATGTGCCGTGTAGAGCCATATAATTAGTGATTGCTGTGTGCGCGTGTATCACCAACTCATCGTCATCTCATCAACATTTAAATGTGAATACACACCTTCACGGTGTTTTGTCTTTGATGTTCCATAAACGATACTAGAGATATCGTACCGAGGATTGGGTGATCAGAGGGTGATATGTGATATCATCCCTGGGACGATATCACATATCACCCTCTGATGACGTCATATTAAGCAAACACAGTAAAAATAAATTTTATTTAGTTATAAAGTTAAAAGTACAGTTAATAGGATTAGAAATCATTTTCTGCAGATGTTTGTAGATAAAGCGGTTTTGAAAAATTTTCGGTCTCGTAATTCTTTCTGGTGTCTTCCTCGTCTTTTACGTTTTTGCCCTCATCACTCTTACTGACACCATTCTTAACTTTACGTAGTGAAAAATATCCAAGTTTTTCTTACATTTAAGACGTAAATAAGACATTAATCCCATTACCAAACTGAATATTGAATTCATACGGTATTTCTCGCCGTCCTTTTTTCTAACTTCAACCACGAAGTGTTTTAACCAAAAGTTTAAATCACTATTGTCCATGTGTTCAAGATCTTTAGTTATTTTCCTTTCTTCGTCATTATGTTGATTGTTTTGCCACATCAACCATGCTTAAAAAGCATTAAAAGCCCCTTTATTACGCCTTAGAATATATTTTGGTACAGCGTTTTTTGCAACGTTTAAAACCATTTCCTCTTTGACAACATGAAAACGTTTGTCATTTTCAGATCGATTTACCCCTACATCCGAAATATCGAAATACAGCGCTGGATTTCCAACATCCATATCGAAAAATATACTTCGTCTGAATCAGTCATTGACAGCATTTTACTTGTGAACTGGTCGATGTATGACTAAAATAACGCAGGTGTAATGGGCAGTGGTGGACAACAGTTCACTATTAGTATACTCATTCCAACAGTGACGTTGCCCTGCCCTTCATCATGCTAAAAACAACACGGGACGATATGGATGCGTTTATGTTGCTATATGGGGGTATGCTGACCACTCTGTCATTGAAGTGATGTCAATGTGTATGTCAAATAATACCCCACTAACCCTCGGTTCGATATTAGAAATAGCCCTCGACCTTCGGTCTCGGGCTATTTCTAATATCAACCTCGTAGTAGGGTATTATTTACTACTTAGTGCATGGTATTTTGAACCAGTGGCAGTGATATTAGAGAATAATTACATAATGATATATATATGTTATAACTGTATTATATGTTATATGTTGTAGTTATATAAAGATATTTAAATCATATTGTGTTTTTTATTAATGGCAACTATATAAGTACATGACCGTCAATCCGCCCCAAAAGAACCAAAGGTCCAATTTTGTGACATCTGGCGAGCTTGCCAGGATTTGACAACTTTGTACTTATTGGTTAACGTTAATAAATATTAGGATGCATCCATTAATTCAATAATTCATTAATTTATTTTATTGCTTGTAATGTTTTATAGATCGTAATATTAATATTGTATTTTATGTATGTTCATATTATTTAAAACGTTTTGCTAGCTTATAATTTGGTAATTGGATAGATTTGAGTTTTATTTGATAATTGAATAGTTCATTGTATAGTTTTAGTTCAGTTGGTTTATTTGTAGTTGTGATATCGAAATGGATTTAACTAAATTACTTAAGGCTGGTAAGGAGTTGGGTTATGATGGGGAGGCTTTACGGACGTTTGTTGAGAATGAAAGACAGAGAGAAAATATTGAAAGAGATAGTTTGAGAGTTGAGAGGATTGAAGAGAAAGAAAGGAATTTAAGAGAGATTAATGCTAGAAAGGTATTGTGTGATACTGAAATACACCTTGAGACTATGAAACGCGAAAACACCGAAGTTAGTGCTAACCACGAGAGTACTCGCGCCGAAAATGTTCCCGTGCGGAAAATAATAATGAAGCTGCCGCCATATGATGATGGACGTGACGACATGGATGCCTCTCTGAACCGATTTGAGAGGTATGCTGATGCTCAAGCTTTAGATGATGATTTAATGGCTGTTAATCTTGCTTCACTGTTACGAGGTAAAGCTCTTGATGTATATTCTAGACTATCTTCTGATCAAGCTAACGATTATAATAATTTAAAGTTGGCTTTATTAAAAGCATATAATTTAACAGAGGAAGGTTTTAGGTATAAATTCAGAAATTCTAGACCTCTGCAGGGTGAGTTTTCACATCAATATTTGGCACGTATCGAAGGTTATCTTGATCGCTGGATAAGTTTATCCTCAACTAAATCTTATGAAGATCTTAAAGATTTACTTCTAAGGGAGCAGTTTCTGTCTAGCTGTAATACTGACTTAACCATGTTCCTGAAAGAAAGAACGCCTGAGTCCGCACAAGAACAAGCTAAACTAGCTGATCAATATTTGGAAGCGCATGGTTGGTCTAACAAGTATTTTAAATATAATTCTGATTCTTTACAGGAAACTAAAATCCGGTCAAGTAGACGGTGTTATATGTGCAACTCATTTAATCATGAAGTGAAGAATTGTCCAGAGGTACGAAGAGCTAATGCTTCTAATAATTTTAATCCAAATAAATATTCTAATCCGAGATATAATAATAGAGATACATATAATTTTCAGGGTCTACGCTCTTTTGATGCTAGACGTAACCAATCTTTTAATCCTAATTCACATGGACAGTCTTTTCAGTCATTTCGTACACAACAGAATCACTCAAGTCAGTCATTTCGACCTAACCAGCAACGTCAATCAAGTTATAAATGTAATTCTTGTTTACAAGAACCCAATAGTGAATTAAAACCTCAAAATAATTCTAATCATGCTTTCTCTGATTTACAGACAGATGCTAAAACGTTATGTGGATGTTGTAATTTTGAAAGTGGTCACGTTGAACTTAAATGTGGACATGAATTACCCGTATTAAGTGCTAGTTGTAAAGATAGTATTAAGACTGATGATATGCCGATATCTGAAGGTTATGTAGACAATTGTAAAGTAATGGTACTACGTGACTCCGGTTGTAATAGCGTTGTTGTTAAAAAAGATTTAGTTCACGAATCTCAATTTACAGGTATTATTCAAAGATGTGTTTTAATTGATGGTACTGTAAGAGAAATTCCTGTTGCTAAAATAAATATTGATACACCTTATTTTGTTGGTATTGTAGAAGCCTTATGTATGACTAAACCCGTGTATGATTTAATTTTAGGTAATATTGCAGGTGTACGTGGTCCGTTCGATCCAGATAAGAATTGGAATCCTGTTAAGTCTGATTCAAAGTTAGTACAAGCAGTTGAAACTAGAGCTCAGGTTAAAAAAGAAAGGTAAATTGTTTAAAAGTATTTCAGTCCCCGCGGCAATCGGTGAAGTTACTAAATCAGAAATTGAAATAGCACAGAAAGATGATAAAACTTTAGACTTGATAAAACAGAAATTAGAAAGAGATGAAAAAGAAGTACGAGGTAAACACCAAACGTGGTTCATATTAATTAAAAATTTAATTTACAGATGTTTTGTGTCTCCAGATATAAATCACGGAAATGTATATAAACAGTTAGTCGTGCCTAAATGTTACAGGGAATTAGTACTTAAGCTGGCGCACGAATCTATTTTTGGGGCTCATCTTGGCATTAGAAAAACAGTTGATAGAGTATTAACACAATTTTATTGGCCTGATTTACAGGGTGATGTAACACGTTTTTGTAGGTCATGTGATCCGTGTCAACGTACTTTTCCTAAGGGTAAAGTAACCAAAGCTCCTCTGGGAACACTGCCCATAATTGATGTACCTTTTGATCGAGTAGCAGTCGACTTAGTAGGTCCTATTTTTCCTTCGACAGACAGGGGTAACAGATATATTTTAACTTTAGTTGATTTTGCCACTAGATATCCAGAAGCACTACCACTTAAGTCAATAGAAACAGAACGAATAGCTGAAGCTTTAATAGAAATGTTTTGCAGGATTGTTTTTCCACGAGAAATCCTTAGCGATAGAGGTAGTCAATTTACATCCGACTTGATGCGTGAGGTAAGTAGACTTTTATCTATTAAACAGTTATTTACTACCCCGTACCATCCAGCTTGTAATGGTTTATGTGAAAGGTTTAATGGTACCTTAAAAACAATGTTAAAGAAAGTTTGTATAGAAAGACCCAAAGACTGGGATAGGTATGTATCGCCTATATTATTTGCTTATAGAGAGTCAGTACAGGAAACTCTTGGTTTCAGCCCTTTTGAACTTTTATACGGAAGGACAGTAAGGGGTCCTATGTCAATTTTACATGAACTTTGGACAGGAAATTTGCCGGAAAGTGAGGTAAGAAATACTTATCAATATGTGTTAGATCTTCAGGAACGATTGGACGATACTTGTAAATTAGCCAGAGATGAATTAGTTAAAGGGAGAGATAGATATAAGAAATATTACAACAGAAAGGCTAAAGCACGAAATCTAGAGGTAGGTGAAGAAGTTTTGATTTTATTACCAATAGATAATAACAAGTTACTGATGCAGTGGAAGGGTCCGTTTAGAGTTGTTGAGAAGTTAGGAACGCTAGATTATAAAATAGATGTAAAGGGTAAGATTAAAAGTTATCACATTAATATGTTAAAGAAGTATATTTCGCGCGATACCACTACTGATAAAGATTTATGTTTACAGGAAGAGTCTGTACAGCTGTAATAGAAGATGGTGTAATTAATGAAGATAGTTCTGATGATTCAGAAATTGATCAAATGGAGACAAGTAAAGAGATTATAGAGATTCCGCACATGGTCCAGAAGGAAACCCATAATGATGTAATTATTAATCCAGAATTAAGCGCAGTAGAAAAGAAAAGTTTAACCCATTTATTTCAGGAATACTCCGATATGCTCACTGATTTACCTGGATGTTCAAATTTAGGAAAACATACAATTTCTTTAATTTCAGATAAACCTGTTCGACTTAAACCATATCCTATTCCTTTCGCCATGGAAGACGTTATCGTCAAAGAAGTTGAAAGTATGCTTAAGTTAGGAATTATTGAAAGATCTAATTCACCGTACTCGTCCCCAGTTGTACTTGTAAAAAAACCAGACGGAAGTAATCGTTTTTGTATTGATTTCAGAGCCTTGAATAGATTAACGGTATTCGATGCAGAACCAATGCCAAGACAGACAGATATATTTTTGAAAATTGCCTCTAGTAAATATCTGTCCAAGATAGATCTTACAAAAGGTCATTGGCAGATAGCGCTTGATGAAGATTCTAAATATAAAACCGCTTTTTCTACTCCTTTAGGTTTAATGCAGTTCAAAATGATGCCATTTGGCTTAGTTACAGCACCCGCTTCTTTCAGTAGAAATATGCGGGATCTTTTGTATGGATTAGATGGAACTGATAACTATTTAGACGACATTTTAGTTTTTAGTGAGACCTGGGATGATCACCTGAATATTCTCGGAAAATTATTTTCGAGGCTGCGGTCTGCTAATATAACGGCTAGACCAAGTAAATGTTATTTTGGGTTTAATAAATTAAATTATCTTGGCCATGATATAGGTCAGAAGTGTATACGCCCCATGGAAAAGAAAATAGAAAGTATCAAAAATGCTAATCCTCCAGAAACGAAGAAACAGCTTAGATCATTTTTAGGCCTTGTTGGATATTACAGACAATTTATACCTAATTTTTCTGCAGTTGCCGTTCCTTTAACAGATTTGACTAAAAAAGGAAAACCTAATATATTAGAATGGGGAATGTCTCAAAATAATGCTTTTCATGCTTTAAAAGCAGCTTTAATGTCGACTCCAGTACTTCGTTTACCTGATTTTTCTAAGACTTTTATTCTTAGGTCTGATGCCAGTAACGTAGGAATTGGTGCCGTTTTATTACAAGAGTTTGACGATGATAAATTTCCAATTGCTTATGTCAGTAAAAAAATTACTTCCTAGGGAAACAAGGTATTCAGTTATAGAACGAGAATGCATGGCATTAATATGGGGTATAAATAAATTTCAGGAATATTTATATGGAACAGAATTTATTGTTGAAACTGATCATGAACCTCTTGTTTATATTAATAAAGCTAAAGTAAGTAATAATAGAATTATGAGATGGGCGCTTGCTTTACAACCTTTCAGATTCAAGATACGAGCGATAAAAGGAAAAGACAATGTGGGAGCAGATTATTTAAGTAGAGTTTATTAATTATATTTTATTTCAGAAAACTTCATAGAAGTTTCTTCTTGTGATCGGGGGGTGTTGTCACGTATGACAAGATCTTTATTAGATAAAGCTAATATACATGGAGTTTGTCGAGGATGTACCAGATAATAGTTATATATTCATGCTGGTAATGCTTAATATGTCAAGGTCACAGGTATTTGTACATTATTATATTTCGTATATATGTTATTGTTATTTATTACAGTTTATGACAACTGGTGAACATGTTTCCAGATTGTGGTAATAAAGTTCGATTTATAAACATTAGATTTTATTGTTTATTTGTAAGATGTATGATAGTTAATATATGCAAAGGTGGAGTAATTCACATGTTTGGTTGCAGGTATGATTGCATTGAATGCATGTGGACTGCCTGTTTTGTTGTCGTGGTTTGATTGGTTGTGAGTGAAACTGTAGTTTACGTGGTGGTAGATATGAATTTATATAGTCACTCTAATGCTGGATTTTGGGAGAATCACATGTAACCATTAATTATCATTCATTCATGAATCATTCCTATAAATTATATTTTAACTAAATGGGTGTTTAGACTGTGTGTCGTTGGTTTAGACTGTGTGTCTTTATAATGGTAATCTGTGTGATTTATGAGTAATAATTAGTACAAATACTTGTAAGTATTGTTTGATTTTTGTAATGTTGATAATCATAGAAATGTAGAAATGTTTTGATTATTTGTTAAACATTGTGTTATGTTTTATAGGTGACCTGATTCTGATTCGGATTCTGATTCTGATTTTGATTACGACATGATTATGTCCTGATTCTGTTTTTGATCATGTTAATGTGCTACGGTTAGTGTTACCGATATTGTTGCTGGGATCGTTACTGTTCCAGTTATTTTATGGTGTTAAAAATAATGAAACGATCTACATGAATAACTCATCTACCTTTTCATCTTAATCATCGTCTGAAATGTGCCGTGTAGAGCCATATAATTAGTGATTGCTGTGTGCGCGTGTATCACCAACTCATCGTCATCTCATCAACATTTAAATGTGATTAGTGCATGGTATTTTGAACCAGTGGCAGTGATATTAGAGAATAATTACATAATGATATATATATGTTATAACTGTATTATATGTTATATGTTGTAGTTATATAAAGATATTTAAATCATATTGTGTTTTTTATTAATGGCAACTATATAAGTACATGACCGTCAATCCGCCCCAAAAGAACCAAAGGTCCAATTTTGTGACATCTGGCGAGCTTGCCAGGATTTGACAACTTTGTACTTATTGGTTAACGTTAATAAATATTAGGATGCATCCATTAATTCAATAATTCATTAATTTATTTTATTGCTTGTAATGTTTTATAGATCGTAATATTAATATTGTATTTTATGTATGTTCATATTATTTAAAACGTTTTGCTAGCTTATAATTTGGTAATTGGATAGATTTGAGTTTTATTTGATAATTGAATAGTTCATTGTATAGTTTTAGTTCAGTTGGTTCATTTGTAGTTGCGATATCGAAATGGATTTAACTAAATTACTTAAGGCTGGTAAGGAGTTGGGTTATGATGGGGAGGCTTTACGGACGTTTGTTGAGAATGAAAGACAGAGAGAAAATATTGAAAGAGATAGTTTGAGAGTTGAGAGGATTGAAGAGAAAGAAAGGAATTTAAGAGAGATTAATGCTAGAAAGGTATTGTGTGATACTGAAATACACCTTGAGACTATGAAACGCGAAAACACCGAAGTTAGTGCTAACCACGAGAGTACTCGCGCCGAAAATGTTCCCGTGCGGAAAATAATAATGAAGCTGCCGCCATATGATGATGGACGTGACGACATGGATGCCTATCTGAACCGATTTGAGAGGTATGCTGATGCTCAAGCTTTAGATGATGATTTAATGGCTGTTAATCTTGCTTCACTGTTACGAGGTAAAGCTCTTGATGTATATTCTAGACTATCTTCTGATCAAGCTAACGATTATAATAATTTAAAGTTGGCTTTATTAAAAGCATATAATTTAACAGAGGAAGGTTTTAGGTATAAATTCAGAAATTCTAGACCTCTGCAGGGTGAGTTTTCACATCAATATTTGGCACGTATCGAAGGTTATCTTGATCGCTGGATAAGTTTATCCTCAACTAAATCTTATGAAGATCTTAAAGATTTACTTCTAAGGGAGCAGTTTCTGTCTAGCTGTAATACTGACTTAACCATGTTCCTGAAAGAAAGAACGCCTGAGTCCGCACAAGAACAAGCTAAACTAGCTGATCAATATTTGGAAGCGCATGGTTGGTCTAACAAGTATTTTAAATATAATTCTGATTCTTTACAGGAAACTAAAATCCGGTCAAGTAGACGGTGTTATATGTGCAACTCATTTAATCATGAAGTGAAGAATTGTCCAGAGGTACGAAGAGCTAATGCTTCTAATAATTTTAATCCAAATAAATATTCTAATCCGAGATATAATAATAGAGATACATATAATTTTCAGGGTCTACGCTCTTTTGATGCTAGACGTAACCAATCTTTTAATCTTAATTCACATGGACAGTCTTTTCAGTCATTTCGTACACAACAGAATCACTCAAGTCAGTCATTTCGACCTAACCAGCAACGTCAATCAAGTTATAAATGTAATTCTTGTTTACAAGAACCCAATAGTGAATTAAAACCTCAAAATAATTCTAATCATGCTTTCTCTGATTTACAGACAGATGCTAAAACGTTATGTGGATGTTGTAATTTTGAAAGTGGTCACGTTGAACTTAAATGTGGACATGAATTACCCGTATTAAGTGCTAGTTGTAAAGATAGTATTAAGACTGATGATATGCCGATATCTGAAGGTTATGTAGACAATTGTAAAGTAATGGTACTACGTGACTCCGGTTGTAATAGCGTTGTTGTTAAAAAAGATTTAGTTCACGAATCTCAATTTACAGGTATTATTCAAAGATGTGTTTTAATTGATGGTACTGTAAGAGAAATTCCTGTTGCTAAAATAAATATTGATACACCTTATTTTGTTGGTATTGTAGAAGCCTTATGTATGACTAAACCCGTGTATGATTTAATTTTAGGTAATATTGCAGGTGTACGTGGTCCGTTCGATCCAGATAAGAATTGGAATCCTGTTAAGTCTGATTCAAAGTTAGTACAAGCAGTTGAAACTAGAGCTCAGGTTAAAATAAAAGATAAATTGTTTAAAAGTATTTCAGTCCCCGCGGCAATCGGTGAAGTTACTAAATCAGAAATTGAAATAGCACAGAAAGATGATAAAACTTTAGACTTGATAAAACAGAAATTAGAAAGAGATGAAAAAGAAGTACGAGGTAAACACCAAACGTGGTTCATATTAATTAAAAATTTAATTTACAGATGTTTTGTGTCTCCAGATATAAATCACGGAAATGTATATAAACAGTTAGTCGTGCCTAAATGTTACAGGGAATTAGTACTTAAGCTGGCGCACGAATCTATTTTTGGGGCTCATCTTGGCATTAGAAAAACAGTTGATAGAGTATTAACACAATTTTATTGGCCTGATTTACAGGGTGATGTAACACGTTTTTGTAGGTCATGTGATCCGTGTCAACGTACTTTTCCTAAGGGTAAAGTAACCAAAGCTCCTCTGGGAACACTGCCCATAATTGATGTACCTTTTGATCGAGTAGCAGTCGACTTAGTAGGTCCTATTTTTCCTTCGACAGACAGGGGTAACAGATATATTTTAACTTTAGTTGATTTTGCCACTAGATATCCAGAAGCAGTACCACTTAAGTCAATAGAAACAGAACGAATAGCTGAAGCTTTAATAGAAATGTTTTGCAGGATTGTTTTTCCACGAGAAATCCTTAGCGATAGAGGTAGTCAATTTACATCCGACTTGATGCGTGAGGTAAGTAGACTTTTATCTATTAAACAGTTATTTACTACCCCGTACCATCCAGCTTGTAATGGTTTATGTGAAAGGTTTAATGGTACCTTAAAAACAATGTTAAAGAAAGTTTGTATAGAAAGACCCAAAGACTGGGATAGGTATGTATCGCCTATATTATTTGCTTATAGAGAGTCAGTACAGGAAACTCTTGGTTTCAGCCCTTTTGAACTTTTATACGGAAGGACAGTAAGGGGTCCTATGTCAATTTTACATGAACTTTGGACAGGAAATTTGCCGGAAAGTGAGGTAAGAAATACTTATCAATATGTGTTAGATCTTCAGGAACGATTGGACGATACTTGTAAATTAGCCAGAGATGAATTAGTTAAAGGGAGAGATAGATATAAGAAATATTACAACAGAAAGGCTAAAGCACGAAATCTAGAGGTAGGTGAAGAAGTTTTGATTTTATTACCAACAGATAATAACAAGTTACTGATGCAGTGAAAGGGTCCGTTTAGAGTTGTTGAGAAGTTAGGAACGCTAGATAATAAAATAGATGTAAAGGGTAAGATTAAAAGTTATCACATTAATATGTTAAAGAAGTATATTTCGCGCGATACCACTACTGATAAAGATTTATGTTTACAGGAAGAGTCTGTACAGCTGTAATAGAAGATGGTGTAATTAATGAAGATAGTTCTGATGATTCAGAAATTGATCAAATGGAGACAAGTAAAGAGATTATAGAGATTCCGCACATGGTCCAGAAGGAAACCCATAATGATGTAATTATTAATCCAGAATTAAGCGCAGTAGAAAAGAAAAGTTTAACCCATTTATTTCAGGAATACTCCGATATGCTCACTGATTTACCTGGATGTTCAAATTTAGGAAAACATACAATTTCTTTAATTTCAGATAAACCTGTTCGACTTAAACCATATCCTATTCCTTTCGCCATGGAAGACGTTATCGTCAAAGAAGTTGAAAGTATGCTTAAGTTAGGAATTATTGAAAGATCTAATTCACCGTACTCGTCCCCAGTTGTACTTGTAAAAAAACCAGACGGAAGTAATCGTTTTTGTATTGATTTCAGAGCCTTGAATAGATTAACGGTATTCGATGCAGAACCAATGCCAAGACAGACAGATATATTTTTGAAAATTGCCTCTAGTAAATATCTGTCCAAGATAGATCTTACAAAAGGTCATTGGCAGATAGCGCTTGATGAAGATTCTAAATATAAAACCGCTTTTTCTACTCCTTTAGGTTTAATGCAGTTCAAAATGATGCCATTTGGCTTAGTTACAGCACCCGCTTCTTTCAGTAGAAATATGCGGGATCTTTTGTATGGATTAGATGGAACTGATAACTATTTAGACGACATTTTAGTTTTTAGTGAGACCTGGGATGATCACCTGAATATTCTCGGAAAATTATTTTCGAGGCTGCGGTCTGCTAATATAACGGCTAGACCAAGTAAATGTTATTTTGGGTTTAATAAATTAAATTATCTTGGTCATGATATAGGTCAGAAGTGTATACGCCCCATGGAAAAGAAAATAGAAAGTATCAAAAATGCTAATCCTCCAGAAACGAAGAAACAGCTTAGATCATTTTTAGGCCTTGTTGGATATTACAGACAATTTATACCTAATTTTTCTGCAGTTGCCGTTCCTTTAACAGATTTGACTAAAAAAGGAAAACCTAATATATTAGAATGGGGAATGTCTCAAAATAATGCTTTTCATGCTTTAAAAGCAGCTTTAATGTCGACTCCAGTACTTCGTTTACCTGATTTTTCTAAGACTTTTATTCTTAGGTCTGATGCCAGTAACGTAGGAATTGGTGCCGTTTTATTACAAGAGTTTGACGATGATAAATTTCCAATTGCTTATGTCAGTAAAAAAATTACTTCCTAGGGAAACAAGGTATTCAGTTATAGAACGAGAATGCATGGCATTAATATGGGGTATAAATAAATTTCAGGAATATTTATATGGAACAGAATTTATTGTTGAAACTGATCATGAACCTCTTGTTTATATTAATAAAGCTAAAGTAAGTAATAATAGAATTATGAGATGGGCGCTTGCTTTACAACCTTTCAGATTCAAGATACGAGCGATAAAAGGAAAAGACAATGTGGGAGCAGATTATTTAAGTAGAGTTTATTAATTATATTTTATTTCAGAAAACTTCATAGAAGTTTCTTCTTGTGATCGGGGGGTGTTGTCACGTATGACAAGATCTTTATTAGATAAAGCTAATTTACATGGAGTTTGTCGAGGATGTACCAGATAATAGTTATATATTCACGCTGGTAATGCTTAATATGTCAAGGTCACAGGTATTTGTACATTATTATATTTCGTATATATGTTATTGTTATTTATTACAGTTTATGACAACTGGTGAACATGTTTCCAGATTGTGGTAATAAAGTTCGATTTATAAACATTAGATTTTATTGTTTATTTGTAAGATGTATGATAGTTAATATATGCAAAGGTGGAGTAATTCACATGTTTGGTTGCAGGTATGATTGCATTGAATGCATGTGGACTGCCTGTTTTGTTGTCGTGGTTTGATTGGTTGTGAGTGAAACTGTAGTTTACGTGGTGGTAGATATGAATTTATATAGTCACTCTAATGCTGGATTTTGGGAGAATCACATGTAACCATTAATTATCATTCATTCATGAATCATTCCTATAAATTATATTTTAACTAAATGGGTGTTTAGACTGTGTGTCGTTGGTTTAGACTGTGTGTCTTTATAATGGTAATCTGTGTGATTTATGAGTAATAATTAGTACAAATACTTGTAAGTATTGTTTGATTTTTGTAATGTTGATAATCATAGAAATGTAGAAATGTTTTGATTATTTGTTAAACATTGTGTTATGTTTTATAGGTGACCTGATTCTGATTCTGATTCTGATTTTGATTACGACATGATTATGTCCTGATTCTGTTTTTGATCATGTTAATGTGCTACGGTTAGTGTTACCGATATTGTTGCTGGGATCGTTACTGTTCCAGTTATTTTATGGTGTTAAAAATAATGAAACGATCTACATGAATAACTCATCTACCTTTTCATCTTAATCATCGTCTGAAATGTGCCGTGTAGAGCCATATAATTAGTGATTGCTGTGTGCGCGTGTATCACCAACTCATCGTCATCTCATCAACATTTAAATGTGATTAGTGCATGGTATTTTGAACCAGTGGCAGTGATATTAGAGAATAATTACATAATGATATATATATGTTATAACTGTATTATATGTTATATGTTGTAGTTATATAAAGATATTTAAATCATATTGTGTTTTTTATTAATGGCAACTATATAAGTACATGACCGTCAATCCGCCCCAAAAGAACCAAAGGTCCAATTTTGTGACATCTGGCGAGCTTGCCAGGATTTGACAACTTTGTACTTATTGGTTAACGTTAATAAATATTAGGATGCATCCATTAATTCAATAATTCATTAATTTATTTTATTGCTTGTAATGTTTTATAGATCGTAATATTAATATTGTATTTTATGTATGTTCATATTATTTAAAACGTTTTGCTAGCTTATAATTTGGTAATTGGATAGATTTGAGTTTTTTTTGATAATTGAATAGTTCATTGTATAGTTTTAGTTCAGTTGGTTCATTTGTAGTTGCGATATCGAAATGGATTTAACTAAATTACTTAAGGCTGGTAAGGAGTTGGGTTATGATGGGGAGGCTTTACGGACGTTTGTTGAGAATGAAAGACAGAGAGAAAATATTGAAAGAGATAGTTTGAGAGTTGAGAGGATTGAAGAGAAAGAAAGGAATTTAAGAGAGATTAATGCTAGAAAGGTATTGTGTGATACTGAAATACACCTTGAGACTATGAAACGCGAAAACACCGTTGTTAGTGCTAACCACGAGAGTACTCGCGCCGAAAATGTTCCCGTGCGGAAAATAATAATGAAGCTGCCGCCATATGATGATGGACGTGACGACATGGATGCCTATCTGAACCGATTTGAGAGGTATGCTGATGCTCAAGCTTTAGATGATGATTTAATGGCTGTTAATCTTGCTTCACTGTTACGAGGTAAAGCTCTTGATGTATATTCTAGACTATCTTCTGATCAAGCTAACGATTATAATAATTTAAAGTTTGCTTTATTAAAAGCATATAATTTAACAGAGGAAGGTTTTAGGTATAAATTCAGAAATTCTAGACCTCTGCAGGGTGAGTTTTCACATCAATATTTGGCACGTATCGAAGGTTATCTTGATCGCTGGATAAGTTTATCCTCAACTAAATCTTATGAAGATCTTAAAGATTTACTTCTAAGGGAGCAGTTTCTGTCTAGCTGTAATACTGACTTAACCATGTTCCTGAAAGAAAGAACGCCTGAGTCCGCACAAGAACAAGCTAAACTAGCTGATCAATATTTGGAAGCGCATGGTTGGTCTAACAAGTATTTTAAATATAATTCTGATTCTTTACAGGAAACTAAAATCCGGTCAAGTAGACGGTGTTATATGTGCAACTCATTTAATCATGAAGTGAAGAATTGTCCAGAGGTACGAAGAGCTAATGCTTCTAATAATTTTAATCCAAATAAATATTCTAATCCGAGATATAATAATAGAGATACATATAATTTTCAGGGTCTACGCTCTTTTGATGCTAGACGTAACCAATCTTTTAATCCTAATTCACATGGACAGTCTTTTCAGTCATTTCGTACACAACAGAATCACTCAAGTCAGTCATTTCGACCTAACCAGCAACGTCAATCAAGTTATAAATGTAATTCTTGTTTACAAGAACCCAATAGTGAATTAAAACCTCAAAATAATTCTAATCATGCTTTCTCTGATTTACAGACAGATGCTAAAACGTTATGTGGATGTTGTAATTTTGAAAGTGGTCACGTTGAACTTAAATGTGGACATGAATTACCCGTATTAAGTGCTAGTTGTAAAGATAGTATTAAGACTGATGATATGCCGATATCTGAAGGTTATGTAGACAATTGTAAAGTAATGGTACTACGTGACTCCGGTTGTAATAGCCTTGTTGTTAAAAAAGATTTAGTTCACGAATCTCAATTTACAGGTATTATTCAAAGATGTGTTTTAATTGATGGTACTGTAAGAGAAATTCCTGTTGCTAAAATAAATATTGATACACCTTATTTTGTTGGTATTGTAGAAGCCTTATGTATGACTAAACCCGTGTATGATTTAATTTTAGGTAATATTGCAGGTGTACGTGGTCCGTTCGATCCAGATAAGAATTGGAATCCTGTTAAGTCTGATTCAAAGTTAGTACAAGCAGTTGAAACTAGAGCTCAGGTTAAAATAAAAGATACATTGTTTAAAAGTATTTCAGTCCCCGCGGCAATCGGTGAAGTTACTAAATCAGAAATTGAAATAGCACAGAAAGATGATAAAACTTTAGACTTGATAAAACAGAAATTAGAAAGAGATGAAAAAGAAGTACGAGGTAAACACCAAACGTGGTTCATATTAATTAAAAATTTAATTTACAGATGTTTTGTGTCTCCAGATATAAATCACGGAAATGTATATAAACAGTTAGTCGTGCCTAAATGTTACAGGGAATTAGTACTTAAGCTGGCGCACGAATCTATTTTTGGGGCTCATCTTGGCATTAGAAAAACAGTTGATAGAGTATTAACACAATTTTATTGGCCTGATTTACAGGGTGATGTAACACGTTTTTGTAGGTCATGTGATCCGTGTCAACGTACTTTTCCTAAGGGTAAAGTAACCAAAGCTCCTCTGGGAACACTGCCCATAATTGATGTACCTTTTGATCGAGTAGCAGTCGACTTAGTAGGTCCTATTTTTCCTTCGACAGACAGGGGTAACAGATATATTTTAACTTTAGTTGATTTTGCCACTAGATATCCAGAAGCAGTACCACTTAAGTCAATAGAAACAGAACGAATAGCTGAAGCTTTAATAGAAATGTTTTGCAGGATTGTTTTTCCACGAGAAATCCTTAGCGATAGAGGTAGTCAATTTACATCCGACTTGATGCGTGAGGTAAGTAGACTTTTATCTATTAAACAGTTATTTACTACCCCGTACCATCCAGCTTGTAATGGTTTATGTGAAAGGTTTAATGGTACCTTAAAAACAATGTTAAAGAAAGTTTGTATAGAAAGACCCAAAGACTGGGATAGGTATGTATCGCCTATATTATTTGCTTATAGAGAGTCAGTACAGGAAACTCTTGGTTTCAGCCCTTTTGAACTTTTATACGGAAGGACAGTAAGGGGTCCTATGTCAATTTTACATGAACTTTGGACAGGAAATTTGCCGGAAAGTGAGGTAAGAAATACTTATCAATATGTGTTAGATCTTCAGGAACGATTGGACGATACTTGTAAATTAGCCAGAGATGAATTAGTTAAAGGGAGAGATAGATATAAGAAATATTACAACAGAAAGGCTAAAGCACGAAATCTAGAGGTAGGTGAAGAAGTTTTGATTTTATTACCAACAGATAATAACAAGTTACTGATGCAGTGGAAGGGTCCGTTTAGAGTTGTTGAGAAGTTAGGAACGCTAGATTATAAAATAGATGTAAAGGGTAAGATTAAAAGTTATCACATTAATATGTTAAAGAAGTATATTTCGCGCGATACCACTACTGATAAAGATTTATGTTTACAGGAAGAGTCTGTACAGCTGTAATAGAAGATGGTGTAATTAATGAAGATAGTTCTGATGATTCAGAAATTGATCAAATGGAGACAAGTAAAGAGATTATAGAGATTCCGCACATGGTCCAGAAGGAAACCCATAATGATGTAATTATTAATCCAGAATTAAGCGCAGTAGAAAAGAAAAGTTTAACCCATTTATTTCAGGAATACTCCGATATGCTCACTGATTTACCTGGATGTTCAAATTTAGGAAAACATACAATTTCTTTAATTTCAGATAAACCTGTTCGACTTAAACCATATCCTATTCCTTTCGCCATGGAAGACGTTATCGTCAAAGAAGTTGAAAGTATGCTTAAGTTAGGAATTATTGAAAGATCTAATTCACCGTACTCGTCCCCAGTTGTACTTGTAAAAAAACCAGACGGAAGTAATCGTTTTTGTATTGATTTCAGAGCCTTGAATAGATTAACGGTATTCGATGCAGAACCAATGCCAAGACAGACAGATATATTTTTGAAAATTGCCTCTAGTAAATATCTGTCCAAGATAGATCTTACAAAAGGTCATTGGCAGATAGCGCTTGATGAAGATTCTAAATATAAAACCGCTTTTTCTACTCCTTTAGGTTTAATGCAGTTAAAAATAATGCCATTTGGCTTAGTTACAGCACCCGCTTCTTTCAGTAGAAATATGCGGGATCTTTTGTATGGATTAGATGGAACTGATAACTATTTAGACGACATTTTAGTTTTTAGTGAGACCTGGGATGATCACCTGAATATTCTCGGAAAATTATTTTCGAGGCTGCGGTCTGCTAATATAACGGCTAGACCAAGTAAATGTTATTTTGGGTTTAATAAATTAAATTATCTTGGTCATGATATAGGTCAGAAGTGTATACGCCCCATGGAAAAGAAAATAGAAAGTATCAAAAATGCTAATCCTCCAGAAACGAAGAAACAGCTTAGATCATTTTTAGGCCTTGTTGGATATTACAGACAATTTATACCTAATTTTTCTGCAGTTGCCGTTCCTTTAACAGATTTGACTAAAAAAGGAAAACCTAATATATTAGAATGGGGAATGTCTCAAAATAATGCTTTTCATGCTTTAAAAGCAGCTTTAATGTCGACTCCAGTACTTCGTTTACCTGATTTTTCTAAGACTTTTATTCTTAGGTCTGATGCCAGTAACGTAGGAATTGGTGCCGTTTTATTACAAGAGTTTGACGATGATAAATTTCCAATTGCTTATGTCAGTAAAAAAATTACTTCCTAGGGAAACAAGGTATTCAGTTATAGAACGAGAATGCATGGCATTAATATGGGGTATAAATAAATTTCAGGAATATTTATATGGAACAGAATTTATTGTTGAAACTGATCATGAACCTCTTGTTTATATTAATAAAGCTAAAGTAAGTAATAATAGAATTATGAGATGGGCGCTTGCTTTACAACCTTTCAGATTCAAGATACGAGCGATAAAAGGAAAAGACAATGTGGGAGCAGATTATTTAAGTAGAGTTTATTAATTATATTTTATTTCAGAAAACTTCATAGAAGTTTCTTCTTGTGATCGGGGGGTGTTGTCACGTATGACAAGATCTTTATTAGATAAAGCTAATTTACATGGAGTTTGTCGAGGATGTACCAGATAATAGTTATATATTCACGCTGGTAATGCTTAATATGTCAAGGTCACAGGTATTTGTACATTATTATATTTCGTATATATGTTATTGTTATTTATTACAGTTTATGACAACTGGTGAACATGTTTCCAGATTGTGGTAATAAAGTTCGATTTATAAACATTAGATTTTATTGTTTATTTGTAAGATGTATGATAGTTAATATATGCAAAGGTGGAGTAATTCACATGTTTGGTTGCAGGTATGATTGCATTGAATGCATGTGGACTGCCTGTTTTGTTGTCGTGGTTTGATTGGTTGTGAGTGAAACTGTAGTTTACGTGGTGGTAGATATGAATTTATATAGTCACTCTAATGCTGGATTTTGGGAGAATCACATGTAACCATTAATTATCATTCATTCATGAATCATTCCTATAAATTATATTTCAACTAAATGGGTGTTTAGACTGTGTGTCGTTGGTTTAGACTGTGTGTCTTTATAATGGTAATCTGTGTGATTTATGAGTAATAATTAGTACAAATACTTGTAAGTATTGTTTGATTTTTGTAATGTTGATAATCATAGAAATGTAGAAATGTTTTGATTATATGTTAAACATTGTGTTATGTTTTATAGGTGACCTGATTCTGATTCTGATTCTGATTCTGATTTTGATTACGACATGATTATGTCCTGATTCTGTTTTTGATCATGTTAATGTGCTACGGTTAGTGTTACCGATATTGTTGCTGGGATCGTTACTGTTCCAGTTATTTTATGGTGTTAAAAATAATGAAACGATCTACATGAATAACTCATCTACCTTTTCATCTTAATCATCGTCTGAAATGTGCCGTGTAGAGCCATATAATTAGTGATTGCTGTGTGCGCGTGTATCACCAACTCATCGTCATCTCATCAACATTTAAATGTGATTAGTGCATGGTATTTTGAACCAGTGGCAGTGATATTAGAGAATAATTACATAATGATATATATATGTTATAACTGTATTATATGTTATATGTTGTAGTTATATAAAGATATTTAAATCATATTGTGTTTTTTATTAATGGCAACTATATAAGTACATGACCGTCAATCCGCCCCAAAAGAACCAAAGGTCCAATTTTGTGACATCTGGCGAGCTTGCCAGGATTTGACAACTTTGTACTTATTGGTTAACGTTAATAAATATTAGGATGCATCCATTAATTCAATAATTCATTAATTTATTTTATTGCTTGTAATGTTTTATAGATCGTAATATTAATATTGTATTTTATGTATGTTCATATTATTTAAAACGTTTTGCTAGCTTATAATTTGGTAATTGGATAGATTTGAGTTTTATTTGATAATTGAATAGTTCATTGTATAGTTTTAGTTCAGTTGGTTTATTTGTAGTTGCGATATCGAAATGGATTTAACTAAATTACTTAAGGCTGGTAAGGAGTTGGGTTGTGATGGGGAGGCTTTACGGACGTTTGTTGAGAATGAAAGACAGAGAGAAAATATTGAAAGAGATAGTTTGAGAGTTGAGAGGATTGAAGAGAAAGAAAGGAATTTAAGAGAGATTAATGCTAGAAAGGTATTGTGTGATACTGAAATACACCTTGAGACTATGAAACGCGAAAACACCGAAGTTAGTGCTAACCACGAGAGTACTCGCGCCGAAAATGTTCCCGTGCGGAAAATAATAATGAAGCTGCCGCCATATGATGATGGACGTGACGACATGCATGCCTATCTGAACCGATTTGAGAGGTATGCTGATGCTCAAGCTTTAGATGATGATTTAATGGCTGTTAATCTTGCTTCACTGTTACGAGGTAAAGCTCTTGATGTATATTCTAGACTATCTTCTGATCAATCCGCCCCAAAAGAACCAAAGGTCCAATTTTGTGACATTGATGATCTGAGGTTGACATTGTTAAACGCTAGGATTAATGCTATTGTGAATGAACATAAACTTAAAATGGAGATTCTGAGACAACACGTCCTCGAAAGATAATAAAACCCATTACAAAAACCAAAGAAATTTTATGGTGTTATACCTAAAACGAGTTCAAAACAAAACTTTTGTCATTCTGGAATGTGAGATATGTTTGGTTTTTTTTTATATATTCGACATAATCTTTTCGTTTTAATGTTTTGATACTGTAATGTATGTAATAAAGACATCATTTCAAAGTATATAATATATACTTTGATATGATGTCTTTATTGCGTTAGTTTTCTTGTAAACAAGGGCTGTTCACTGTTTCTAACGAAACAACGAAGACTAAGTGTATATCTACAAGCTGTTGAGTTTTTTGTAAGGTGATATCATATTTTAGCTACTCATTATTGTTCGATTTATATAGTGTTACATTACACAGGAGTGTTTCTAAGAGCAATCACGACAAAAACCATCCAAAAAACCTTTTTTTTTTTTCTTTTTTTTTTTTAAATAAATCAATATTTTACACGTCGCCATTTTCACGTGGTCACTCTGGAGGTCACAATATTGTCATTTGATTTGATGAAACTTAACAAAGTATAACTCCCCTGTCGATAACGTTGATATATCGGCTCGTCAGTTCCTCGGTGATGGCCCCTTTATTGTACGAAAAGTCGCTGTACCTCGTGGAAAATAGGGGGGGGGGGGGGGTGCGCATCTTACACGTCAACCACTTGCTATGTAAATCTTAACAACCCGGATGGAAGATGTTTTCGCAAGGTGACAGTATACTTTTAGTTGCTCTGCCAGAATACACGTATTCACCGGAACGCGTATTTCGGAAACGCCAATTAGTGACGCTTGAAAAACAAAATGGTTGGATTGCCAGGAAAGTATAGAAATCAAAGATTTATTTTCAAATGATATCGGGTGAGGTGTGTTTGGCATTGTCAATATAAATTGATTAAACACATTCGCAAATGGTTTTAGACTGCACCCTCGAACGAATTTTTCTTTGGCCTTTCCATTCTCGAAAAAAAATTTGTAATTTGGGTTATCTCCATGAAAATAGCACGCATAAAATTAATACACGGTGATTTTTTCACTAATTTTGAAGTTTGGGGCGTTATTGACCAATCGACAGTGCCTAATCGCAAAATTGTCCTTAATTAAACATGTTACAATGTAGAATAATACTAAATTTTGTAAAAAAAAAATTTTGTAAAAAAAATATAATTAATTTTGTAAAAAAAATATAATTAATTTTGTAAAAAAAATATAATTAATTTTGTAAAAAAAATATAATTAATTTTGTAAAAAAAAATATAATTAATTTTGTAAAAAAATAAAATTAATTTTGTAAAAGAATATAATTAATTTTGTGAAAAAAATATAATTAATTTTGTAAAAAAATAAAATTAATTTTGTAAAAGAATATAATTAATTTTGTAAAAAAATATAATTAATTTTGTAAAAAATATAATTAATTTTGTAAAAAATATAATTAATTTTGTAAAAAATATAATTAATTTTGTAAAAAATATAATTAATTTTGTAAAAAATATAATTAATTTTGTAAAAAATATAATTAATTTTGTAAAAAAAATAATTTAATTTCTTATTTTTGTAAAAACAAAACAAAACCCAAAATCTTATTTTTAGTATAAACGAAACAAAAAAAATATACTTATTTTTGTTACAAAAATTTTTTTTTTTTTTTGTAGAATATTTATTTTTTGTAGAATAGTTCTTATTTTTTTATTCTGTAAATTCGGTTTTTATAATTGTATAAATGAATTCTTTGTTTTTAACTTCTGTAGAGGGGTCGTCTATATATTAAGTTAAAAAAAACGCATTAACAAAAATGGATGCTTGGGTTACAATTTTGATGATAACAGACCCTACCCCTGTACATTCGACATACCTCTGCGTTTATAGTACTTTGATTTGATATCGAAACAGATAATACACCTTTCAAACTGCATGGTTGGGGGTTGTGTGTATGTTGGAGTTTGTAAGTTGTGTGTGTGATTAGACGTGTGTCGTTATTCGTCGATTTGGAGTTACCTTTACGGGATAAAATAGCCTTCGTCATCCTGAAAACACTGCAGATATTTTAGTCTCAACGGAATTAACACATTATTTGACGATTACTAGCTCGATGTATTAAACGGCACAGGCACGATCCAGACCATAAGAATTATAGGCTGGAATGATCTATTTCTTTTATTCACAACTATTTGAAACGGGGGTGAGGGTGAGTATCATTTGACAATTGTCCCTAACTGACATTCATTGATAAATCTTTTCTAAATGTACTTTCATTGACCATAACTCGATACATCGGAACTCCAGTTTTTAAATTGTGGTATCTGGCTGATTTATTATGACGGTTTAAATAATAGACACGCATTATTTTCCTGGGCGTATTCACGGCATAATATGTAATATGCACACTGGCCATTTAAACTTTAATACATGTGCAATTATTGCAATATATTCCGTTACCTAGTTCAACACATACGTGTACTTATAAACACGTGGTTTAAGTCAAACCAGTTCGACAAATTATCGTTTATTAAATACTGAAGAGAGTATTTAAAGTGCATCCCTTACTCCAGGAGTAAAAAAACCTGTAAATCATTATACGTGTTTTCGTGGTATAACTTTCTCCGAGGATACATCTATGTTGCTGGTGTTTTATCTCACCGTTGGGGGTATCGTTATGTTCCATGTTATGTATATTTCAGGTAGATAATAATTATAATATTGCAAAGTTTCTCATTAAGAACTCGTGTTATCTATAAACTCACGCATATGCTACTTTTGGTCTATGATTTTAGTATTTATATGAGGTCTATGTCTTTTTTTTCCATATCTAGAGGTCAGTATTAATATTTTGGTCTATGATTTTAGTGATTTAAAGTGCATCCCTTACTTCAGGAGTAAAAAAACCCTGTAAATCATTATAGGTGTTTTCGTGGTATAACTTTCTCCGAGGATACATCTATGTTGCTGGTGTTTTATCTCACCGTTGGGGGTATCGTTATGTTCCATGTTATGTATATTTCAGGTAGATAATAATTATAATATTGCAAAGTTTCTCATTAAGATTAATAAGAACTCGTGTTATCTATAAACTCACGCATATGCTACTTTTGGTCTATGATTTTAGTATTTATATGAGGTCTATGTCTTTTTTTTCCATATCTAGAGGTCAGTATTAATATTTTGGTCTATGGTTTTAGTATTTATATGAGATCTATGTCTTTTTTTCCCACATATAGAGGTCAGTATTAACATTCTGTTTAGTTATCGCCGTCTTTTGCTAGATATCTGATGAAAATATGTTATCAAATAATACATTAAAACTTTATGATTTCTATATATTTTGATATTTATCGAATTTGATGCAATTCGAGAAAGTTATTGATAAATCTGCTATTTTACACTCAAAACATATTTCTTAATGGAAAATCGGTTGTTTTAGTATTTATATATTTTTCACGGGATGTTTTAAAAAACCTCAAACGGAATATTACTCGAAACTAAACTTTTTGTTTTAGATAGAGTGAGAAATCAGACTAATAAATATATATTGACTTAGTAAAAACGAAAAATAAAAGCATTATTGATTCCAAAGTATAACGAAATCAAACACAATTGATAACTCGTTACTTTATCGCAACCCTCTTAATTTAACTATGGTTATATCATTTACTAGTGATATTTCAAGAATATAATACTTTACGTGTTTCGGGGGGCGAAAAAAAGTTCAAATAGATAATGAAAATACATCAAGAGAACTACACGAGTAAAGGCACGTTCTAATCACCATTTTTCTGAGAAAAATAAAATGTTATAAATATTTATAAAAAAAAACACAGTGAAGAATTATATACATTTTGTAATGAACAATTATGAAAAGATATTATTTGCTGTGCCGTTAAAATAAACTTCGGTGTGTCGGTGTGTGTGTGCGTGTTGGTGAGGTGGTGGTTTTTTGGTTGAGTGCTCCCTTTTCATCATTCCACAAGTAGAATGAACCGTCAAGCACGCGTCCTAGTCTTAAAGCAATAATTGTCATTCAAATTAGCCCTATTCAATAAATATAACTATAATTTGTACCCTTCAAAATTCGTTAAGCCGTACGATATAATTTCAATAGTTATTATAAAGCGTGTATGTAAATTTTATAGTTATTGTCGCTTTTTTAAAGCATTGCCTCTTGTTTTGTATGATGTTTTGAAAGTTTCAAACACATTTGAACGGAGCACGTAATTGATTTTACTAATTTTTTACAATATATATAGTTTGTAAATAAAATATGAGACCATTTCTTTATAGTTTTCAAATCTAACATCGGCAAACTTTGACCCGAAACGTCTTTATATACATATTTATCAGAGGTCCCGGTAGTTTTATGTTACTTTTATTGAAACGCGGGCTTATATTTCCCGATGTAAAAAAATATCTAGGTAATAAAAAATCACCCTTAGTTAATTGAACTTTAAAAGGTTTTGTAAAAGTAGAAGACGATTTGATATATTCGGGTAAATTATTCCAGTCACATGTCAAAAGAAAGCAAAAAAGTCTAAAGTAAGTCGTCGATAATATAGCGTTATGGTTCAGTGATAATTATTTCGATACGTAATATACTTATGCGTTGAAATAACACAAAAATGTTCTTAATCAACTATTAACAGCTATCGCGACCATTGTTTCAAAGGCTTTGAGAGTTGAAACATTTGTAGATGCTCTCTCGATAATTGTATTATCGTTTTGCCATGTCACACATTCACGTTGGGGCGCTCACGTGTGCTATGCTATTAATTTAACCCGGCTAAATTCGCCGAAGAGAAATGAATGAATGAATGAAATGGGGTTAAACGTCCTACACTTCTGCACCTAACCTTCGCCGAAGAGGATTCCTTTCCAGGTACAATACTTTGTTTTAATATTTATATTACTTCGTTTTTTAAATTTCAACTCATATGTATTTTGTTTTGTCCTTTTTTGATCCATGTTAACGTACCTCGAATACATTCTACTATGCTTAAGAATGATGGTAGGTACTGGAGACACCTATAAACAACTAATCACCTTACTTTAATTGTAAAAATAAAAATAAAAAAATAATTTTCTTTCATAATATCGATATAACTGAATGAAAGGGGTGGTGTTTTGTGAGGTAGACGGATTGAAATCTACCATCAGATCGGTAAATAATTTCACCAAATTGAAATGAATCAAAATAATTGAGAAAAAATGCAAATTATGAATAATTAATTATAAGTAATCATTTAAAATAACAAAACTACATGAACAAATACAATTAACTATACAATTGACTGGTAGGAATTTTAGGACTGGGGTTTGGGGTATGGTACGACCAAAAAAGACACGGGTTGTGTGGCGACACGTGGGCGAGGCGACGCGGGTGACATATGCTGTACAAATAAAACATTTCGCGAACCCATATTCATATGAACAAAGGGTGGGGGGAGGGCGCCGCTATCCATCATTCAAATTACGACGCGTGATTCAACCATTGTCGTAAGTATCGCGAGAGGTACTACAATGTGATTGTCTAAATCTTCCCCGTATTATTAAGTGCTTAGTGTGTATGTTAATAAGCTTGATAAAGTTTTCTGATATAATGCAAGAAAAGAACGGGGGGGGGGGAGAGTGTATAATTCGGGAATGTATTGGGAATGTATTTATTTATTGATTATTGTTTTATTAGTATATGTGTCTAGTAAATGTGGGTTTTTGTAGTGTTTTTTATTTTTACTTTTATCGTATTCCCACACGAATACAGACAAACAGCTTGCCCCCACCCCTCTCATTTCATTCATTCATTAGATTTGGGTGCGGGGGAGGAGGGGGCGGTATAGATCGAAGAAACCAACCCCTGATTTAAAAGGCCAATCCGCAGCGGATTGGAATGAAATACTAAGTCAGAGGCGGAAACACGAATGTACATAATCCACAACTACTGGTGGCTACCCCTGTAGCTATACTGATATTTTCTTTAAAATAATCCAAAAAATAATCTTAATGAAAAAATGAAAATATATTCAAAAAAGGCTATTGTTAGTTTCTTAGCTTTGGCTCTAATTGAAGCGTGTAAGGGTATTAAATACACGTAGACTGTATTAAATACACGTGAGGATTGGTTGTCACGACAACGGACTGAGGGGGTGGGTATAGTAACCGAGAGGAGAGGTGGGGTCCTAATGCATGCCCGTGTCTTTAAAAATAGGGGCAATGACCCCCCTCCAAACAATTAAAACAATACGCGACCCCAACCTGACCTCATTACCAAAAGGCAAACACGGTCAAAGGGCGATCTAGAAATCAATACCCCCATTCATATCCATAACTAATACCCATTGTTTGGTCAAATAGACGCTTATGGCCTAAAACGCACGTTCTACTAAACTTTTGATGAACCCACGCCTAAAAAAATAGGGTAATCCCCACCCCTCCAAACAATACGTGACCCAAACCTCACCGAGTCAAACGCGGTCACAGGTGCAACTAAAAAGTCAATAACCCATTCATATCCATAAATAATCCCCATTGTTTGGACAACAATACCCCTATTCAAATCTATTAATAGAACAATAGAAGGAGTGATTGATGAAGTTTAGCGTCAACACAACTAGGGTCATTTTGAGACTAATACAAAATGCCAACGAATTGAAACAGAAGTCTTGTTCAAAGACAACAAAAAATGCTTATGCCTCTCAACTTAATTGTTTTTATCGTTGTTGTGATCTTTTTGCGTAATACCTATCCCAGCTACACATACGCTGCTCAGATGTATGTGGTATATCTTTACCATGTCAAACACTATCGTTATGCTACTATATGACAATATCTTAATGTCATTTCGCATTTACATAAAGCTGATAATAAATGGAATAATAGACAATTATTGTTAGGTATTGAAAGAGATACCAGTCTCCTGTTGATACAATAACACCGGAAATTTTACTCAAATTTAGAACATTGCTTAATTTTGTACATCAGTTTGACCAAGACTTTTGTGTTGCTTGCCTGATTGCCAAAGTCTGCATTTGACCCTACCAAGGATTTGCGGCGCATGGATGCCTTTTCATATCCTTTTGGGTTAGTAGTCAATATATGGAATACAAAAACTCTTTTTTTTAATATATATATAAACAATATTTATTCAGAAAAACTGAAAGGATTGGGGAACAGGACCACTCTCCAAAACAAAATTATAACATATTTATATTGTAATAAATGTTACATTTATAAATAAGAAGATGAGTAAAGTTAAGTAATTCTAAATTTTATGAATTTATTAATTAATAATATGTATGTATATGTATTGCTTCCCTGTTATTATTATAAATATTACATACATTAAAATTAAAAATTAACAATGTGGATTCAATTAATTGAAGTAACGTACCCTATCATAAATTTTATGAATTAATAAATTAATAATATGTATATGTACTGCTACCCTGTTATTATTATAAATATTAAATAAATTAAAATTAAAAATTAACAATGTGGATTCAATTAAGTAAAGTGATGTACCCTATCATAAATTTTAAATTTAATGAATTAATAAATTAATAATAATAATAAGTCTTTATTCAAGAAAACTTCCGTAAAGTTACATGAAGGGTATTAACACTAATAGGTTACAAGAAATAATATTAAGATACATTTACATTGTATTATTGACATTGGAATGAACAGAGTATATTATACAATTTGATCAGTTCAGGATAATTACCTTGTTATTTAAAACGTCGGAGGATAAGTTTGACAAATTTACATAAATTTAAGATTTCATTCTCGTTATTAAATAAGTTACACATCTGTAGGGTTGATTGTCTATTTACATATTTTGTAGCAATATATTTACTTCTGTCTGTTTTAAAGAATTGACATTCAAAAAGATAATGCTATTCGTCGCCCAAGTTGTTGGAGTTACACAGATGACAAATCCGGTCTTCTCTGGCAATTTAAAGAAGAATACATAATTCGATTGGTAACTTACGACTTCTACAACGAAATTTACACATTGGAATTATCAGGTTAGCGGGTTGGAGTAAAAATAGACTTAAAGATACGGTAGTTTGCACATTTAGAGCTTTCATTAATTTGACTATGCCATAGTTGTTGGTATGGATCTCTAAGTCTAGTTTTGAGATTTGATTTCAACCAGTTAATATTACTCTCACTTGGATTAGTCCAAATGTACGAGAAACCTGACTCGTTCAACACGCGCTTAATATAACTAACCCATTCATTAGAATCATTAGTGCTTAGAGTTAATTTATACAACGTATAAGATAGCTTGTTTTCACTTCCTGTCACTGTTTTAAAGGGACAATAATACTCATGCTGGCTTGATAGGTTCCGAAAAAAAAAATAGCCTTGATCTAACTACTAGATGTTTAAGTGTCCTACCTGTTGTGTAAATTATCCATTATAGCCTACCTTACTTGTCCAGAGGGTTCGAAAATATGTTTAATTCCAAGTTGCATTTGAAAGTGCTTACGTAAGGCTTTTCAATACATGTTACGGCATGTAGTTGAATTTTTCCAATTTTTAAAATAAGGTCTGTTAAGATGAAATTTGTATCATTTTTTAATTGAAATATTGTAAAATAGTACAATTTATTGACCAGAATAAAGATTGGAACATACAGTGACCACAGACTGACCAGCATAGAGCCTATATACCTATAGCACGTAGACGTTCTACATTTGAAAGGCGCATGATTTTCCAACAAAGATGAAAATAACAATTTTAATTTGTTTTTCCAGTTCAAGTTACGTGTGCGTGTTCAGGTTGACCTCACGAGTTTTTGTTTGCACATCTTTCAATGCTCAAACCTTACGTGATCCACGTGACTTTACAATTTTATGAAATTAAAGGCTTCTTACTACTAACTATAGTTAGAAACACTTTGAAATTTAAAAGTTTAAATTTGGCTGAGTATATATCAAGTGTAGACAAATTTCCCATGTCCCCGTTCGCTACCGCTGGAATTGTTCTGATTCTACGGAGAATGCTCTCTATTCCGCGGGTTCATTAGTCTATCGATATCAGTTATTAGGGCTAGGCTTGGGTTAATGGCAAAAAATCGTTGTTCCAAAAGGAGATCCTGTAATTCACAGTAAAGCGGGAACGATTGAATGTAAAACAGTTTATATACATTCCTATTACATTATTATATGTGTTGCGACCCATTTGTGCCAATTTCTAGGTCCAAAATATTAGCGATTTAGCTCCTTTAAATGGAATTAGTACGTAGATTTGTCGATCAGCATACTGTCAGCATATAACTATATGACGTCATACTACTTGCTGTCCAGGCACATAATAATATTATTTCTCTCATCTCACACTGCATGACGTATGCCCGTCTTAATTAGCCCACTTTGGTCCAATACAGTAGGACGTTAAACTCCATTTCATTTTATTTCTGACACCAAACCACAGACTGAAACGCCCAAACACTAATAGACAAACATCTTTAATTTTGTTTATTTCAGATTTAAAAGAAACATGTTATTTTTATTCAAATGGTTAATATCTCTTTAACGATATACAAGTAATTTTAATTATTTTATTTCATTGGTGTTATCTCAAATAACGTATGCATGGAAATTATTTTTTCAGCGTAATATTAAAGATATATTATACTCATGTACGTCACGGTTATACATTAACCGACGTTTTGCAGACAAGTCGGGCGCTGGTTTTATCGCATAACGTATTACTCCATATGCCGCTGGAAACGAAGAGTCTGGTACAATCTCCATCTGCAGCCTTTGAAGACCACGGTGCGTACGTTGTTGTTTCTCCATCTTGCCACTCGAACTGATCATTTGCCGAACTGTATTTGTATGCTGAATAAAATAATCAAAGAATTATTTCCAATACCCCAGCATCTCACAGTAAATAACTAATCTAAGTGCCCAAAGAACCATATACATTTGTATATACATAGAGAGATTCTGACGTGTCAGACACGGTATTTCGGCAATTTAAAACTATTTAGGCGTTGGGTGTGTAATACTAAACCCATCGTGATACATGTGGCGCTTTTTAATTAGATTCTATCATTTTGCGTCAGATCTTTAAGCCGCTGTACTAAATTTTAAAATCCAAACAATGCTTTGCTGTCCATATTTGTCTATAATTCAGATAGGGGTCTTTTTTTGACGTCTTGTATTACAAGGTCAAAGAGTTGTTTTAATTGTTCTACTAATAAAACCGAACTTTATCCTTGTGCTGTGGATCACGTGGGTAAGACGCCGGCTCGCTAGCTTGGAGGTCGGGTGTTCGATCCCTGCATTGGCCGAGAAAGTTCATTCAGATTGTCCGGCTTGGTTTCCTCCTTGTCAGTGATGCAGGACGGAGGGCCTGACAAATACACTGTTTGGCGTATACCCGTCTTCATTAGCCCAGTTTAGGAGCAAAACAGTAGGACGTTAAACCCCATTTTATTTCATTTCCTTTATCCTTGTTCTGGATAAAGCAACAATAATGGGCTGTTATTCAAGAGTAGCTATTTATAGAATATTCAACCGGTTAAGTTAAACATACACTATGCATGAGCTCAATATGTCCATTGCAGGTCTTTCTTTAGGCCTGAAATATTATCTAAATTATTATTAAGACATTATTTAACTGATCTAGACCACAATCAACTGTCCAACTTACTGCACAACTTTCATTCATGATTTAATCATAAAATGGATAAGTGAGCCTATGCTTTTTACCGTAACTACTCTCGTATTGATCATCGAGGCTAGGCTGAAAATATAATCGCTTTACAATTTCCCTTTACATTATTTAGTTTTTAACTATTATAGTGAGAACTGTCAGCTGTTTATATAATCTCCCATAACGTATCTTTAAGGAAATAACTTGCTTTATACAGTACTTGCCAAGTAATACGGAACCCTTCTGTTGTGGGTCATAGTCAGCCACAAATGTTCTTACTGCTTCGTTTTCTTCCGCATTTTCGATGGAGAGAATCGACATGAATTCGCTGAAATTAATTCGAAAGCATTTCAAAGAAATTAGTCAATTTAAAAAAAAAACAACTCTATTTGGATACAATATGTTTTATAACGCTAAAATATTTAATCAACTATTTGTCGTCATCATTATCGGCTACTATTTCGTAATCGTAATCTGTTAGCGCAACTTCAAAGGAGGGGAAATTGGCAAGTCATAGTAATCTGCATGCAATACATAAAAAATGTATAAGCGATGCAAATGTTAGAGAGGAAGGAAAGACAGAAGAGCGAAAAGTGCCCCAGGGAAATGGGCAATTTATGTTTCTTGTTAGTCCACCATTCCGCGTAAGCAAGACGGTATAAAATTTATACATAATTTTAAGAATTTAAAGCACGACTGAATACTTATTCGATAAACAACGAGGCTAAGTGGGTAAGACGCTGGTTCGCTAGCCTTCAGGTTGGGTGTTCAATCACTGCATTGGCCGACAATGTTCATCTAGAATCTCCGGCGTGGTTCCCCCTTGTCCGTGATGCAGGACGGAGGTCCTGATAAGGACAGCTGTCTAGTCGGATGGGATAAACACATTGGCGTGCACGTAAAGATCCCTTGGCAGTGGAATTCGATATAAGAGTAGACCATAGTGCCACTGCCCGGGCGTATGCCCATGCCCGTCTTCATTAGCCCAGTTCAGAGCAGAACATTAGGACGTTAAGCCTCATTTTATTTTTTATTTATATTTGTTCGGTTTGTGGGAATTAGTGTGACTTACCCGTTACAATATTCCTCTGCTTCTGTATACGACTTTACAGTTACATCCTCGAATAAATAACAGCTATTACCGATATGTTTCCAACCTAAATACAAAATAGATGTATATCAACCACATGAAAGAAGTTATTCGTAGCCGCATAAGGGTTATTGGAAGGGTTGGACAATTTTTAGTGGGACAATCTGTATACTAGACAAGCACGAGGGTTAAGTTTAAGAAGCTGCAGACGGATTAATATAAGCTTTATACGTTGTTTACCTATCTTAATAATTTATTGTATATTGTATGTAATTATATGTTAAATAAATACTGTTTAAATCAAGTTTTGGGCAAATGATTTATATTATAGAGAATTCCCGTTAAATTCATTAAAGAATACACGTTTGGTACACACCAAGGCTTATTTCCTATAATATTTATCAGACTAATAATACCTTTGATATAAACATATATAGGTATACAGTTTTATTGTCTAAAATGTTTACCTGTTCGGCAAGGTGTTGTGGCATAATCTGTAAATATTAAATATAATATTGTGTAGAAAAAAAAAAGAATTGTAAATATAAGTAGTAGCATTTATACTGATGAATTTCGGAATGTTACCGAGTTAATGAAACCTTTTAGACATCTGTTAAAATTAGCCGAGAAATTAAAACGGTTTTATCATATAATGTATACCAATAAAAAATAACATAGGACCAAGGACTGGGCCTTGTTCTAAACAAAATCGTAAAACTTAATTTAGACAGACAATGACTATTTACAACAATAGTCTTTGCCCTTAAAAATAAACCTTTAAAAGCTATAGCAAAATATAATAACATTAATAATATAGGGTTATCGAGTGAACGTAAAATATACACAAAATATAATAACATTAATAATATACATGTAGGTTTATCGAGTGAACGTAAAATATCCTCAAAATATATAACATTAATAATATAGGTTTATCGAGTGAACGTAAAATATTCTCAAAATAAAAAAACCCATTAATAATATAGGGTTATCGAGTGAACGTTAAATATCCTCATCATAATAATAATAATAATGTCCTAAAATCCAACCGAAGCAGCTCTTTGGTAACATTATGGTCAATTAAAAGAAAAACGCTAGTTAAAAGGATTACGCGATCAGCAATTAAAAGAAAACGTTTCTAAAAAGTTGGATTTTACGATTCCTTTTGAAACTGTCAATTTATACATTGCACATTACTTGAGTTCTTTTCGAAAATCATTGGAATTCAACAGTCATACTGTCGTAAAAGCAAAGGAGCGTCTACCGAAGTAAAGTATCATCAGAGACAAACTTGCTAGTGTTTAATTATGACTGTAAAACATCTGAAAATAATGTTCTTATTATGTCTCTACGTTCCTTCTATGCTTACTGTTTATATTGTTATAAGTAAACTTACCGAAAAGACAAATAGCTCCATTTTTGTCGCCTGACTTTATGCTTATTGGGTTATAATAATTGTTGAACTGCATCTCTAAAAATAATTAGTTAAAGGTTATAAAGGTCCAGCAATAATTAATTAGCTATGGGATTAAAACTTAATCACCAAAATAAACAGTTTCGTTTAACATAGAATACTAGAGGACGAACAGAACTTAAGGCTTAACCAAGGAGGGTAAGCATTCGCCATGGTCTGCACGGGATACCAATTCGTATTCCTAATAGGTAATAGGGACCTTTTGTATCCTCTAACACGCGCTTTCGCAATCCGACGAACGATAATAGCTAGATGGTGTTACTTTCCTCTCCATGAACTTCTCAGTCAAGGTAAAGTTTTCAAGTTTCCAATCGATTTTTGGGCAAATGTAAAACAAATCAAGAATAATATTGCTTTTATGCACATTCTACAAACTCTACACAATCAGCAATATACACAAGGCCTCGAAAAATGGTGGAGAAATTCAATATATGAGACAAGAAACATATTCGTTTACATACCTACGTAAATCCAGATACAGACATCAGAAATACACACGAATCGATGACGTTTTCGTTTTCGTACCGATGCAAAAGGTCCCTTCTACCAGTAATATCAGTATCACAACAGCAGTAACATACACCAAATAGTACTTCTGACAATAGCGGAACAGTAGTAAGGTAACATGTGTTTACTATAGAAGGTATTGCCACTGTGGATATATCTTAGTTGAAAAGGAAGTCGCGGGGGCTCAGTAAGCTGTAAGCTCGTTAACCTGGAGGCCCCCGGTCCCATCTCCGGTGTTGGTCGAGAGGTTCCTTGGGATTCCTCAGCGTAGTGCCCCCTTGTCGGTGGTGCAGAGTTGAGGATCTGACACATAACGGTGTCTAGCCGTTTGGATGGGAATACAAACTGAGATGAACATGTCAAACGATGACCTCATATGCTTATCTGGAGAGCACGCGCAATAATACTATCGGTGTAGGCTGGAATAACAAGATCGCCATTCGATTGGGACTGTTGGCGTATTTCGTCTAACATAACGGATTATAAATTATTGTAAAAACAGAAACGATTGAATGTAAGTTTATATACATTCATATTACTTTATTAAATATAAATAAGTTGCGACCCATTTGTGTCAGTTCTATGTCCAAAATTTTTGCGATTCAGCGCCTTTAAAGTTCAACATACCCATGAAAGTTGCCTCACTGTCACCTACTTCATCAACCCAATAATCTGTGTCAGTTTGTCCAAATCTATAAATATGATTTCTTATTTCACGCTGCAAACATTTAAAGACATTAAATATATTTAAAAGTAGTGGAAAGGGTTATTTTTTATCCAATTGTATAATTTGATAAAATCTTGGATTACGATAACAATTTCACCAGTTTAAACCCCGAAAAAACGTCCCTTTAGAAAAGGGGGGTTGGATGCATTCGGCAAACTTCGACAGATTCCGGTACCCTTCGTAACCCTACATCTAGACGTTGATGTATGACAGTAATTGATATGTGCCACACTGATCCGGCAGTGAATATTCGCTTGGCCGCTAGTATCACTGATAAAGATGACATTTATGCGTCTTAATTCGGCAAAATATTTTATTTTTTTCCTGCAACAAATTAAATTCTAAAACATTTATTTGAAGTATAAGAAAAAAATAATAAAGGTGTTTGAAGTATATCTGGATAACAAATATTCCATACTTAGCTTAAATAGATACAGAAGTAATCAGTTTTGCCGTTATGGACGCCATCTTAATTTGTTGGTAAACATTAGAAAGTGACGTCACCCATTGAACTATAGCGGTCTGACCTTTCAAAGGTCAGTCATCTTGGACAAAGATAAAAGCCGGCTGTCTTTTAATTTGTAAAACAAATTAGATATGTACCTACGACCCTACATTTTGATGCGGCTAGTCGACTACTGATTTACTTTAACAGGAAAACGTGCCGCTTTTATAAAAAGTCCCAAAATGGAAGCCATTTTTTAGTTTGTTGATAATATAATCTCCATGGGGGCAGCCATTGTTTATCCGGGTCCTTTAAAATAGTTCTTAAATGGCGGAATTCGTCATACATCCGAGATTTGCCGAATGGGGTTGGATGGCCGAATGTTAAGCACATGCGCGTTGTACCATAAAGCTTGTCATTGAGTAAACTGGCGTGGTTTCAAATATCTGGTTGTACGTGACAAGGAGTATGGTCACCTGTCAAACCTCGTGGGTTTCCTCCGTGTCCTCCGGTTTCCTCTTACTGCTAAAGACCCCTACGCGCAAGAAATATTGAAATAAAATTAAACCATATGTTAGTCAACTGGCGTTGTTTCAATTCCCCGGGTCCTCTGGTTTACTCCCTCTGCTAAAATACCCCTACGCGCAAGCAAATTAGTGAAATAAACTTAAACCGAAATGACCTAGTTTGTGTCGAGTTGACGTTGAACCCCATTTTTTTTCTCTCTCTCTCCCTCTCTCTCACTCTCTCCATCCCTTAATAAAAGATTGGTTCAACTTACAATATTTATACATAATCTGTCAATATTGGTACTTACTTGGGTGCCGAGATCAGGTATAGGTGCCAAAATTCCTCCCATTCTGTAGCAGAGATATTTTGATTTGATGAAGCTGTCAAACTGATTGACTACAGCATAACATTTTCCTCCACTTCCTATACGATGTCCAACATTATTTTCTCCGCATGTTTGTGTCACTAGGAATATACAAAAAGAAATTTGTTTAATGAAAAAAATCTAAATGTACATACATCGTCTGCGATCTACAAACTTTCACAAATTAGTTTCCTGGATGTTTTGATCAATGGGGGAAGACGTGGCTAAGTGGGTAAGACGCTGGCTCGCTAGTCTGTAGATTGGGTGTTCGATTACTGCATTGACCGACAAAGTTCATCTAGATTTTCCTGTGTGGTTTCCACTTTTCAGTGATGCAGCACGGGGGTCAGACAAGGACAGCTGTCTAGTTGTTCAGATGGTACGAAAAACCGAGGTCCCGTGTACACATTGGCGTACACGTAACAGATCCCTTGGCAGTTTGGAAGGTCGTAGCGCCGCTGCCCGGGCAAACTTGTACTCATAGCACACTGTTTAGGATCAGAACAGTGGGACGTTAAACCCCATTTTATTTTCGTTTTGATCTATCTTTACGTCAAATATAGATACGGTGGCTGATAAGGGACATGAAAATTACAAATGACTTGGGTGAAAATTAGAAAAATTATATTTGAAATTGATTTGGGTGGAAATTATAATTTACTTCAGTGAAAATTATAAAAAACAACAAATTACATTGAAAATTGGAAAACTTGGGTGGAAATTAAAATTGACTCGGATGGAAATCAAAATTAACTTGGGTGAAAATTTAAAAAAAAACAATTTATATTAAAATTGACTAGGGCAAGGCGAATATTATTTTTAAAAAAATTTTCATGTCCCTTATCAGCCACCGTACATAGATATGAAGAGGTGGAGGGTTGACCCAACAATGTACGGCTGCCCCCCCCCCCCCGGATCCATCACTTGATTTGATATTTGTTTTTGTATTTCTTGCAATGTCTGTTTAGTTTGCCTTGTCTCCGGGTTTGTCTTATCGGGGGGTTATGTGACTAAATTGGTAAGACGCTGACTCGCTACCTGGAGGTCGGTTTAAACCCCTGCATTGGCCGACAAAAGTCATCCAGATTTTCCGGCGTAGTTCCCACTTGTCAGTGATGCAGGACGGAGAGTCTGACAAGGAAAGATGTCTAGTCGTTCGGATGGGACGAAAAACCGAGGTCCCGTGTACACATTGGCGTGTACGTAAAAGATCCTTTGGCAGTTGGAATTCGATATAAGAGTAGCCCTGGCGAAATTTTCCTAATAGCAGAACATTAGGACGTTAAACCCCATTTCATTTCATTTTGTCTTATCGGTTTTATCTTGTCTGTAATGCGATCATCCTCCTTTAGTTACTATTATAGTTTACATATAGTGTTCCCTGATATAGATGCTTATAATAAGAGGAAATAAACATTTAACAACGTCATCGCTAATAATTTAAAAAATACATTATGTGAATTTAGATAAAGAGATGACAGTTCTCACTATAATAGTTAATGACTAGATAATTTTAGTCAAATTGATCAAGACGAGTATGTAGCGATTGCATTTTGGGCCTATCCTCGATTATCATTACTAAAGTCGGTACTAATCCAGAAAAAAATCGCAGGTTAGCGATGACACCGAGAGTTGATTATGGTCTGGATAAGTTAATCAATGTCTAATTAATAATATAGATAACATTTTAGGCCCAAAGAATGACCTGCAATATACAGATTTAGCTCTTGCACAATCTAAATGTTCAGCTATTTTATCAACCTACCTTTTAATCTGTAAACAGATATTTTCCTACTTCATTCTTTGAGAATAGAACTATGCCCTAAATGTCTGCCATATCCCAAAATTAGTCTACTTTTTTGTAATGCACAGACAGTATTTTTTTTTCAGTTTTATTAAATGTAAGCAGAATAAATCCTTAATCCTTGCGTTTTCGACTAAAATCGTCGATTTATGACATAAATTGTCGGTCAACTAGCTTAGTGTATGTTCTCATGCGGAACTAACTGTAGACAGACAGCCTAAGTTTAGTATGCCTACCTTTGTCAGAATCAAATGTGTGACAAGTTTGAGTGAGCTCGGGAGCTGTAATCAGAAGTTCTGCTGGATCAACAGCACCACGTCCCTGTAAAAATACATCGTCATATTTATAAACTTCTATATAATATGGGGGTTAGATGGCCGAATGGGTGGTATCATAAAGCCGGTCATTGAATTAACTGCCGTGGTTTCGAATCCCCGGTTGTACGTAGGGTCGCCTGTCCAACCTCGTGGGTTTTCTCCGGGTCCTCCGGTTTCCTCCTACTGCTAAAACGCTCTACGCGCAAGCGAATATTGAAATAAAATTCAACCATATGTTAGTCCCGAAATGACCTAGTGCTTTTATATTTATGGGTATATGTCTAGTATTGCACATTTAAATGTCGTCGGTTAACAGCTTAGAACGTCTGCCTCAATCATGCATTCAAAGGTGGGGTAGAGGGGCTACTCTTTATACATTTCCCTTTCTAGAGTTTTTAATGATTTATATGTCCATCGTATTTAAAAGCATAATGTTTAATCACGTGGGTTATTCACTTTAAATCGGGAAACGTTTGTAATGTAAACAGGCATGCACCAAGAGGTACATTTTACCCCTGCAGCGGCGTTTCCAACTACTGTTCATTGTCGTGTTACGCCCCACCCGAATCAGGCCCGTAACTAAAAAGGGGGGGGGGTCTGTAAAACATTAAATATGGGCTACATTGTCCGTTAATTTACAGCACCCCTGAGAACATTTGCCGTTGTTCTGATCTTGTTACGACCTTCATCCTGGATGGACAACCTGGTTTGTATTAACGCTTGTGTTTGAATTTACAATATTGTTCGACGTCATATTTAAAACGACCCCAAATTAATACAAAACACATGATTCCATTTTGAAGATCCATTCGTAATAACAGGAGTAAAATATGCGATCTTGTCAGCCATTTGCAATTATTAGCCAGTACGTGGATTGTAGAAGAAATAATATTGGTAATTACATCAATCTCCGCTCGTACACAATCTCCGCTCGGTGGAGTTATCGGTTTCTGAAATAAACATAATTTTTGTTTTTTAAAGTTACAATTTCATATTTTTAAGTTATGTTTTTAAAATGTATTAAATAAAAAACCCAAAATAGATGGTATCTATAAACAGTCCTACCTTGTTAAAGTATAATTTTATTAATCATAATAATTCACCATTGCCAGTTGAGAAATTGGCAAAAATATCATTTTCAACTTCAAATTCAAACGTTTGAAGATAGCTAGTCCATGGTCGGGAATAGGAAAACAAGGGAGGTAATTGTGTCATTATTTCCGGTGTGAATGGGTCTTAAGTGTGAGAATGACACCAATGATCGTATAATAGTGAGTTGACAACCCATTGAACAATATACATAGAAATAATTAGGTCTTGGCTTTCTTAGAATATATGAAATTCTCGCTTTAAAACATGCTGCAAGTGATATTATTTTTTGATTGAAGAGATATTGCTACTAGCACATGGTTAATTCTTGAGATGAATAGTCCGACTATGTATAGCACAGGGGAATGCTCACTAGTCCGTAGGTTTATTAGTCCACCGATATCTGTATTGATTCTGGTCATGAATGGTTGATTCTTGTGAAAAAATGAACGATCCAACAGAAGATAGGACAGGAATAAGAAGTCGATAATGGTTAATTAAGTAAAATACGCATCGTCAGTGAAATGAAATGGGGATTAACGTCCTACTGTTCTGCTCCGAACTGGGCCAATGAAGACGGACCTACGCCCTACTGTGTGCTATGAGGGATATTTTTCACGGCCTAATCTTATATCGAATTCTAACTGCCAATGAATCTTTTAAGTGCACGCCAATGTAAACATCATCTCAGAACGATCGAACATCCGATCTCTAGGCTACCGAGCCAGCGTCTTGGCCACTTAGCGCACCGTAGCCCCCGAGGTTCAGTGAATCTCTGGGGATTATTCTATCACTGTTATAAAAACACGTATGTAGAACACTGCGGTTTTCTAGAGTTAAATTCATTATAAAAATGACAGTCTAAGTCAGGTTGGTCCGAATGGCAGTTTGAGATAGACGAAATATATGTAAAGATGGTGTAACAAAGGATAATGTACCTTGTTTATTTAGCTGTTTTGGAGAGAGAAAAAGACATGAGGTTAAACGTCCAGTCGACACAAACTAGGTCATTTCAGGAGTAACATGTCGTTCAATTTTATTTCAATAATTCGCTTGCGCGTAGGGGTCTTTAACAGTGGGAGGAAACCGGAGGACCCGGATAAAACCCACGATGTTGGACAGGCAACCCTACTCAGTGTCACGTACAACTAGGCAATCGAAACCCCGCCAGTTGACTCCATGACAGGCTTTATGTTGCAGCACGCTCGTGCTAACCATTCGGCCATCCACCCCAACCACCCCCACCCCCTACCTGTTGTGGTATAGAATTTATTTGGACACCGATGACCGTTGTGTATTTCCTGTCTTGATCGACCGTTGTGTCGCATAATGGTGTCACATCGTTTGTTTGGAGGTATGGCCCAAGGCGATATAGTATTACATGTATACACAATTAAAACCTACCGGCGATTGGGGAGTAACTTTATACGGTCCATTGACGTAGGCGTCTTGGAAACAATCTATAGGCTCTGTACCACCATCATTACGTTTAATTTGTATGCTTGGACATTCGAATTTTGGACAATCTTCGTCGAAATTGGTTGTTTCGTCCGTTCCATCAAATCGGAGAAAAAATAACCTAAAATAGTTTATGAAACATTGTGAATATTACTATTAAAGTCACGCATCCGATTTGATTATTTGTAATGTTACTGGGCAAAATGTTATTCAAAATATAATAATTTGACCTCAAACAAGTAGTTTTCTACATAAAACTGCTTTTCTAATTTTCAACTCCCTAAACATATAACGTACAGGTTGAGGTCAGATCGCAGAAACTTGGCGTTTGTTTTGTACATCGCAAAAGAAACGTCGCGATCATGATGGTACTCAGTGCTATTAAATGTTACGATGTGCGCGACAAAACATCATCACCAGAGTATTACAAATGTTAGTACATGATAATCTTCACAGTTAACTGACCATTACCTTTTCATTAACGGGGATGCTAAATGGTTTTGAAATATTAATAACTATTCGAGTGCTTGATAAAATATATATTTCTCATTCTTATTTTTATTACAATTACATGAGGATTTAGTTGCTTTGTTGTACTAACTGTAACCGATGTTGGGCTATTTTATTCGGTTTTGCAACCGACTCAATTAAATTTTTTAGCACTATTTCACACTATAACGCTTATCTTCTAACTATGTATATGATATACGATGACAAAATAGATTTTAACCTGATATATTGCCAGGTCATAGCAAATTCCGCATTGATTGATTTACAGGGTATTTACATGTTAATACGGATTGGTCAATAATATTTTGTTACTGTCTATTTATTTTAAACTTGTTCCACGAAGAAGCGGATAGACACAGGGCGCGATTATTTCATACATTTGGTTACTCAAATACGTTTGTGTATCTCAAGATTTCAATGATGCACATTATGAACCCCACAGATGCTTTGAGCAAGAGGCGCCCACATGTTTCCCAAACTGTGGAAGAAAGCGCCCAAACCATAGGAAGTTTGATTTAAATGTTAGGGCTGGTAAAACAGACCAGAATTAATATCAGAGCCACTGTTCCGATTATCTAAACGGTTTTAATTACACGGGAAATGACGTTTCTTAAAAGTTGAAGGTCACCTTTAAAGCAGCATCGCAGGTCTATTTGAATTTAAAGAGAGAGAGAGGGGGAATTGGGTTTAACGTCCACTCGATAAAAAACTAGGTTATTTCGGGGCTAACATATGGTTTAATTTTTTTAACTTTTACGATTATCTAAACGGTTTTAATTACACGGGAAATGACGTTTCTTAAAAGTTGAAGGTCACCTTTAAAGCAGCATCGCAGGTCTATTTGAATTTAAAGAGAGAGAGAGGGGAATTGGGTTTAACGTCCACTCGATAAAAAACTAGGTTATTTCGGGGCTAACATATGGTTTAATTTTTTCAATAGTTCGCTTGTGCGTAGGGTCTTTAGCAGTGGGAGGAAACCGAAGGACCCGGAGAAAACCCATAAGGTTGTATACGCGACCCTACTCCTTGTCACGTAAAACCGGGGATTCGAAACCACGCCAGTCCATTTGAATTTAAAATTGTTCTAAAGGTAGATATGATATAGTTCTTTCAACCGTTTTTTTTTCAAGTTAACCAATAATATACATAGGTACATACCCGCGAGAACTGTCCCAGAAATAAGCTCTTCCGGTTGTGTCTGCCTCTAGGTCGGCCATACTGTTAACAGATATAGCAGGGTTTTTTTCATCAATTTCAGGGTATCTTCCAGTTATAGTAAAACTTGTAGTTCCTTTTGGAAAACAAAGTGCCAGACGAATATATGATCCACTGAAATAACAGATATGGGGAATTTAAAGATATGTTAAAAGTAGAGTATCAATGTACATAAATATAATGCTATACAATCTGTGTCCATTACAATAAATGCAATTAAATCATATTCACATTCTTCAATAATATAGTAAAAATAACAATAGTCTAATTATATGCTGTCATATTAAAATGCCTTCTATAATAAAAAGGTTTTAAGTCTGGATCTAAACACAGCAATATCTGGAGAGTTCTGTATTTCCAGTGGCAGATCATTCCACTCTGTAGGAAAAAGTCCTTTGTCCAATACGGACTGTTTTAGACGTAGGCATTACAAGGAGTTTCTTATATACATACCTTAAGGTCCTTTCAGGAGTATATGATTGTAAGAGATAAATCAAATATTTTGGGTAAGTGCAATTTACACATTGAAATGTATAACACTTATTTTTAAATTTGATTCGGTAACTAACAGGAAGAAAATGGAGTTCTTTGATAATTGGAGTTATGTGACTGTAACGAGGAGCCAAAATAATGAAGAGTTTAACCGAAATGATCATCAAAGCATAGCCACTTGCAACATCGATTCTGATTGGTTAATCGAATGACTGACGTTATAGGGTCTTATTATGTCGCTTACTTGACACCTGACATGAACTCCATCTATAGCTTGTTAGATCTACATGTAGATGTCTGCGATATCACTTCGGTGGAAGCGGACGTTAAATAAAGCTATTTCACACACATGTAGTGTAGGCCATCGAAAGTATTAAAAAACGAAACGAAATATAGATCTGGGGCTTTGTTTCACAAAATTTTAACTAAGATAAAATACAAATTTAAGTAATTTGATTGGGTATTATTTGATTGATTTTAGTGCTTAGCCTCAATCAAAATTGAAGTATCTACTAAAATTTGGATTTCATCTTTAGTTAAGATTTAGTGAACTAGGGCCCAGTATTTTAATTAGACTGGCTTGGTTGTGTCAATAGTACTTACATTTCTAAATTACTGATTTTCACGGAAACATCGGTTGGATTGGTTCCATTAAACACAGCAAGATAGCCTTTGTTTCGCATAGTAAGATAATCTAAACGTTTATCACCTAAAAAAGAACATATGACCGGTTTATTAAAACAATCTGTTATGGCCTGCAACCAGTTTTCAAAACGAGGGGGGGGGGGAAGGAAGGTAACCCCGGAAAGTCGAGTAATATAGTTTTCTCTTGACCCCCGACTCTTCACACTAAATTGGTAAAACATCGTAGCAAACTATTTCCTCTATCGCCTTCAAAAAACAATTATTGACGGACCGAAGGTGATTGCATAGTGAAATACTCACTAGTCGGCGTATCCAAAATGTAGGTGTTTTTATTTACCAATCAGAATGAATGAATGAAATGGGGTTTAACGTCCTACAATTATGCACCTAACCTGGGCACTGCTTGCTTTAGTCAAGACAGAAATGAAATGAAACGATAGGGGGTTTAACGTCCTACTAGACTCATAAAGACGGGCATACTCCATACAGTGTGCTATGAGAGAAATTTGGCCCACACAGCGGCACTATGGCCTACGCTTATATCGAATTCCAACTGTCAAGGTATCGTCGAAATAAGCTACCAAATTTTAAATTTAAATGGAAATTAAAAACACATTTGTTTAAATATTATTACAAACTGTTGATGTGACATTTGTTAGAGCTTGGGAATATCACTGGATACAACGAAGAGCTATAGAAGATGAATAATAAATATAAAATACCGATGAACTTTCTAGTCCAATGTGGGGGGGGGGGATCACGGTGGCTAAGTGGATAAGGCGCTGGTTCGCTAGACTGGAGGTCGGGTTTTCGATCCTCGCATCAATCGAGAAATTTCATCTCGATTTTCCGACGTGATTTCCCCTTGTCAGTGATGCAGAAGGAGGGCCTGACAAGGACAGCTGCCTAGTCGTTCGGATGAGACGAAAAACCGAGGTCCCGTGTACATATTGGAGTGCACGTAAAAGATCCCTTGGCAGTTGGATTTCGATATAAGAGTAGGCCGTAGCGCCGCTGCCCGGGCAAAATTTCACTCATAGCACACTGACACTGTATGGCGTATGCCCGTCTTCAATTAGCTCAGGTTAAGTGCATAACAGTAGGACGTTAAACCCCATTTCATTCATTCATTCATTCCAGTGGGGGGGGGGGGGGGTGTGGATGGCCGAATGGTTAGCACACGCGCGCTGTGTCATAAAGCCTGTCATTGAGTCAACTGGTGTAGTTTTGAATCGAAAGTGAAAAAGAGTAGGGTCGCCTGTCCAACCTCCAGTTTCCTGCCACTGGAAAAGACCCCTACGCGCAAGCGAATTATCGAAATAAAATTAAACCACTAGGTAAGTCCCGAAATGACCTAGTTTGTGTCGAGAGGACGTTAAACACAATTTATCTCTCTCTATCTCTCGTAAAAGCCAGTCGTACACAAGCATATTTTCTTTGACAAATGTACGAGAGGAAATTTGCCATATGAGATTTGACAAAACTGACATGCATAGCTTTTCGTCAAATAAATGTGTCAAAGATTTGGAACTTATGCTCGTGTACGATAGGCCGTCAAATAAATTTGCCACAAATATGCGCACGCATCTAATAAATTCACTTTAATTTTTCGACGCAGGGGTGGATATGTGCAAAGAAAAAGTAGTTGAACTTTCGATTATCGTCTCGTTGATTAAATTGCAAATATGCCTATTAATTGGACTGATCGAACGGTAGAAATCCTGCTAGATGGACTGCCAAGTCGCGAGTGCTTATGGAACATTTCAAGTAGAGAAACCGAAACAAGAAAAGGGCGCTCTTTCCGAATGAAAATCACGTCTGCAAAAGGAAAACAGATCATTTTTTTGTACACAAGTTGGCTTTCATTTTGTTCTATGAATGCGGTTCCTTCACAGTTCCGTCAAACCATGTTAGGTGGCACTGTGATCGTCAAATCTATTTGCTGGCTTCGTACACGGTCAAAGAAAATTTGGAGAGACCGTCAAAGAAATTTGTCAAATTTTCTTAGCCCTTGTACGACCGGCTTTAGTCCAATGCAGAAATCGAGCACGCGATCTCAGGGCTAGGGAGTCAGCGTGTTGCTCACTCAGCAAAACACAATGTTTTCTTACCACGTAAAGCAAATGGGTGGTCAGTCACATCATCTCTCACCATATACATTGGATAGTCCATGCTTTTTGATCCCGCGAATACCCCATCGGAACCTCTTAATAGTGTCTGAATAAATTTAAATAAATGAAACTAATGTAACAATATCAACATTCATATCTATGATATTTTCTTTAATTGAAAGCGGCTATTCGAAACCACACCAGGGTTTGCTTTGGTTCGGGTTAGGTTTACAAAAAAAATGTTACCATAGTTCAGAAAGCAATGTCTATTCGGGAGTAAGAGTTCCTTTTACCTAAAAGATCCCATACCAAAGCCATACACGATGCTGCGTAATCCCAAAATGTGTATGTTCTATACTTGTTTTCATTCAATCATTCATTGAAGCCTTTTTACCATTGAAAGGGGGGTTGGGTGGCTAGCGTACGCGCGCTGTATCATAAAGCCTGTCATTGAGTCAACTGGCTTGGTTTCGAATCCCCGGTTGTACGTGTCCAACCTCGTGGGTTTCTCCAGGTCCTCCGGTTTCCTCCCACCGGTAAATACCCACACCTCAAGCAAATTATTGAAATAAAATTAAAACCATATGTTAGTCCCGAAATGACCAAATTTGTGTCGAGTGGACGTTAAACCCCATCTCTCTCTCTTTCTCTTACCTTTGCATATTCATGGGGACAAACAGACATCTGATAATTGTGGTTAAAGTAACAATCATAATCCAAGAAAAATGGCGTGTTTCTCACTAACTGTACGCCTTCTATACCGGTGATGGAACCATCATAATCTCGAATACTGGCTTGAAGATCGCCGTCTTTTGGATTTTCAAAGAACGGGAGAGAACTATTTCCTGCAAACACTTTTAGACCGTCAACCTGTAACAAGAAGTTATTTAATGATACCCTCTAACTCCTCGATTCTTTAGAGTAGCTAAATCACTAATATTGGAGGTTTAGACATTGACACAAATGGGTCGCAACGCATATTTAATATGAATGTATATAAACTGATTTACATTCAATCGTTTCTGGTTTTACTCCAATTTCTAATCAGTTATGTTCACTATCTGTTTTACAGAGATTATTACGAATTATCTCTGTCACAGATGACTGTCTTGAACCCGTGCATTGACTTCACGTGCCGTCAGTCAATGGATCAACGGCTCGTGCGTTGTTTACATAACACCTAACTGCTTCGGGCAAAATGATGCCTTTTACTCATTTTAATACCCATTTACACTAAATAGGAAATATTTTTAACTACAAATACTTCAAACGTCTTTATTTATTTTTCTTATACTTCAAAAAATTGTTTTAGAATTTTTTTTGTCGGAAGAAAAAAGTTAATATTTTGCCGAATTAGGACACATAGATGTCATCTTTATCAGTGATACTAGCGGCCAAGCGAATATTCACTGCGGGATCAGTATGTTATGTTCAGTGAAATACGTTAGACGTCTCAATCGAATTGTAATTTCTAGCGTCTGGTTATTCCAGTCTACACTGATATGATTTATTGCACATTCTCTCGGGATATCACCCCCCCCCCCCGATGGAAGTGGACGTTAAACCCCAGAAACGAACGCATCATGGTACATGATTCGTATTCAAATAGCAAAATGTTTATTTTGTCTTAAAATTAGAAGCCTATAAATGTGGATTTAAATTGACAATTAATTTAGGTTTTTAATGTCGAAGACTTCGGAGCAATCCAATAATCATATAAAAGACACGCAAGACTACAACAAAATAGTTAGACCAAGAACGCGAACGCAACCTTGTACTTTAATAAATCATTTAATTTGAGTTCCACATATTTATTAACCGTGCCAGAGCAGAGCAGTAGGACGGTAAACCCTATTTCATTCCATTTAATTAAAAGTTTATATTTTCGAATTAAGTTTAATTCAAAAGTATATTAATTATCAGATCGTGTTTCCTCTAAGGATTTCCATTCCCAAACATGATCTTGTATTTATCACACTAACTATAAAAACGTATAAATCAGCATTTAAATGCAATGAAATGAGATATAGTGTTCAATGTTCTACATCGACTGGGCTAATAATTCTACCGAATGCAATGACTGCTTATTACTGAGCGACGTTTCCGAATTGCAACTCTCGGGAAATCTTTTACGTGCACATCCATCTGTACACTGGTCCTGGGATTTCGGGCAGTGTGAAGTCAGCTCGATTTTCGTTTTTTAATAATTCGACATTGGTGAATAACGAAAAACAACCAGCTCGTTTTTCGATATTGGCGAATGTCGAAAAACGAGCTACTTGTTTTTCGATATTCAAACTTGAATCTCAAAAAAAGCAGATTTGAAGGATGTATATCTACAGAATGTCTCCAAAACTCATTTGATTAAATCAGTTTTGTAAAACAAACTAAAGATGTCATAAATGATGACGCCTGAGGATTCACATAAAAACTGTTCTTTCTCGTTGTTTTTTGATGTTGGCGAATCTCGAAAAACGAGCTACTCGTTTTTCGTTTTTCAAACTTGAATATCAAAAAAGCAGACTTGATGGATGTATATCTACATAATGTCTCCAAAACGCATTTCATTAAATCAGTTATGTAACATGAACTAAAGATATCATAAATGAGGATGCCTGAGCAGTGGATTCACATAAAATCTGTTCTTTCTCGTTGTTTCTTGATATTGGCGAATCTCGAAAAACGAGCTACTCGTTTTTCGTTATTCAAACTTGAATATCAAAAAAGAAAATTTGATGAATGTATATCTGCAGAATGTCACCAAAACACATTTTAATTAATCAGTTTCGTAAAACGAACTAAAAATGTCAAAAATGATGATGCCTGAGCAGTGGATTCCCATAAAAACTGTTCTTTCTCGTTGTTTTTTTCGATATTGGCGAATCTCGAAAAACGAGCTAAATATGTCATAAATGGGAATGCTTGAGCAGTGGATTCCCATAGAAACTGTTATTTCTCGTTGTTTTTTGATATTGGCAAATCTCGAAAAACGAGCTACTTGCTTTTCGTTATTCAAACTTGAATATCAAAAAAGGAGATTTGACGGATGTATATCTACATAATGTCTCCAAAACACGTTTGATTCAATCAGTTATCTAAAATGAACTAAAAATATCATAAATGAGGATGTCTGAGCATGTATTACATATTTACTGTCTGTTCCAGATGATACTCCGACTCGAAAAATGATTGCCATGCCTTTAATTTTTAATTAAAATGCCTTAAACTTTGTGACATACCTGGAACTGCCACCCCTTTGATTTCTTCCCTTACAATAAATGACTAGAAGTCCGATAAAATATAGTATTCTCTTGTAAATTTCATATATTTACACATCGTCACTTTCTCAGAACATAAACATTCGACTACGCATGCGTTAAATGAGGCAGTTGCATTTCGCGTTAGGGTAGACAGGTACTTCACAAATTTGTTGCATTCCGTAAGTGGAACAAACAAACGTGGTCTGGAATTCAGTAAATAATTATTTTATGAAAAGAGTTATATTCTACTCGACCGATACGACCACCAATACATCGAAGTAGGGTGAAACGACTTTAAGCAAACCCAGAACCCTTGTCCACTTAGGCTCGCCCAGATCGCTAGACCAAACATGGCTGTTTCGAGTAATAAAATGTAAACAAACTTCGATTTTTCAAAGGAGAAAGGCTATAAAACTTGTCCTAAACGTATTTCTCACAAGACAAAAAGCAACGGGGTGACCATTCCAGGTATTTCGCGAAGTTTTAGCCATTTTAATTAAAATTGGAAGAAATGACAAGTAATTTTCGAGTCGTAGTATTACCTGGAACAGACAGTAGTTCGTTTTACAAAACTGATTTAAAATGTGTTTTCAGACATTCCGCAAATATACATTAACCTAATCTGCTTTTTTGATATTCAAGTTTAAATATCGAAAAACGAGTAGCTTGTTTTTCGAGATTGGCCAATATCACAAAACAACGGGAAATAGCAGTTTTTATTTGAATTCACTGCTCAGGCATTCTCATTTATGATATCTTTAGCTCATTTTAGATAACTGATAGATGGAGACATTATGTAGATATACATCCATCAAATATGCTTTTTTGATGTTCGAGTTTGTATGTCGAAAAACGAGTTTTTATGGGAATCCACTGGTCAAGCATCCTCATTTATGACATATTTAGTTCGTTTTACAAAACTAATTTTTAATAAAATGTTTTTGGAGACATTCTGCAAAAATACATCCACCAAATCTTCTGTTTTGATATTCAAGTTTGGATGTCGAAAAACAAGAAATTCGTTTTTCGACATTCACCAATATCGAAAAACGAGCTAGTTGTTTTTCATTATAAGCCAATATCGGAAAACGAGTAGCTCGTTTTTCCTTATTCATCAATGTCGAATAACTTAAAACGAAAATCGAGCTAACTTCACACTGCCGGGACTTCGTCCAATCCGAACGAGCAGAGGTTGTCCTTGATAGGCCCTCCATCTGGCACCGAAATGCGAAACAGTGCTGGGAAATACCGGCTAACTTTCTAGGCTGCAGCGCCGGCATCACACTCAGTCGAAATTTACTCAACTTTCAATTAGTGTTTATGAGAAATATCTTTCATCCAGAAACACAAAACTTTACACATAGTTTCTTATTGGTGTATTCAAAACATTAAAAGAACAAAGGTTTATAAAGGGCTATATTTTAGTTAAACAAGGCGAACAATTTGGAGTAAATCTGAGAATGCTTTGTGAACCCCGGACCTGGTCACGTAGCCACTGTATCTCCAATTTGGCGGTTAACCTAAAGACATACCGCGTCACAGAATCCAAAAACAGCTCCCTCTACACCATTCTGCGCTAAGGACGGGTAGGGGAAATTTGTATTAAATCCTAGAGCTGCTGCTCGTCTCGTAGCATCTACACCATATTCTGTCTCCCATGTACTGTTCCACGTCCAATGATTGAACTTATCAAAATATGTGTTTTTCACGATAACAATCCCGAAAAAGAATTCTACCCCAACCATTGGTTCATTACTGTAAAAATAAATATACATTTTAAAAAGCGATATATAAATAAAATAAACAGTTACGCAAATTGTCATTGAGTAGTATATTTCTTGATTCACATTTTTACCTGGTATTAGTCAAACCAATCTTCAATAGAAGGCTTGATCTCGCTTTAACTCCATACATCTCATCAAGGCATTCACGTAATACCCTGCATATTTCGGCATTAATTTCGACTGGCTATTCGCTCAGCTTATGAGCCTATTAGAGTTCTCGATCGTCGCGTATACCAGGTCTTGCGCTTTCAAGCTAAAAAATGTCAACCTGTGATAATCGATTTGTAAAGTTCAAAGTTTGGTAAATGCCAAGGTTTGACTTGATTGCCTTGGTGAGAAAACGTAGCTATATACGTTCGGGAGTTGCAAAGTAATCTAGCAACGTCCAGGAACATGGGCTCCATACAGGATCGAATCAACCACTCTCTTCACATTGTTTCGTTTCTTCTGTGATGTACTAAGTTTTGTTTCATACGTTAAGACATATTAATAAGCCACGGCACATATTTTGTATTCAACTGTGATTATTCTAGAAAAAAATCCGGAAATTGTCATTTACAATCATTCAACTTACGGATCGGAACGTGGAATAGAACGTTCGAAGTTATGTGTTAGTTTCTTCTTTTTATAATGTAATGGCATTCCAAGATTATCTGTATCGCCAATAACAACACTGTTTCGTATTTCTTGTGCAGTGCGCAGTACACTCCTGAACATAGTAACTCCAACTGGGGCATCTGCAATACTATATATAAAAACCTTAACATTAAGTAGTACTTTGCAGTCTATGATCGTCATTTAATACAAACAAAATAGCCCACCCCATCCCACCCCTACCCAAACAAAAATTGATCTTTTTCCTATAAAGAAAAAAATATTCAGGTCACCCCACAGGAAACGTTAAGCCGTTGATTGATTTTTTTTAATTATACCAACCAATATAATGTCAAATCATTTAATCAAATCAAGCACATTCTGTGACATATACTAAATGAAATTCTAGCCAGGTAAAACTTTCATAAATTCTCAATCCTGATTTTGATCTCAAGTAATTACATAATAAAGGTGTTTTCCTTTTAAGAACGAGATTATGATTTAAGATCCAAGAATATTTCAAATCTGGCTGCAATCTGCTCACGCTCACTGTAGAGAATGAGTAAATCGCCCATTGCAGGTTTTGATAATGCAATCAATTCGCCATAACTCATAAATATACTAAATACTATCTAAATACTATTTGTAACTATTGAGGTTATGACGACATCGTTGCTAAATCTGCTGATCAGTTCTAAAAGGTGAACATTTGGTTATTCTATTTCATTACTATATATGTGTGTTCGAGCGCCATCTGTAATGCACATGTCCTACAAGACAATACGGAAGTAATTTAAAATGTTCGTATATTTTAAGATTCCAAAGAATAGCGCTATACGCTCTCTAATAATAGTACTACTTACCTTGCGTGATCGTAGACAATTTTACCTCCCCTCGACCAAATATTATCTTCTCTGTTTTTATAAACTGTTAGCCTGAAAGACATACATATTGTCATTATAACCCTGACATCAAATCCACCCACGTCTCCTTAACCCCGTCTAAAATTCTATCGATAGTATAAAGTAGGCTTATCCAATGATAAGAAAATATATGTATATATTTGGAACATACACACTCAAATAACAATGACAAATTTGACATAATGCCTACAAGTAATCAACCTGGCCTTGTATGTTGTTTTCATTTCGGTTGAGGCATGTATTAGAAGCTAATACTGATGATTATAAATTAATTATCCTGTTTATGAAAATTGCCTGGGTTGGGGTATAAATTTGGCAAAATTGAGAAATAAATCGTGCAATATAGACTCAATAAAGACTGACAACATTTCCATTATAACGTTTTGAGGATAACTGGTCGAGTTTTAAAGCTCATATTACCAGCTCTATTTTATGAATAAAATCTAAAGTTTTCCACTGTCTACACACTTGTGTACACGTAATTACGAAATCTCACAATCTGACTAAAACACACAGCCTATTTCGTTTCGTTTTTATAGTTCACAATTTAGTTTTACTTGTCTTCACCACAATGTAGTGTAATGCAGACCATGGAAAGAATAAAAATATAGATCTGTATTTTAATCAGAATTGGGATTCTATGTTTATCCTATCATCCGAACGACTAGTTACATTTTATGAAATTCTAACTGCCACGCCAACGTGTACCACACAACCGACCAGACACTGCGCCTTGTCAGTTCATCGGTCATGCACCACAGGCCGGCTGAAACTACACGGGAGCATTCTAGGTGGCATTGGGGCCGAACTTCTGAGTCCTGGAATGAAATGGGGTTTAACGTCCTACGCTTAAGCACCTAACCTGGGCCAATTGAAGACGGGCATACGCCATACAGTGGCATACGCCGGACAGCGGCCTACTCTTATATCGAATTCCAACTGCCAAGGGATCTTTAACGTGCACTCCGATTTGTACACGGGACCTCGGTTTTTCGTCCCATCCGAACGACTAGGCAGCTGTCCTTGTCAGGCCCTCCTTCTGCATCACTGACAAGGGGAAATTACGCCGGAAAATTGAGATGAACTTTCTCGGCTAATGCAGGGATCGAACACTCGACCTCCAGGCTAGCGAACCAACGCCTTATCCACTTAGCCACCGTGATCCCCTCTGAGTCCTGGTTAATGAGTCAGCACTTAACCCACTGGGCTACCGTGGGCACCACTCCCCCATGAAGTTTTGAGCGCAATAAAATAAAACCAAGTACGAACAATCCAAACCATTAGACAAAATTCGTTATCCTAAAAAAAACTGTATTGGCAAAATAATGTAATAAGGCAAAATAGTGTTATCAGCATATGGATTTTTCGCCTTTTTCTAATACACGACAAACAGTGTTAACAGCTGTCCGGAAGAGTAAGCTTACTCTGCCTGTCGCGCCACTATCGCCATAGCTTCATCGAGCAGTGCATCCAAATTATTACGCGAAATCTCGGTAAAATAGCGTTATTGTCCCACTGGGCTACCGTGGGCACCACTCTCCCATGAAGTTTTGAGAGCAATAAAATAAAACCAAGTACGAACAATCCAAACCATTAGACATAATTCGAAAACCTAAAAAAACGGTATTCGCAAAATAGTGTAATAAGGCAAAATAGTGTAATCAGCATATGGATTATTCACCGTGTACAAAATACACGACAAACAGTGGTAACAGGTTTCCGGAAGAGTAAGCTTACCCTGCCTGGCGCGCCACACTCGCCATAGCTGCATCCAAACTATTACGCGAAATCTGGGTAAAATAGCGTTATTGTCCAATATCGGTATGAAAAATGCACGAGATGAACAGAGTTAACGATGTTGTAGACAGACATTATCAGGGAAATAGTATACGCGGCAATTAAATATGTCTAGAATGACTAGAATAATAGTCGAGAGCGACATGTTATATTTACCAATCAAGTCAATATGATGGCCATACAACCTTTTAACGGTTTTAGTAAGTTTAGTTTGCAAGTATCCTTGTGGTTTAAGATAAGATGACAAATGCCTCGATCTAATTAAAAAATCAGAATAAAATGAACAAGCTCTCGTGTAACGAATTAGCTGAGCCACACACTCCATAAGCTGGTGATTTTGGAATGATACTACTAATAATTGGAAAGTTAACAATCGGAAGCCAAAGTCATCATGTGTATCGTATAATTTAACACTAAGTTCATGGCAATTGTCAACTTCGAGACGCAGATCTAAGTAGGTAGCGTAATTGTCACTGTCAGTAGTGGTTTTAATTTCGAGCTCATCAGTTTTTTTGTACAAACGACCTCCAATGATCAGTTACATATACTAGGTTTTTATTTGCTCAGTTTCGTATTAAAAACATGCCCCATACCTTTTAACAATGCTTTCAGCTCGTGGTGAATTTTCATCTGGTTCTTCTCTGGGATCGTAATTGCTAATGCCAAAAAGTCCATTTTCTGGTAGCTCGTCTTGTCGTGTATCTTGGTTATTTTCTGGTCCGTTAGATATTAGAAAATCAAACATCAAACCACGCTGTAAAATATGACGTGTTTTTAGAAATAGGTTATATGTCATTCAGTCATACATATTAATAAGCTGTTCCGTGTAAATATAGGATATTATATGTAAACATAGAGTCAAAACATATGGTCTTACATATAAACATAGGCTATTACAGATAAACATAGAGGTAAAACATATAGGCTATTACACGTAAACATTATAATGGTCTGGTATATAAACATAGGCTATTATAGGTAAATATAGGCTATTACACGTAACCATAGGCTATTGCATGCAACCATAGGTTATTGCAGGTAACCATAGGCTATTATATGTAAACATAGGCTATTACATGCAACCATAGGCTATTACATGTACAAGTAAACATATGCTATTACAAGTAAACATATGCTATTACATGTAAACATGCAGTGGTGTGATGTTCTTCGACTCCATTGTACATTTTTTAAATAAATAAAACCGACTTCGATAATTCAACAAAACTTACATCTACGTTTGAATGTGCAACATTTCGATCAAACAGCGCAAGTCTAGAATATCTTGCATGGTCTTCAAACACCAGCCCTCGTTCTGCTTGGCGTTTAGCTGATATTGTTAGAGGTTTGTTCGCATAAAGTATATGAAAACCATTTGCCTACAAACAAATAAAGGTTATTCCATGTAGCATTATTAATCATGTTACAAGTTGCAAAATTTCCCTTTTCGAGCTTTAACCTGTGCGCAGTTCAACAAGCTTTCATTTGATTGGATAAACAAAGTCACTTCGGGTTACTCCCAATATGAATTAACTATTCAGACCGTCGGATCCTTAATTCTGATCAGACTTAAATCTAATGATTTCACTTAACCTTGTGCATAAATAATATTGGTATAATCCCTATATGAACCAAAAGGCATGTATGGCCGAATGGTTAGCACGTGCGCACTGTATCATAAGGTCTGTCATTGGGTCAACTTGAGTGGTTTCGATTCCCCGGTTGTACGTGGTAAGAAGTAGGGTCGCCTGCCCAAGCTTGGGGGTTTTCTCCGGGTCCTCCAGTTTCCTAACACTGCTAATGGCCTCTGCGAGCATACGAGATATTGAAATAAAATTGAACCATGTGTAAGTCCCAAAATGATCTAGCTTACGTCGAGTTGACGTTAAATCCCAATCTCTCTCTCTTCCTATATGAAACAATTATTCAGATAATTAGATTGTTTATTTCTTAGGGTAACAATTGATAAGCAATATCGAAGCGAAATACAAAAATATTTAATTGTGATATCTAATAATTCTGTTTGACCATCTTGTGTAGTACAATCGAAACGAAACACAAAAATATTTAATTGTAATAACACTGATATCTAATTATTCTGCTTGACCCTCTTGTGCGGTATAAATATATAATATTCACCTCGCTACCGGCTGCAACATTATTTGTAAATTTGTTGTTGGGATGAGTTATCCAAAAAGTAGCTGGATGACTGAAAATAAAATAGTACAATCCGATATGACTGTTCAATATAATTAAATGTAATCTAACTAACTGTTTTATTAAGCACCTGGGCGATCTATATTGATAACAGACAACCATATCCTTATCCCTGGTTCACTCATAACCCTTCTCATAAGTATATATTATTTCCCATAATTTATTCTCGAATACCAATAAAGACAATTTAAATTGCCGAAATGTTTACGTCTTCTAAACACAGAAAAGATGTCAGATGCTAAAAGCGTATGATAATGAAATCAAATGGGGTTTAGCACGAAGATGGGCATAAGCCATGCACTGTGCTATAAGGGACATTTTGCCTGGACAGTGGTGCTATAACCTTCTCTTATAACCAATTCCAACTGTTCAGTATTTTTTACCTGTACGCAAATTTGACGTCACAGCTGAACGAATATACGTTGTATCTTGCCTGAGAGGGGTGGGGGCAGGTAGGAAAATTAAGATTGGCTTTCTCCAAAAATAACTGGATCGAACACGGGTAAGCGAGCCAACGCCTTACTCACTGAGTCACCGTGGCTCCTAATGAGGCACATGTTTCAAAAACTTAGAGTAGCCGTTTTGTTATATCATTACAGTTTTAAACAAGATAGCGATCAACATATGCAGTATCATCATATACATACGTAAATATTTTTATTGGCTAATAAATAACGTACACATATATAAAACGAAATTACTCTACTGGTAGCCCTTTGGCACCAATGATATTATAATCTACCTAATAGCTTCGGAAATTGAAATCCTGGCTTTAATCATTGTTCCAGTTAGCTATAGTAAGTCGTGAGTGTCAAACACCAAACGCGGCGATACATCTCTCATTTTGGGAATTTGCATAGCTAACAACATGTTGGTATTATTTGTAGTTAACATAGTAGGTAGAAATACGAATCCCCTTTACTATTTTTATTCTTTTCAAATATCTTACATTTAACCGTATACAGGAAAACAGATTCAAATTTGGCATTCAACAGGGCTCAGTACTTAGTCGTGTTCTCTTTAGTATTTACACACTTAACCATGGCGATATTATTAGAAACCAATATCTGTATTTGTATATGTATGCGGATAGTACCACAAGCGGGTATATCATGCCATACAATAAATCCATAAGTGGTTTTAAAAATACTGACCCAACTAGACCCAACTTGGACAATTCAAATAGTTTCTAGAAAGTGCAGGTGGTATTAGAGAATACTAACGCTTGGTGTCCATTTTATTACAAGGAAAAACATAAAATTAAACATAATATCTATTGCCATTGAAGAGACAACCACTTACACGATCGGTCGCATTTTTTTTTGTTACTTCTTTTATGTAAATCATTTTAGTGAAGCCTGTACCAAGACAGGCCCGGGACTGTACAGCGCAGTGGACGCTTACGGCTAGCCCCCGGGTCCATTCACTCTTTTTTGAATTGTTTTTTTGTTTGTTTTGTTTGCTGTTTAGGAGTATGATGTCTTGTCGTTATATTTGTCCTTTTTGTAAATCATATGTGGCGCAGTCCCCCTGCACTAACTATTAAAGGTTTCTTACTCGCATGAAGTTCTAAAACCCTCGCCCTCGGGGCACCACTCTGGAGCCAAATCGGTCAACAGTTGTGTTCCATATTGAGTTCCAACGCCCAAATTTCCATCCAAAATATTTCTCTGTTCAGCACTGTCCTCAAAGAAATACCCATGACCAAGATGATCCCAGCATACATTGTCGCTTAACTAAAAGTAAGAAAGAACTAATATTCTGATATAGTTTTTCTTTAATTTACCTGTATTAAATACGTCACCTTATTTACATACAGAGCTAGTTCAGATAGTTGCATACCATCAATACGTTACATTATGTACAAACAGAGCTAGTTCAGATAGTTTCATACCATCGAATATAGTGAAATTAAAACTTTTTTTTACCTCGGCACCATCTGTACCGTGTATTGTAATACAACGATTATTAGAACGGTGAATAGAATTATTACGTAACCACGATCCATCTACGTCATCACACATATGATAATGGAGAGGGTAGGTACCTGTAATAAAGTCAAAGACAGGGGCTTTGAAAAGCATACTCGTGGGTACATAAAATGTTTTAATGTGTTTCTTTGATTTAAGGAGGGGCCACGGTGGCTAAGTGGGTAAGAAGCTGGCTCGCTAGCCTAGAGGTCGAGTGTTCGATCTCTGCATTGGCCGCGAAAAAGTTCATCCAGATCTTCCGGCATAGTTCTACCTTGTCAGTGATGCAGGATGGGGGGGGGCAACGGCAGATGTCTAGTCGCTCGGATGGCATGAATAACAACCGAGGTCCCGTGTACAAACTGGCGTACACGTAAAAGAACCCTTGACAGTTAAAATTCGATATAAGAGTATGCCGTTATAGTGCCGCTGTCCCGGTATGCCCGTCTTCATTGATCCAGTTCGGAGCAGAACAGCAGGTCGTTAAACCCCATTTCATTTCTTTTATTAAGGAGCTAAACCCCTAACTACATTCTATAATAAAACACGGATTAGAATTCAGTCAAGAATCATCTTACCATGAACATATGGATCGTAATATCCAATAATTAACACATAGTCTAGTCCATGGTATAATGCTTCTGGGTGCCATTGGCCCTGCTTGATTTGTCCAGAGAGAAATGGGGTTTACTGTCCATTCGACACAAACTAGGTCATTTCGGGACTAACATATGGTTTAATTTTATTCCAATAATTGGCTATCGCGTAGGGGTTTTTAGCAGTGGAAGGAAACAAAAATAAAAAACATATAACACCTACCAGCTAATAGTTGTTGTCCCATATGATACAACTCAACACCTTCAACATGAACAGATTTAAAGCCTCTTACAAACTAAAATATTTATTGTTTAAAAAGATATTGATATTAACCGTCCATGTTATAAGTAAAAAAATATCTAAAGTATTAATTCCCAAATGTTGTATTATTTAAGTTTACAAAATCTTATTAACACAATTGTGTACGTTAAATAGACAACGAACACAATTATGTTAATATAAATACTTAATCAGATCTTCAACATGATTTTATCAGTTTAATTTCTCTATCGATAACTTATAATTTATGTATCGATAACTTATTAATTTGTGTATCGATATCTTATTCCAATTTGTGTATCCAATCTCGTGGATTTTCGCCGGGTCATCTGGTTTCCCCCACGTCTCTCTCTCTCTCTCTCTCTCTCTCTCTCTCTCTCTCTCTCTCTCTCTCTTTCTCTCTCATCAAAACAGTAGTATATCATTACCTTGACATGGGCCCCGAAAGTGTCTCTATTAAAACGTTCACATAACAAAGCTGCTGCAGGGTCACCATCATCGTAACATGTTGGTTGTAGTTCGCCTTCTATTTTAATATTCCTTGTTAATAATGCAACTTCCGCTCTTTCATCGACGCCATAAGTGATCTTACCATAATGTGGATACTGGAATGCGCCTGGAAACACATTCATAATTATCAAACAAAGAGATCATTTTATGATGCGTTATGTAAGATTTAAATACAGGCTGGTCTTAATTGCTTTAATAATTACAAAATTGATAATGGAAATTAATATAGTTAAAATTGCAGTCAAATATTTTTATTCTGAGCGAAGTTATGATTGTTTGAAGTTTTGACAAAAAAAATGGATAACTAGTCTGGACTGTCAAGTATTACGATAATAAGCAAAGTCTTGATTATCCATTTTGTCTTTAGCTTGTTAAATGGCGCAAGTATTTCTAATCCATCTCTTATCTCCGATATCATCTCGGTGGAATGTGCAATGTAACTAGCTAACACACTCTAATCCATCTAGAATCTCGACCTTTCGATAACTTAGAGAGGTGATTATGTGCTTGCCATGTGAATAAATGTATACATAATAATTTATATAACATTTGGAGCCAAAACAAAAACCGCCATAATAGGCAGATTTATCTCTTGAATATTGCATCTTTAAACATCTAGATACTAAAATAACAAATTATTCTTGACTCACTTCGACGTATTGGACCATCTGTCATACAGTAATATATTCAGTATGGACGCACTGTCTAATAGAATTGCTAAACTATATTATTATCATAATAAATTTGAGTTGTCTTTAATATAAGAGTGAACATACCGTCTAATTTAATTTGATTATTTGAACAATCTGGACAATCTAATATTTTAAACTCTTCCACTTGTCTCCAGTCAAAATCGGTTGATGTCACAATAATTTTATCGCCTGAAATGAAACATATGATAAGAATCCATTATGGGCCTGTCACACTATAACATTTTAAACAACGTATTCCGACGTATGAAATAATAGTTTAGAGGACGATTTTTTTGGACGCATATATAAACGTATTTCTAACGCGCTGGACGAATATATAACATATGTTTAACGTATAAGTAACTTATTCATAACTTATCCCCAACGTAAACATATCTTATACAAGTATATGACAGCGTGTGCCGAACGATTTTTAGCGTTCTCGACTTATGCAGAACTCATGCACAACGTAAGTCAAACGTATGCCTAACTTATGCATAACGTGTTGGAGCGTACTTCGACGACCACGTGAGTTCAGATATAAAAACTGAGGCTCGCTAAAACCACAAGTAATTATGGGGTTGTCACACATTGACGTATAGCATCAGCGTATATGCCGTCGTATGGAAAATTTAGCGAATACGCTGGTGTAGGTTGACTACGTTGTGGGTGTAATGAGTGGTGTTCACATTCCAAAGCCAACCAGTAGTTATTATCTCCCCTTTTTGAAATTGGGATTTATCTCCTTTAATTACCTACTGTAGTTTCCGTAGTCAATCCGTATCTATGCAACAAGATGGAAGAATAGCGCGCACGATCTATGAAAGCCACGCTCTCAATAATTATGGAGTCTAGTCAGTCTACCATAAATTTTACGTACTCATCGTACTCGTCAGTACTTATTTATGCCACCCAATATCTACCGACTTCCCTATTTCATTTGTAATGATTTAACTCTGTCGAGATATTATTAACATTAATTGGTTGTTGTTTAATTTGTTCAACACGTGGTAATGAGACATCATGAGTTCAGTATTATTAGAAAAACCGCTATAGATAACACGGCCGACCCGGGGAGCAAGAAAAAGAACAAAGATCTAATCCAGTGTGCAAGCGCCCCACTGTCCCGCGCTATATACCAGGGTCCCCAGCCATTATAATGGGTACGCTTTTAACAAGTCACTAACACCGGTTCAAAATTATTATGTTACGTTGACGAGACATAAAACTCAATTTATATCTGGTTCTCACATCCTTTAATCTTTAGTAGGGATATAGAGAGATAAATTGGGTTTAACGTTTACTCGACACAAACTAGGTCATTTCGGGACTAACATATGGTTTAATTTTATTTCAATAATTCGATTGCGAGTAGGGATCTTTAGTTGTGTAAGGAAACCGGGGGCCTCTAGAAAACCCACGAGGTTGTACAGGCGATCGGATAATCGAAACCGCGTCAGTTGACTCAATGGCAGACCTTATGATACAACGCACACGCGCTACCCCCCCCCCCCCCCCGCGAAGTAGGGAAGGCCAAGTATTTAAGTTATGTTAAAATATACTAATATTACCTGTGTTCCATGAAGATACGTCATCTCGAACAGTTATTATTGGTTGAGAAACTTCAGTCGTCAGAACCTCAAAATCTACTTGGTTAATGTCAGAAACTATGCTTTTGGTTCTAAATTCTAAGGCCCTTTCCTGGTGAACAAATTTCTGTATCGATGTTCTTGTAACATTCACAGGAAATGGTTCATCGACATATTGTTCAGAGGTTGACGTAGCATCGCCTTTAAAAAAAAAAAAATATTGTAAATCAACTTTGAAAACCAGCGGACAAAGCTTATATCCAAGTGAATAAATTGATGACATTATGATACCGTACGAATAAACACTTGAATTGTATTATAATTCTGACACCTTTTCATTCATAAAAATAAACATTTGTATTGTATTGACATTATAACACCATTCATATAAACACTTGAATTGTATTAGAGTTCTCATACCTTTCATAGTTATAAACATTTGTAATTGTATGTACATTATGATAGCTTTCATAGTTATAAACACTTGTAATTGTTTTAGCATTATACTACCTTTTATAGTTATAAATTAAAAACATTTGTAATTGTATTAGCATTATGATACCTTTCATAGTTATACACATTTGTAATTGTATTTGCATTATGATAGCTTTCATCGTTATAAACACTTGTAATTGTATTAGCATTATACTACCTTTCATAGTTATAAACGCGTATGCTTCTTTTGCATCGATGTTTCGTATTTGACCTGTATTAGCATTTAATCCACCAAGTTGCTCTATACTAGAATATACATCTTCCCAGCTCCTTCCGGGTACTTCAGTAACACCGAGATCCCCATATACAGCAATAGCAACAATTAGCCCCGCATCAAGACCTTTTGAGAATAAAGTACGATATGAATAGCTGTGAATACAAAATAAAGGGGGTGCGACTATGTCATACCAGTCACATAAAATACGCTGTAAATAGTTTGATCACATTGAAAGGGGTTTAACGTCATACCAATCACATACTTTGATCACATTGAAATGGTTTTAACGCCCTACTGTTCTACCCCGACTTGGCTAACGCAGTGTGCCATGGCCTACGTTTATTAATGCAGTGTGCTATGGCTTACTTTTATACCGATTTCTAACTGTCCAAGGCTCTTTTACGTGTACGCCAATGTTTACACGGGACCTCGAGTTTCCGTGCGATCATAACGAATAGACAGCTGCATTTGTCAGACCCTCATCCCTTAATAACTAGGAGAAACCACGGAGATAAATCCCTAGCTAAGCCACCGCCGGTCCCCTTATCACATGGAAAATACACAGGGTTTTAGCAGAAACTAGGCTTCATTACTTAATAATTGTATTGTTGCTCAACCAGCATCAAAAATATACCGTGTTTCAGATATGCAACAGACTTAAGCCTGTTCCACAAAGCCCCAACATTTCTCCGACCGAATCCCTCTACTCTCCTTGAGATATAAATATTGGAGTTTTATACCGCAACAAGATCTAGTTCATTGCGCAATAATATGTCACCAAATTATAACTTACTCTCAACATAGTTCTTGAAATCTGTTTCAACCCCAGCTTCATCACTGTTAGCAAGTGGATACACATTAAAATCATTTAATGAACCATCAATATTCCAAACAGTAACATGAAGACCAAATGCAGTCGATTGAGCATATCTTTGTTCCTGAAAATTGTTAGATTCGGATATTAAAATAAGAAACCGTCTTTGAGTTTGAAAACAAAATGTAGGCATCAAGACCTTCAGATAATGAGTCAGAATGTCGATATTTATTAGTGTGTGTAAAATAGCTTTATCTAACGTCCGCTTCCACCTAAGTGATATCGCAGACAAAGATAATTATTAGCCTTCACTTGACCCTTTAAGGCCATGTGGCAATATAATTATTCATTCAAAACGTTTATGTTGTTAAAGATAATTTATTTGTAACGTAATTAAATCTGAAACCTCCACGCTGTAAACAACTCCACAAGTTAGAGATGCAGCAGGAACGCTTTGAATCAACTTCGTCCATGCTTTCTTTTTCGCTCCGTGAATTTCCAAGGTCGCATTAGCAGTAACACCAATAAATTTCGTTCCAAACCAATGAACACTGTGAGGACTGTTTGCTTTCCCTGAAACAGACAATATAAAAAACTAAAACTAAAATGTTTGCTACATTAATACAGTTAAAGCCGGCGTTAAACCACCAGCCACTACTGCTAGTTAAAACTAATAATGTGTGGAATAGAAAGATAATCATTGGTGCCTCTTCTTTTATATTTGTATATTGTTTACATGTTCATTTCCAACGAAAGTATTTATATGGTAATTAATGTCCATAGTAGATCAAAGAGAGGGGGCGAGAAAGAGAGAGAAAGAAAGAGAGATGGGGTTTTAACATCCACTCAACACAAACTATGATTTAATTTTATTTCAATAATTCGCTTGATTTTATTGTATATGGACGTATGTTTAAATCCAAACTATATGGAAGCCATCCGATGGTCCATTACTCAAAAAAGAACTTATGCAGAGGAAACTTGGATTACCAAATTACAGACCATTTTCCCTTATGGTCTCAATGATAGATTCAAAAACACCGATTACAACAATCGCGATGAAAACACTTTGATTACCAGAAATTATTACAAAAAACTTGACCATAATTTTCATAATAAAAAACGTTCCATAAAAAAGTCGAAATTTCAAAAATACCCGGAAAGTATTTTGAATGAATTGTATTCTGTATGCCAATGCCATACTTCTGAAAAATTGTCCTGTGCTGCCTGTGTACTGAACTTAGCCCGACAAATTGTACACACTTTGAAAAAAACTACAACTAAAAAACTCGGGGTCCTCATACAGGACATCATCCATTCTAATCAACTAAATGAAGGCTTTCTTCCCCAATACTACGATTTTATTACCGATTTGATAAACAGTAAATTTTCACCCAATTATTCTATACAGCCTCATAGAGTGCATAAGAAAAAACCTGATGTGCTATGTAAAATCCTTTTTACGAATAAACATATACAAGACATTGGACTGAATAGAATCTTCAGAGACGTTCAGTTATAAAATCTATACCAGGTACTATTCCTAAAATTTCACCTACAGTCGTATACAAATTTTTACCTCCCAACCGTAATAAACTACTTTTAAGTTAAACTACCATGAAACTATCGAAAACCTAAACGTACAAGAATTTATTTAAAATTACGATAATACTACATGTCAATGCACCAACTCCCCCTTTAAAGATACATTTCATGGCAATATACTGACAGGAAACTTTGACATTATCGAAGACAAAAATCTTAGAAATCTCTTCAGATTGGGACCACAATTTCGGGAACAGCCAAATAGAACTAATTTTAAAAAATTACATAATGATCTCAAATCCCAAATTAGGAAATGCATTGTAACCTGGTCTGATAAATTTCGTGCACCTCTTGAGTCTTTTGGAGAGTGGAAAAATACTGAGTTTGATCTCTTGTCAAAAAAAATCAAATATATCAAACTTAAACCAAGACACCCGCCACCAGAGGTTCTAAAAAATGCATCTGCAGTTGAGTGTCTTGCCACTCCCCAAGAGAGATTTGTTCTAACACCTGTCGATAAGGCCAGTAATAACATTGCCTTTATCTGTAAAAAGTACTATATTAAAAATATTCTTACTGAAGTTGGACTCTGGCCAAACACAAATAATGACACTTATAAATGCATTACGGATTTAACTAAACAAGATATTTTGCACAAACAATACTCTTTTAACAGGAGTAATGATATTAAAGACAATGTGTAAATAGATGCACTACCGTATATTTATTCGATACCCAAATTTCATAAAAACCCAGTAAAATTTAGATATATAATATCCTCCAGTGTTTGCCAGACGAAACCGCTTGCGCAGACAATCACCAAAGGCCTTAAATTATGCCAAACCCAACATACAATTTGGTGCAAACACTTCGAAATTACACTGGTATTAATAGTTTTTTCATTATTGATAAAAATAAACCTATAGTAGAGACTATAGATAAAATCAATAATAAAGATAATGCAAAAACTATAGAAACGTTTGATTTTTCTACTTTGTATACTATGCTCCAAAATGCAGATCTTAAAAATAATTTGGATTGGTTTGTCGATAAAGCCTTTAATGGAGCTTTCGGGAAAGGCAGACACTTGATGGCCATTTACTCTCAAGATGTTAGATGGATCATAAAACCTCGCAATGCCGAAACTGTATTTTTTGATAAAGATAAATTTCAAAACATAATACATTTTCTCATTGACAATGCCATATTTGAGGTTGGGGATCAGATAATACAGCAAACTATTGGTTTACCAATGGGAACTGACCCCGCCCCATTTATGGCAAATGCACATTTACATAAATATGAATTCTACTTTCAGGACCATAAAAGAAAAACAGATTACAAAGTAGCTAAAAGTCTCAACTACACCTTCCGTTACATTGATGACATAACACCCATCAATATAAAAGTGAAATATATCCCCCTGAACTAATAATAAATAAAGAAAATTCCGGCACCCAAATTGCATCTGTTCTTGACCTGGACATCAATATCATTAACAATAAATTTAATATTGGTATTTTCGACAAAACGGACAAATTCGGTTTTGAAGTAGTAAGATATCCGTCAATTTATAGTAACATGCCAGATACAACACTATATAATGTTTTCTATTCACAGGCATTACGATTTTTGACCGTATGTAACAATAAAGAACTGTTTCTTTCCCGAATAAAATCCCTGTTTTTGAAATGCACTGCCAAAGGGGGTACACAGTTACGCATATTTAAAGAAATTTCGAAACTTCCGGTTCATCAATATACCAAGTTTAACATTTCTTAGAAGTATGTAACCGAGTACATATTGGATAATTATCAAATTTAATTTAGTTTAATTTGTATAGTTACGTAACCCTGTTTGGATTATCGCCCTTATTGTTATTATTTTATGACTTCATAAATATACTTACATTGTATGCTTTCTTCCACATTCCTGTTTTGCATTGCTTGTATGGGGTATTTAGTATTATGTTTTGTGCAATTATACAACTTAAAAATTCTGATTGGTTGTTTAAACTTATAGCTTTTAGCATTATTCAATCTTGATTATCGCCCTTTTTGTTAAGATGTTCTATTGACGTCATTGATAACATTACGACGTATTTACGTCACACCATTCAGGTAGCAGACAACTGCCTCCTGAGGCGGTCTACATTTTTTTTGCTTCTTTGTGTTCGGTTGTTTGTGCGTTTTCTTGTACGAGTGAAATATGTTCAATTTGAGTGAAGTCTGTGTTGCTTCAGACCCGGGACTGTACAGCGCAGTGGACGCTTACGGCTAGCCCCCGGATCCATTCACTCTTTTTTGAATTGTTTTTTTGTTTGTTTTGTTTGCTGTTTCGGAGTATGATGTCTTGTCGTTATATTTGTCCTTTATGTAAATCATATGTGGCGCAGTCCCCCTGCACTAACTATTTGAGCTTATCATGTAAAAAAACTTTCTTATTAATCATTTCTGTAACATCCGAAGTTCCAAAAAGTCCTGCGAAAGACAGATTTCGCCCTTTCCTAATGTGTGTTTAATATGTCATTGATATGAACCTCATGTGGATAAAACAACCCGGTCCAGTCGTTGCACGGAGTTAACACATGCTATACTATCTTTATGGGTCTTGGGGGTCTAGAGACGCTTACATCGGACCGAAAATGTCCGATAAAATGATCGTTACACTTAAAAGCATGTAATACATAGATTGTGGGCCAGCGATTCGAATTTTCATTCAATTTTGATATATCTTATAAAGGCTTGGATTCCTTTCGATATTGGCAGATATTTGATCGTAGCGTTCTGCATTATGACCTCTAATTTACAAAATGTCACGTTTTTAGCTTGTGGACTCGTTTTTATAATCTTTTTTTCAAAACCCTTCTTATGTATCACAGTTACATCATAATTATGAATTTAATGAAAATCGGACCGAAACTTTCAGCCAAATTCTCCTTTACGCAAATAATATTAAAGAAAGTAATACTAGAGGTCAGAAGTTTTATCCGATTTAGATGGACTTAAAACGAGTACTGTATCAATAGCTTTTCAATTTTGGTGCACATTGGCCTCCTGGGGCCTGTTTCACGAAATTTAACTAAGATAAAATCCGATTTTAGTAATTCGAATGGATAGTATTAGATTGATTTTAGCGCTTAGCCAATCAGATTTGAGTATGTACTAAAATTTGGATTTTATCTTAAGTTAAAATTTCGTGAAACAGGCCCCTGGTCTTAAATGGGAGGATGAACCCTATTGATTTTACCTCTACCCCATACATTTCTTGTCTGGCAACCGCTTGTTTTGACTTGTCATAACCGATAGCAGTGAATTATTTGATAGATAAGGGACACAGGGAAAGAATGAATGAATGAAATGGGGTATAACGTTCTACCCTTCTGCACCCAACCTGGGCTAATTGAAAACGGCACAGGGAAAGAGTGAAAAAAAACTCTACCCAGTCGGGGTTTTATATTAGCTAATTTATAATCGTTCATCGACACAACAGAAGAGAGATGAGGTTGTAATAAATATCGGCTGTTAAGTTAACTAATCGTGACCTTTGGAACCATAGGCGCACGAGCCATGCGACTCAATTTGGGATGGGGGGGGGGGCTACCCCATAACTTTCGAAAATCCTTTTTTCTCGGATAAACGGGTGAAATGAAAACAAAAAATTTAGTTGGCGGAATAAAATTCCCGAAATCTAATATCATACTAATTTTACCCTTCTTTTTAATTGAATGCGTATATAAAAAAAACATGTTTTAAAAGCAATGCATGTTTTAAATTCTAGAACATTCAAACTTGATTAACCTTGATCATACTATAATAATAATGCAAGTATTCGGGCGACATCTGGGGGAACGCTATCTGATTTTGAATCTGTACATAATAAATATATGCGATAAATTAAGGAATTAATTAGTACATTGATTTTTTTGGGCAATTAACTTTATCGATATTATCATATTAAATACAGGATGGTTAGTTTTAGATTAAGACTTCCCTGTAATGCCCACACCATGAAACGGGTTTTGGAAAATTATGATACTTTGGATTATTGAAGATTTACATGCAGTAAAAAATATCCCAGGGTAAAATTTAGGATAGAGTGACCTTGACTTTGATTTTCAATGTGTATCATATATGATACAGTGGGCTAATCTCAATAAACAAATTTCTAAACCAACATAAAATTCAGTATCAAAACATTGTTTGTTTGAATTAACAAAGAATTTATCATATTGTTTGTCATTTCATTACAATATTTGATAATTTTACAACAAACGCATAACATAAAAAGAAAAATCACAATAACAATAAATCACACCAAAAAGTCGAATTTTGACAAAAAATTCATTTCATTAGTTGTGGTCTAAAACAGGTTAATACACACATATAATTGATATACTAAATACACAACTGGCTGAATTTTAAGACATTTCTGGAACTCTATTAACACATACTAAGAACAATGCCTTCATTTCTATATATCAATAAAATATGCCCCAGACCCATTGTATCATATATATGATACACTCAATTTCGACATTGATTTTCAGAAAATATATACTGTTTATTTTTAAATTTGAATTAGACTTGTAAAAATATATATTTTTTGGCAAAAAATACCATATAAGTAAAAATAGATTTACTAACGGTGTATTTTTTTAATTGGAATCATTACATAGCTTTTATTGACATTTCCGAAAGTGTAGAGTTGGTCCCAGGCACTTGAGACCAGGGTCCTTTAAGTTGTATAGCTGCACACGGTGAACGATTTTTATTTAACAGGGAATAAATAATAATTCATATTATTACATTAAATAATTAAAATACTCCATAGGAATTATAGTAATATGTATATCATGTAGGTGTGAATATCTGATACGCTGGGTATTAAACATGACGTGAACATCTCTACTAAGAAAAAGTCCGCCACTATAAGAATACTATAGATATGGGTATCGATAAACCTAACCCTAACCCTAACCCAACCCTAACCCGACCCTAATAATAAATATCGGTTGACTAATGTACGCACGGGGGTTGTGTAGGCGAATGGTTTCGAATTCCCGGTGGTACGTGAAAAGGAGGAGGGTCGCCTGTCCTACCTCGTGGGTTTTCTCCGGGTCGTCCGGTTTCCTCTCAGTGCTAAAAGCCCCTACGCGTAAGCGAATTATTGACATAAAATGAAAACATATGTTAGTCCCAAAATGACCTAGTTTGTGTCGAGTGAATGTTAAACCCTCTCTCTCTCTCTCTCTCTCTCTCTCTGATACATAGAAGTATACGGTATACGGTATGCGGTATACGGTATACGGGCACACCGCTTTGCACGGTGGTTTACACGGGGACGTGAATTTGGCTCGTTGTACGTTATTCGTTATTCACCAGATATGGAATTATTAACATAAAAAAGGCACTTTAGGGAGAATATGGCGGGAGTGGATTTTTATGAGTCTAATTGGTTAATAAATCTTCAAACTCTTGGGAAAAAGATTCTAACAGTCTGTTTTTCCACCCGAACAACTAGCAGTTTCATATTGGTGAATAACGAACAACGAGCTGGTTTGTTGTTCGTTATTGGCGAATAACGAACAACGAGCTGGTTCGTTGTTCTTTATTCACCAGATATTGAATTAGTAACATAATAAAGGCACTTTTAGAGAGAATATGCCGGGAGTAGTTTTTTTGAGTCTATTTGGTACATAAATCTTCAAAATCTTTGGAAAAGGATTCTAACAGTCTGTTTTTCTACCCGAACAACTAGCAGTTGCATATTGGTGAATAACGAACAACGAGCTGGTTCGTTGTTCGTTATTCACCAGATGAGGAATTAGTAACATATAAAGGCACCTTTAGAGAGAATATGCCAGGAGTGGGGTTTTATGAGTCTAATTGGTAAATAAATCTTCAAAATCTTGGGAAAAAGATTCTAACAGCCTGTTTTTCTATTCGAACAACTAGCAGTTTCATATTGGTGAATAACGAACAACGAGTTGGTTTGTTGTTCGTTATTGGTGAATAACGAACAACGAGCTGGTTTGTTGTTCGTTATTCACCAAATATGGAATTAGTAGCATAATAAAGGCACTTTTAGAGAGAATATGCCGGGAGTAGTTTTTTTTTTAGTCTAATCGGTAAATAAATCTTCAAAATCGTGTGAAAAAGATTGTAAAAGTCTGTTTTTCTACCCGAAGAACTAGCAATTTCATATTGGTGAATAACGAACAACGAGCTGGTTCGTTGTTCGTTATTCACCAGATATGTAATTAGTAACATAATAAAGGCACTTTTAGAGAGAATATGCCGGGAGTGGGTTTTTATGAGTCTAATTGGTTAATAAATCTTCAAAATCTTGGGAAAAAGATTTTAACAGCCTGTTTTTCTATCCGAACAACTAGCAGTTTCATATTGGTGAATAACGAACAACGAGCTGGTTTGTTGTTTGTTATTCACCAGATATGAAATAAGTAACATAATAAAGGTACTTTTAGAGAGAAATGCCGGGAGTGGGTTTTTATGAGTCTAATTGGTAAATAAATCTTTAAAATCTTTAGAAAAATATTTTAACAGTCTGATTTCTGCCCGGAGGAAACCACAGGGCTCACACTAGGGCTCGAAAACACAGCCGCAAGCCAGAGGTGACCGGCCAGCTAGAGGTTTAAGCATGGCACTCTAGACCACGAGGCCATCCCATCCCAGGAAATATAGAATACATTTTACTCAGTATTCATACGTCTAGCATATCATTTTCCTAATTATAGAACCTTGAAATACTGAATTTACAAAATTTACCAAAGAAATATAGAAAACATTTTACTATAAAGATTATACATAGTAATAAACATCAATATTTATTTAATTGTAAATATTTTGTCATAGAAACATAACCCCTATTATCAAAATATTATCACTGAAAGCCTAAAATGTCTAATTGAATTTTTTAATCAATCGAATGTTAAAATAATCTTACCCGTCAAGAAGATATGGGCATCTTTTGTATAAGGGCAATCAGCAGAACCGATATGTAACTCTCCATTAACCAGAATATAGCTAACAGTTAATTTGATGTCCACATCTGCCCAAATCAATACAGCATCACTGGAGATTTCAATAGTGGCTAAATCTAGTGAACTAACATCTAGTAAAACCTTCTTTCCAGATATTACAACCTTACTGTTGTTGCCAGGAACCGTTCCACCCCATGTATTTGGATCACTCCAGGCTTCAAGACCAGCCTCATCCCATGGGCAGAAAGCTGCCACGCATTGCAGTACACCTACGACGACCACAGACCAAAGCATCGTGGTGTAAGTAAATAATAAACTTACACTGATAAATGCCATGCTTTTATAGACAACTGCAGGTGTGGTTGATTCTGATATGTATTTAATATGATAATAATGATAAAGAAAACTCCTCAAAAAAATAAACTGCAGGTGTGGTTGCTTTGTTTAAAGGGAAAATGATGCTGCCAACTCATCCTCTTTAACTATTCGTTCATTCAAATTCTTGTCAACTCATCCTCTCTCACTTTTTTCTTGTCATTTAGATAACAATTGTGTGTTTTATTCACTATAATTTATCCCTCTAGGGCCTGACTCTGAAAAAAATAATCTCCTAAATCAAACATGTGGGCCCAAATTTGGGCATGTTGAAAATTTGCAGCATCAGACTCAAACTGTTACAAAATAATACAAATGTGCAAAATCATAGTCATTATTTTTTAAGTAATTGTAACTTATTTAAAATTACCTTATTTCATCATTGAGAGTGTTTGTTTAGAGACTTTGCTACTTTAAAACAGTGAAAAAATGTCAATATCACGGTACACTGCATGCATCGGACATACATGTACAATTTTATAGGAAGGCTATAGAAGAAAGTCAGTGCAATAAGTTTTATAGAAATTATTATTAACCAAATATAAAATAAATGTATCGGTATATAATTAACCAAATATAAAGGAATTGTACAAGATGAAACTGTATGTTTCTAACCGATAAGTCTCAGCATTTTAAGCTTGTGGAACCTCTAGACGTCACAGTTTTTATTGGATTGTCAACACCGTTCAAATCACCGAAAATAGGACCGAAAATGTCCGATAAAATGGTCGTTACACTTAAAAGCATGTAATACCTAGATTGTGGGCCAAAGATTTGAAATTTCATTCAATTTTGATATATGTTTACATGTAAAGGCCTGGACTCCTTTCGATATTGGCACGTATTGAAACGTAGCTTTCTGGATTATGACCCCTAATTTACGAAATATCACGTTTTTAGCATTTGGAACGTCTAGAGATCACCATTTTATTTCAGACGTTTTATGCGATTTAAATGAACTTAAAACGTGTATCACTAGCTCTTCTTTGAGTTTCATTTTGGTGCCCTAGAAGAAATAATTGAGGTAAACAGAATTGTGACCTAACTAAATTCACTTAAAGGACCTAAGTCCGTAACTGAAAATCCTCCAAAATCATCGACATCGAAAACTCGAATTATTGGTCAATTTAAATCAACATTGCTGATGTAAACTTACCGGGAAAAGATGAGCTTCTGATATCCGATATTTAAGATAAAATATTTTTTTAACATATTGGATATCACTAGCAAATCTATTTCCGGTAAGATAACAACATAAATGTTGATTTGAATTGACAAATAATTTTCGTTTTCACTGTCGAAGACTTTGGATGATATTGGGTTAAAGACTTTGCTACTTTAAAACAGTGAAAAGATGTCAATATCTGACGGTAATGTCAGGACGACCAATGTTAATAATGTCGGGCAATGCACTAAATGAATGGCTCCATGCATGGCAGTCTCTTATGGTATATATAATAGACACACATAATTAGATGACGAATCACTTTTATAAACATCTTCTATATTTTATTGAACTGTTGTTGTCTTAAGGGGTGATTCTGTACAACACCAGCTGTGACAAACAAGGCTTTTTAAAAGATAGGTCGGCGACGTGTGGTAGGTTTTTTTCGATTAAAATGTTAAACTTTTGATATATAAATAAGTTTGAAATCGAGTTTAGTCCAAATATGTCACCAAATCACACGTGGGAAAGCAACTTTAAAGAAACATTAGGCTTTACAACCAGGGGTAGTTTCTTGCGATTAGAATGTTTGAGAGGGATTTAAACTTTTGATACATATATAAGTTTGAAATCGAGTTTAGTTCAATTCTATTATCAAATCTATCACCAAATCACACGTGGGAAAGCATCTTCAAAGATACATTAGTTTAGAGTTTAATAAAGAGTTGGCCATTTTTTGCTGTAATAATTCAGACATAGATGTTAAAATAAGAAAATATTGAAAATTTCAGTCAAATTACTGTATTCTGAACGGAGTTGTCACTGTTGCAAATTTGAACTAGAAATAAGCATCAACTGTTATAAGCACCGTCTCTGAGAATTGCCGATCGTTTTATTGACATACGATAATTCCGCCCACATATTCTGGATTATCAAGTAACATTCTTCATGACTAACAGGTCTTTTATTGGCCCGCTGGTTGCCCCTTGTCAATGATGCAGACGGAGGGCCTGACAAGGACATCTGCCTAGTTGTTCGGGTGGGACGAAAAACCGAGGTCCCGTGTACACATTGGCGTGCACGTAAAATATCCCTTGGCAGTTGGAATTCAGTTGCTGCCCGGGCAAAATTTCCCACATAGCACTGTATGGCGAATACCCGTCTTTAATTAGTCCAGGTTAGTTGCAGAAGCGTAGGACGTTAAACCCCATTACATTCATTCATCGGCACTCACAGATAGTGACGTCAGTGACCAACGGTAAACGCTAGTTTGGTCAGCCAATTATTGATTTAATTGTAAATTGACGACTGTTTAAAACCAAACTGTATGGAAGTCATCCGATGGTCCACAGGGTTGATTTTGAGCTCGTCGTGTAAAAAAAGTTTTAATTAAAAATTTCCGTAACATGTGTGGAGTCTATAGGTTTCTACATGTTCTCCAATCCAGCCTCTGTGAATAAATATTTTAGAGAAAAAAATCCGAAGCCCCAAAAAGACCTGCAAAAGACAGATTTAGCCATTTCCTTATGTGTGTTTATTATGTCATTGGTATTAACCTCATGTGAAAAAAAACAACCAGGTCCAGTCGTTACACGGAGTTAACACTAACTTAATGAATCTTAGGCATCCAGATACGCTTTTTGATTGATGAAATTACACCGTAATGAAGTGAAATTATGTTTCTTTTCTAAATCTCTTAACATGCACGCACATTCGGTGGTGATATTCTGTGATGCTGAACTTGCATAATAATTCCAAGGCTGTGGATACTTTAGCGGTGACAATTATTATACGATTTTCCTAAAACTGACAGTGTATGTTTATATGGAACCTCTAGACGTCACAGTTTTATTGGATTGTCAACACCGTTCAATTCACCGAAAATAGGACCGAAAATGTCCGATAAAATGATCGTTACACTTAAAAGCATGTAATACCTAGATTGTGAGCCAGAGATTTAAAATCTCATTCAATTTTGATATATGTTTTACATGTAAAGGCCTGGGGCCTGTTTCATGAAATTTTTACTTAAGATAAAATCCAAATTTTAGTACATACTCAAATCTGATTGGCTAAGCGCTAAAATCAATCTAATACTATCCAATCGAATTACTACAATCGGATTTTATCTTAGTTAAAATTTCGTGAAACAGGCCCCAGGACACCTTTCGATATTGGCACGTATTGGATCGTAGCTTTCTGGATTATGACCCCTAATTTACGAAATTTGGCTACCTTAAGAGAGTCATAGTTACTCCCGCCGTTTACCCGCGCTTCCGTAAATTTCTTCACCGTGACATTCAGAGCACTGGGCAGAATCACGTCCCGTCAACACCGATCTCCGGCCTTCGAGACGCTATGTTTTTACTAAACAGTCGGATTCCCCCGGACCGTGCCAGTTCTGATCGAGCCGTTCCTCGCGCCCGTGCCGAAAACGGGGAGAGTCGCCCCTACCCCGCTCCGTCCGCCTGCCCTTCCGAGGGTAGAAACGTTCGCCGTTCGGTGCGCCCAAGTCCAAATTAATATGCCACCTGGCGGACTCCCGCTCTATGATTCCCTCTTCCGAAGCTAGCAGCGGGTCGCTCGGCCCTCAGAGCCAATCCTTCTCCCGAAGTTACGGATCCATTTTGCCGACTTCCCTTACCTACATTGTTCTATCGACCAGAGGCTGCGAACCTTGGAGACCTGCGGCGGATTGAGGTACGGCCCGAGGCGAGAGCGTGTGATAGATTTCCAAAGAAATGTTTAGCCGTCGGAGTTTCAAGGACCGTCGAGTCGTAGCCGAACAGGCCCCCGCTGGAGCCGGCTTTGCGGATAAAGTTGATTGCTCTCGCTCCCTATCTCCGGCAGAACCGCTTCCAGGGTCAGCGAGCGCACCTCAAAAAGAAAAGTTAACTCTTCTCGACTCTCCCGACGGCGTATCCGACCTTCTTTGCGTCACCGCTTGTGCTCCGCCTTCGGGTACGGGAATCCTAACCCGTTTCCCTTTCGGCCCGTGCATTGGGTGAGACTTTTTCTGAATAAAAAAAACGTCCCGCTTCCCGTAGGATTTCTCCCAGGCCTTAGGACCGACTAACCCGCGGCCGATCGAAGGAGCAACGCGGAACCCTTCTCCACTTCGGCCTTCGAGGTTCTCGCTCGAATATTTGCTACTACCACCAAGATCCGGCACCCGCGGCCGCTACACCCAGACTCGCGTCTAAGGCTTCAGCGCTGACCGCGGCGACCCTCCTACTCGTCTCGGCTTCGGTCAGTCCTCGCGGCAGGCCGCAGAAGAATTGCCGAGACGGCCGGGTGTAGGCTGCACGCTACAGCGCCATCCATTTTCAGGGCCCACCAATTCGGCAGGTGAGTTGTTACACACTCCTTGGCGGGTACCGACTTCCATGGTCACCGTCCTGCTGTCTTTACCGATGGACGCCTTTTGTGGGTTCTGCTGAGCGTGACGATCGGGCGCCTTAACCCGGCGTTTGGTTCATCCCACAGCGCCAGTTCTGCTTACCAAAAGTGGCCCACTTGGCACTCGTACATTTCGACGGGGGCCGAGCCTCCCAGATCGAGCGGTAGGCACCCCTTCTCGCCCGTTCAAAGTTTGACAATAGCTCCACGCCATTTCGGCACGGACTCCTCTAATCATTCGCTTTACCCGGACGAAACTGTCTCGGCGAGCGCCAGCTATCCTGGGGGAAACTTCGGAGGGAACCAGCTACTAGATGGTTCGATTAGTCTTTCGCCCCTACGCCAAGTTCCGTGATCGATTTGCGCGTCAGAACCACTTAGGACCTCCACCCAGCATTTCTCCCGGCTTCGTCCCGCTCGGGCCTAGTTCACCATCTTTCGGGTCCCAACGCGAGCGCTCTTGCTCCGCCGAGGCCGTAACAACCCCCGACGGGCCGGTCCTGCGCCCCCCTCGCCCGAGAGAGGATCGGACCACGTCGCTTTCGCTGCGCCCCAAGGGAGTGTTTTTCCCTGTGACTCGCGCTCACGTTAGACTCCTTGGTCCGTGTTTCAAGACGGGTCGGGAAGAGTGCCGCCACGGCCAGCCGCGGACCCTCTACACCGTCCCCAATGCCCGCCGCCCCACCGACGCCGACCGAGCGACCGCACTTGCACTGTTAAGCCCACGAGGGGCAGTCAAGACGACCGCGACGACGCCGGGAGACTAGGTCGGGAGCGAGGACGGGCCGTTCCTCGGCCCGGAGCTACGTTCGCCCTAGAGCCGACCAGAGCAGACAGTCCGAAGACAGGTGCAACGCCCCGAGAGACGCGCCCCTCGCCTGACTCCAGCCGAGACGAAGCACTCCGAGCCGGTCGCGACTCGCGACACAGCGGAAGATACGCCGACGGGGACGAACCCACGTCGCACGCCCGAGCCCGTCCTCCGAAAAGAACAAGTCCCGAACGCACGAGGAGCCGCCTGCCCGGCGAGCTGGATTCCACTGATCGCACCGGCGGTTCCACCCGTTTGCCCGTAGGCGCTTTCACGGTCTCTTGAACTCTCTCTTCAAAGTTCTTTTCAACTTTCCCTCACGGTACTTGTTCGCTATCGGACTCGTGCAAGTATTTAGCCTTAGATGGAGCTTACCACCCGCTTTGAGCTGCGATCCCAAGCAACTCGACTCGCAGGTACCGACTGCGCCGGGCAGAAGACCCAGACCGAACTAAAGGCCTCACACCCACTCTGGGAGCACACCTGTCCCGCGGGACTTGTTCGGACGGTCAGACGCCTGACGAGTCGGACCCTTACGCCACAATTCCCGAACCGCCGAGGTCCGACGGGGGATTCGGCGATGGGCTCTTCCCGCTTCGCTCGCCGCTACTGAGGGAATCCCGGTTGGTTTCTTTTCCTCCGCTTAGTGATATGCTTAAGTTCAGCGGGTAATCTCGCTCGATCCGAGGCCGGTGAGAAAAGGTGACGACGGAGACGGTTCGTGCAGAGAGTACGTGCGCCCGGAAAGACGCCTTGCCACGCACCCCGAACCCGTTCTGTGAGCCACCCGAGAGAGTAATAATCCCAGGCGAGAACGGAACGCCGGAGTGACAACGGGCAGGGCGCTCGAGAGCCTCCCTTCCGTGCTCCTCCCGCACTCCGCTCCGTCGATTGTCAGGTCTGCCTTTGAGGAGACGGGGCCTCGCGGCCGCGACTCCCAGTCTTGGTAATTCTTACCTGCCGGCCCTCGGACGAACGTGGCCGCGGGAGGACCCGCTGCCGCCATGTGCGTTCGAGACGTCGATGATCTTCACTGCAATTCACATCACTTAACGCGTCAGGCCGCGCTCTTCATCGACGCACGAGCCGAGTGATCCAACGCCTACGGTCGTACGCTTTTGCTTTTCATTAAGTCTGACGGCCGCCGAAAACGACGGCCCGTGTCAAGAGTGTTTCCATCTTAGTGTGAAAAAAATTAAGACCGATCGAGAAGATCGCCGGCGGTCCCGGTACTGACGACCGAGACTCTTTGAACGTGCCCGCTCTCTCGCTCCTTTGGGTCTCGCTATCTCTCTCCGCCAGAGCCGCGGAGGGGAGGAAGACGAGAAGGAGGGAAAGAGAGCGGGTCGTTAAAACCACGTACCGACAAAGAGAGTAGCCACAACCGAAGCCGAGCCACCCACACGGGAGTGTGTGTGAGCGGTACGCCTCGCCACGGACTGGTTGGCTCGGGACGAGCCTCCTAGCGTCCGAAAGAACGAACCTTGTGAAACGGTAAAGTTTCGAGGGGTTGTTTTTCCGTCGTCATCTCTCGAAAGAGACAAACGAAGAAGATACGGTAATGATCCTTCCGCAGGTTCACCTACGGAAACCTTGTTACGACTTTTACTTCCTCTAAATGATTAAGCTCGAACGCCTTTCCGGGCCCGTCCGAAGACCGGCCCAGTCTAACGGCCTCGCTTAGCCATTCTATCGGAGGTAGCGACGGGCGGTGTGTACAAAAGGCAGGGACTTAATCGGCGCCAGCTGATGACGGACGCCTACTCGGAATTCCTCGTTCACGGGGCTGAGTTGCAAGCCCCGATCCCCAGCACGAAGACGATTGGCACGGTTAACCCGTTGTAGGCGAGACTGCCCCCGAAGGAACAGCCCCAACCTCCCCTCTCGGGGCGGGTTCCCGGCCTGACCAAACCAAGACCGTAGGCACTCGCGCTTTCGTCTTCAGTGTAGCGCGCGTGCGGCCCCGGACATCTAAGGGCATCACTGACCTGTTATTGATCTCTCTCACCTAGCTTAAGCTTGCTCGGGATCCCCCTAAGAAGTAGCGACGACCGCTTCGACTCGCCCGATGTTCTCCCTGCTCCCCGAGGGGAGACTAAGATTCGAGAACCACGAGCCGACTAGTTAAGGGCGAGGCCTCGCCCGTTAGCGGAATAAACCAGACTTTTCACTTCACCAGCCACGAACGGCCATGCACCACCACCCATCGAATCGAGAAAGAACTGCACGAGCGTCTGTCAATCCTGACGATGTCCGGACCGGGTAAGTTGCCCCGTGTTGAGTCAAATTAAGCCGCAGGCTCCACTCCTTGTGGTGCCCTTCCGTCAATTCCTTCAAGTTTCAGCCTTGCGACCATACTACCCCCGGAACCCGTAAACTCTCAGGTTGCCCGAAGCCGCCACGGACGGGTCCATAACCGCTGTTCTCGAGCCTCGTCCGCGGCCCGGTCGGCAGCGTTTACCGTCGGTACTACGACGGTATCTGATCGTCTTTGCTCCACCCACCTTCGTTCTGGATTAAGGAAGACGTCCGGGGCCAGCGCTTTCGCTTCGAGTCGTCCCGAGCGGATCACAAAATTTCACCTCTCCCCGCCCGGTACGCTCGCCCCCCACCGTTCCTCTCGAATCCTAGCTCTCCGGCGAAACCGACAGCGAAAGCGACGTCGCCAAGTCGGCCGGACCACCCTCCGGAAAAGAGCATCCCCGCTTATTCCATGCACGAAATATTCAGGCTCGGGGTTTTAGCCTGCCTTTAGCACTCTAATTTTTTCAAGGTAGACAGAAAATGCGGCGGGTTCTCTCCCGCGAAGGAGAAAAACGAGGCAGGACCGCGAAGTCCACCTCGCCCCGCGCGCCGGTTAGGGACGGCCGAGAAATCGCCGGTCGGACCCGCAGCGTATCGCGCCCGACCGTGCCGCCTCCGAGATCCAACGACGAGCTTTTTAACCGCAGCAACTCCGATATAGGCTATTGGAGCTGGAATTACCGCGGCTGCTGGCACCAGGCTTGCCCTCCAATAGCTCCTCGCACACTCTTTTAAATTGCGCTCATTCCGCCCGCGGCGACCACGAAAGGGCCCCGCCACGTTATTTTTCGTCACTACCTCCCCGTGTCGGGATTGGGTAAGTTGCGCGCCTGCTGCCCTCCTTGGAGGTGGTAGCCGTTTCGCAGGCTCCCTCTCCGGAATCGAACCCTGATTCCCCGTTACCCGTCAACACCGTGGTAGGCAGGTCGCCGACCATCGCCAATTGATGGGACAGACACTTCATGGCAAAGTCGTCGGGGGCCCGGAAAGACCCCGCGATCGGCACAGTTATTCGGATTTCAACACTTGTCGCTTCGCCCCGTCGCTACTTTTGACGGTAGCTTCGCAGGCTAGGGCGATCTGGTATAGAGAATAAATGCCGTTTCCCCGCCTCCTCGAGAAACGAAAGGGGGGACCACGGTGCGTTGCATGTATTAGCTCTAGAATTACCACAGTTATCCATTAAACCGACCCGCTTTTCGCCAAGGAACCTTATCTGACTAATGAGCCGTTCGCAGTTTCGGCTCGCTCCCCGAAAGGAACAAGCCTGAACTTAGACTTGCATGGCTTAAGCTTTGAGACAAGCATATGATCACTGGCAGGATCAACCAGATAGCCTTGACGAGTTCGAGAGAGAACCACGAGTAAACGCCCCCAGTCGCAGACACCCGCCTCCTTTTGCCAAAGCTCCGCCATGGAACGAGCAACCGAAGAGCGGGGGCGAGCTGGGGGGCGACCGAGCGGGAGGACAGTAGCCAGGACTGAACCCCGCCGGCCTCGTTCGCTGCGCAATCCCAGACGAAGAGGAAGAGACCCGAAGACCGCTTCCCTCGCTAGGCGCACGGAAGAACCGAGGTTGTAGCCGAGACGGGCGACGAGACGACACGCGGGCAAGAGACGAACTCGAGCCCAGGTCGCACGGCGCCGCGAATCGGGATCTCTCCGCCAGTGGTGAAACCGGCGGAGATGGTAGTCGAGACTCGCTGATTTGAAAATCGGACGAGCCAGTCTGTCCCGCCGTGTAAGCGTACACCGGAACGTTTCGGGTCTGCCGGGCAGAGGAGGAGGCTTGGCGAGAAATGAATCTGCGCCGCGCCCCGCACCCCGCCGACCACCGCGAGCTGTGACCGGGCGCCGGGGAGTATTCGTCCCCGGGTCGGCCTCGCTCCACCGTCTCCATCGAGTCTTGGATCGTGGGAAAAGAGTACGCGGTGACTGGACGAGAGTTCGAGCTAAACGATCCCCCGCCTTCCGACCGCTTCGCTGCCTTGCGATAGAGAGAACCGGGACGGAGAAGAGAGAGGAAGGAGCGCGCCGCGAGAGAACGGAGCGTGGCGCGGTCTCGGGTGCCATCCTTCCCCTCGAGCAAGCGGCGCGACGACGGAGACGAGAAGGGTAACCGGGAGCTGCACGCACACAAACTCCCTAGCCTTCACTCAACCGCCGCGTACACAACCGAGAGCAAGAGGAGACCGGCCAACCTTCCACCGCCAAACGCTCGTCTCCAGAAAACACGCCCGACCAATTCTCCGCCAAAGTTCGCTACTGCCCCGCCGAGGACCGGCTGAGCTTCACCCTCCATGTAAGAGAAAACGCACTCGTTCGAAAGGTATACATATGCACCGTACCAGGTTCGGTCACTCGTACCTACTCTCTATACTAGTGTTTCGCACTCGTCTGAAAGGTATACCATCGGGCACAGAGTAGGTTTTGGGGTGATTTTTTAGCTCCCCAAGCCTTTTCTGCCCTTCCAAGTTCATCTCTTCGCGTTCATCCTGGCCAGGGACCCTCGTCGCAGTCAACTTGGCCGAAATCTGTCGGCGCATCTCCCCGCCACAGACGGTCGAAGGTCCGGCGGGAATTCCTCGAGAGCGCGCCTCGACAGCGAAGCCGCGCATCGGCCGTCTCGAGGAATTCCCGCCGCCCGAGACGGGCAGGCAGAAAATTTCCTCGAGAGACCCGGTCGCCTCTTCCACTGTCTGCCCCTCTCTCGCCGTCTCTCTCCGACTCCAAGGCGGGCAGTCGGCCGGCCCGTCAGGGTAATTCCAGCCCGACTGAAAATTCCTCGAGAGCGCGCCTCGACAGCGAAGCCACGCATCGGCCGTCTCGAGGAATTCCCGCCGCCCGAGACGGGCAGGCACAAAAATTCCTCGAGAGACCCGGTCGCCTCTTCCACTGTCTGCCCCTCTCTCGCCGTCTCTCTCCGACTCCAAGGCGGGCAGTCGGCCGGCCCGTCAGGGGAATTCCAGCCCGACTGAAATTCCTCGAGAGCGCGCCTCGGCCACGAAGCCACGCTTCGGCCGTCTCGAGGAATTCCCGCCGCCCCGCCCGAGACGGGCAGGCACAGAAATTCCTCGAGAGACCCGGTCGCCTCTTCCCCTGTCTGGCCCTCTCTCGTCGTCTCTCTCCGACTCCGAGACGGGCAGTCGGCCGGCCGGACCGTCAGGGGAATTCCAGCCCGACTGAAATTCCTCGAGAGCGCGCCTCGGCCGCGAAGCCACGCACCGGCCGTCTCGAGGAATTCTCGCCGCCCCGCCCGAGACGGGCAGGCACAGAAATTCCTCGAGAGACCCGGTCGCCTCTTCCCCTGTCTGGCCCTCTCTCGTCGTCTCTCTCCGACTCCGAGACGGGCAGTCGGTCGGCCCGTCCGGGGAATTCCAGCCTCGACTGAAATTCCTCGAGAGAGCGCCTCGGCCGCGAAGCCACGCATCGGCCGTCTCGAGGAATGGCTGCCCCGGCCGTCTCTTCCCGGCCGTCTCTCTCCCCGACTCCGAGACGGGCTGGCAGCCGACCGACCGCGGGCCTCGAGCAGGCTCACTCGGCGGCGGCGAGGAAAAGCTGGGGAGACGGCTCTGTCTCGAGGAATTAGCGGGCACAGACATTCCTCGAGAGCGCGCCTCGACAGCGAAGCCACGCATCGGCCGTCTCGAGGAATTCCTGCCGCCCGAGACGGGCAGGCACAGAAATTCCTCGAGAGACCCGTTCGCCTCTTCCCCTGTCTGGCCCTCTCTCGCCGTCTCTCTCCGACTCAGGGACGGGCAGTCGGCCCGGGGAATTCCAGCCCGACTGAAATTCCTCGAGAGAGAGCGACTCGGCCGCGAAGTCACGCATCGGCCGTCTCGAGGAATGGCTGCCCCGGCCGTCTCTTCCCCGCATCTCTCTCCCCACCTCCGAGACGGGCTGGCAGCCGACCGACCGCGGGCCTCTCGTCGTCTCTCTCACTCGGCGGCGGGGAAAAGCTGGGGAGACGGCTTCGGCCGTCTCGAGGAATAAGCGCCAGAGACGGGCGGGCACAGAAATTGCTCGAGAGCGCACCTCGACAGCGAAGCCACGCATCGGCCGTCTCGAGGAATTCCCGCCGCCCCGCCCGAGACGGGCAGGCACAGAAATTCCCGACCGCGGACCTCGAGCAGGCTCACTCGGCGGCGGCGGGGAAAAGCTCGGGAGCCAGCTACGGCCGCAAAGCCACGCATCGGTCGTCTCGAGGAATTCCCGAGCGGGAGAGGGCAGGCACAGAGATTCCTCGAGAGCGCGACTCGGCCGCGAAGTCACGCATCGGCCGTCTCGAGGAATGCAAGTCCCGGCCGTTTCGAGGAATGCAAGTCGTCCCGGCCGCCTCTTCCCCTGCCTCTCTCTGCAACTCCGAGACGGACACTCGACCGGTCGGCCCGAGGAATTCCCACCCGAGGCGGGTAGGCACTGCAATTCCTCGAGAGCGCGACTCGGCCAAGAGAAGCCACGCACGGGGAGTCTGGAGGAACGGCGGCACTCGGCCGACTCTTTCCCTGCCTCTCTCTCTCTGAAGCTCCGAGGCGGGCAGTCGGCCGGCCCGAGGAACTCCAGTTCGTGTCAAGACACTCCAAGTCAAGCCACGGGCGGGGAAGCACAGATTTGTGACAGCAAGTCAAGCCACGGGCGGGGAAGCACAGATTTGTGACAGCAAGTCAAGCCACGGGCGGGGAAGCACAGATTTGTGACAGCAAGCAGTAAGCCGACTCTTCCCCCGCCGCATCTCTCTCTCTCTCTGCCTAAACTCCGAGACATTGGCGCTGGCTTGCTGGGCTGCTCCCTCCTCGCTCTCCTCTTCCCCTGTCCGTCCATTTGCATTTGTTGCATGTAGACACGGGTCGTCGGGCGAACGGGTTAAACCAAAAAGTCGGCCGGCCGTCGTCGTTCTTTCTCTTCTTCTCGCTCTTCTCTCTTGGCCAGGGACCCTCGACCCAGCAGCAGCAAAGAAGTCAAAATAAGTCCAAAAAAATCTCGAGAGAGAGCTCTGTCCGTCTGAAGCGGACAAATCTCCTAGTCGAGGGACAAGTCTCAACGCATCGCAGCCACAACAGGCCGCTCTACCGAGTACGACACCCCGACTCGCACAAACCCAAGTCGTCTGCAAGCAGATTTACCTGCCTTCGAAAGACACCTGCCGAAACACACAGGTCGGACACACACCACCCCGTTGGCCCGCGAGGGCCAAGTAGGGCCTAATCGTTCTGTCGCCGGTCTCAGAGAGGCAGACGCGGACGTCGTGGGACGGGATTCCGGCTTAGAGGCGTTCAGCCGTAAGCCCCAGGACAAAGGCAAAGCCCCAATGGCAATAAACCACCAAGCACCAACGCTTTCAATCCCGGACCAACGTTCCTCTCGTACTAGTCAGTCCTACCCGCTCGTAACCGCTCGTTCGTAAAGAGTTCCCTACCAGTAGGGTAAAACTAACCTGTCTCACGACGGTCTAAACCCAGCTCACGTTCCCTGTTGGTGGGTGAACAATCCAACGCTTGGCGAATTCTGCTTCGCAATGATAGGAAGAGCCGACATCGAAGGATCAAAAAGCAACGTCGCTAAGAACGCTTGGCTGCCACAAGCCAGTTATCCCTGTGGTAACTTTTCTGACACCTCTTGCGGGAAGCAGTAAAGAATAGAGCTCTCCCATCGTCGCCCGAGGGGCGACACAAAAGGATCGATAGGCCTTGCTTTCACACGGATCCCTCCTACTGAAAAGCATCCTCAAGCCAGCATTTGCCCTTTCGCTCTACCAAGGGTTTCTCCCCCTTCTGAAGCTGGCCTTGGGGCGCCCGCGCTAGACTTTCGCGGGCACACCGCCCCAGTTAAATTCAGAACTGACTCTGTCCTCGATCGCCCTCGCGAGGGACCTGGTCCCGCAAGACGACCGACCGGTTGCCCGGCCGTCCGCCTTTAGCGCGGGGGACCCCTCGCTTAGCACCTTGCGCTCGCCGACACCGCCCCGAATGCGGCCGCTCTCGTGGTCCTCATCGAGTGAGTTGAACGAGGAACGCAGTAGTGGTCTTTCACTTGCGCCGTAAAGCAGTCCCACCTAGGCTACACCTGCGCTCTCGCCCAACCAAGCCAATCGCGAATCAAGCTCAACAGGGTCTTCTTTCCCCGCTGACAGCCCCGGACCCGTTCCTCCGGCTGTGGCTTCGCTAGATAGTAGATAGGGACAGTGGGAATCTCGTTAATCCATTCATGCGCGTCACTAATTACATGACGAGGCATTTGGCTACCTTAAGAGAGTCATAGTTACTCCCGCCGTTTACCCGCGCTTCCGTAAATTTCTTCACCGTGACATTCAGAGCACTGGGCAGAAATCACGTCCCGTCAACACCGATCTCCGGCCTTCGAGACGCTATGTTTTTACTAAACAGTCGGATTCCCCCGGACCGTGCCAGTTCTGATCGAGCCGTTCCTCGCGCCCGTGCCGAAAACGGGGAGAGTCGCCCCTACCCCGCTCCGTCCGCCTGCCCTTCCGAGGGTAGAACGTTCGCCGTTCGGTGCGCCCAAGTCCAAATTAATATGCCACCTGGCGGACTCCCGCTCTATGATTCCCTCTTCCGAAGCTAGCAGCGGGTCGCTCGGCCCTCAGAGCCAATCCTTCTCCCGAAGTTACGGATCCATTTTGCCGACTTCCCTTACCTACATTGTTCTATCGACCAGAGGCTGCGAACCTTGGAGACCTGCGGCGGATTGAGGTACGGCCCGAGGCGAGAGCGTGTGATAGATTTCCAAAGAAATGTTTAGCCGTCGGAGTTTCAAGGACCGTCGAGTCGTAGCCGAACAGGCCCCCGCTGGAGCCGGCTTTGCGGATAAAGTTGATTGCTCTCGCTCCCTATCTCCGGCAGAACCGCTTCCAGGGTCAGCGAGCGCACCTCAAAAAGAAAAGTTAACTCTTCTCGACTCTCCCGACGGCGTATCCGACCTTCTTTGCGTCACCGCTTGTGCTCCGCCTTCGGGTACGGGAATCCTAACCCGTTTCCCTTTCGGCCCGTGCATTGGGTGAGACTTTTTCTGAATAAAAAAACGTCCCGCTTCCCGTAGGATTTCTCCCAGGCCTTAGGACCGACTAACCCGCGGCCGATCGAAGGAGCAACGCGGAACCCTTCTCCACTTCGGCCTTCGAGGTTCTCGCTCGAATATTTGCTACTACCACCAAGATCGGCACCCGCGGCCGCTACACCCAGACTCGCGTCTAAGGCTTCAGCGCTGACCGCGGCGACCCTCCTACTCGTCTCGGCTTCGGTCAGTCCTCGCGGCAGGCCGCAGAAGAATTGCCGAGACGGCCGGGTGTAGGCTGCACGCTACAGCGCCATCCATTTTCAGGGCCCACCAATTCGGCAGGTGAGTTGTTACACACTCCTTGGCGGGTACCGACTTCCATGGTCACCGTCCTGCTGTCTTTACCGATGGACGCCTTTTGTGGGTTCTGCTGAGCGTGACGATCGGGCGCCTTAACCCGGCGTTTGGTTCATCCCACAGCGCCAGTTCTGCTTACCAAAAGTGGCCCACTTGGCACTCGTACATTTCGACGGGGGCCGAGCCTCCCAGATCGAGCGGTAGGCACCCCTTCTCGCCCGTTCAAAGTTTGACAATAGCTCCACGCCATTTCGGCACGGACTCCTCTAATCATTCGCTTTACCGGACGAAACTGTCTCGGCGAGCGCCAGCTATCCTGGGGGAAACTTCGGAGGGAACCAGCTACTAGATGGTTCGATTAGTCTTTCGCCCCTACGCCCAAGTTCCGTGATCGATTTGCGCGTCAGAACCACTTAGGACCTCCACCAGCATTTCTCCCGGCTTCGTCCCGCTCGGGCCTAGTTCACCATCTTTCGGGTCCCAACGCGAGCGCTCTTGCTCCGCCGAGGCCGTAACAACCCCCGACGGGCCGGTCCTGCGCCCCCCTCGCCCGAGAGAGGATCGGACCACGTCGCTTTCGCTGCGCCCCAAGGGAGTGTTTTTCCCTGTGACTCGCGCTCACGTTAGACTCCTTGGTCCGTGTTTCAAGACGGGTCGGGAAGAGTGCCGCCACGGCCAGCCGCGGACCCTCTACACCGTCCCCCAATGCCCGCCGCCCCACCGACGCCGACCGAGCGACCGCACTTGCACTGTTAAGCCCACGAGGGGCAGTCAAGACGACCGCGACGACGCCGGGAGACTAGGTCGGGAGCGAGGACGGGGCCGTTCCTCGGCCCGGAGCTACGTTCGCCCTAGAGCCGACCAGAGCAGACAGTCCGAAGACAGGTGCAACGCCCCGAGAGACGCGCCCCTCGCCTGACTCCAGCCGAGACGAAGCACTCCGAGCCGGTCGCGACTCGCGACACAGCGGAAGATACGCCGACGGGGACGAACCCACGTCGCACGCCCGAGCCCGTCCTCCGAAAAGAACAAGTCCCGAACGCACGAGGAGCCGCCTGCCCGGCGAGCTGGATTCCACTGATCGCACCGGCGGTTCCACCCGTTTGCCCGTAGGCGCTTTCACGGTCTCTTGAACTCTCTCTTCAAAGTTCTTTTCAACTTTCCCTCACGGTACTTGTTCGCTATCGGACTCGTGCAAGTATTTAGCCTTAGATGGAGCTTACCACCCGCTTTGAGCTGCGATCCCAAGCAACTCGACTCGCAGGTACCGACTGCGCCGGGCAGAAGACCCAGACCGAACTAAAGGCCTCACACCCACTCTGGGAGCACACCTGTCCCGCGGGACTTGTTCGGACGGTCAGACGCCTGACGAGTCGGACCCTTACGCCACAATTCCCGAACCGCCGAGGTCCGACGGGGGATTCGGCGATGGGCTCTTCCCGCTTCGCTCGCCGCTACTGAGGGAATCCCGGTTGGTTTCTTTTCCTCCGCTTAGTGATATGCTTAAGTTCAGCGGGTAATCTCGCTCGATCCGAGGCCGGTGAGAAAAGGTGACGACGGAGACGGTTCGTGCAGAGAGTACGTGCGCCCGGAAAGACGCCTTGCCACGCACCCCGAACCCGTTCTGTGAGCCACCCGAGAGAGTAATAATCCCAGGCGAGAACGGAACGCCGGAGTGACAACGGGCAGGGCGCTCGAGAGCCTCCCTTCCGTGCTCCTCCCGCACTCCGCTCCGTCGATTGTCAGGTCTGCCTTTGAGGAGACGGGGCCTCGCGGCCGCGACTCCCAGTCTTGGTAATTCTTACCTGCCGGCCCTCGGACGAACGTGGCCGCGGGAGGACCCGCTGCCGCCATGTGCGTTCGAGACGTCGATGATCTTCACTGCAATTCACATCACTTAACGCGTCAGGCCGCGCTCTTCATCGACGCACGAGCCGAGTGATCCAACGCCTACGGTCGTACGCTTTTGCTTTTCATTAAGTCTGACGGCCGCCGAAAACGACGGCCCGTGTCAAGAGTGTTTCCATCTTAGTGTGAAAAAAATTAAGACCGATCGAGAAGATCGCCGGCGGTCCCGGTACTGACGACCGAGACTCTTTGAACGTGCCCGCTCTCTCGCTCCTTTGGGTCTCGCTATCTCTCTCCGCCAGAGCCGCGGAGGGGAGGAAGACGAGAAGGAGGGAAAGAGAGCGGGTCGTTAAAACCACGTACCGACAAAGAGAGTAGCCACAACCGAAGCCGAGCCACCCACACGGGAGTGTGTGTGAGCGGTACGCCTCGCCACGGACTGGTTGGCTCGGGACGAGCCTCCTAGCGTCCGAAAGAACGAACCTTGTGAAACGGTAAAGTTTCGAGGGGTTGTTTTTCCGTCGTCATCTCTCGAAAGAGACAAACGAAGAAGATACGGTAATGATCCTTCCGCAGGTTCACCTACGGAAACCTTGTTACGACTTTTACTTCCTCTAAATGATTAAGCTCGAACGCCTTTCCGGGCCCGTCCGAAGACCGGCCCAGTCTAACGGCCTCGCTTAGCCATTCTATCGGAGGTAGCGACGGGCGGTGTGTACAAAAGGCAGGGACTTAATCGGCGCCAGCTGATGACGGACGCCTACTCGGAATTCCTCGTTCACGGGGCTGAGTTGCAAGCCCCGATCCCCAGCACGAAGACGATTGGCACGGTTAACCCGTTGTAGGCGAGACTGCCCCCGAAGGAACAGCCCCAACCTCCCCTCTCGGGGCGGGTTCCCGGCCTGACCAAACCAAGACCGTAGGCACTCGCGCTTTCGTCTTCAGTGTAGCGCGCGTGCGGCCCCGGACATCTAAGGGCATCACTGACCTGTTATTGATCTCTCTCACCTAGCTTAAGCTTGCTCGGGATCCCCCTAAGAAGTAGCGACGACCGCTTCGACTCGCCCGATGTTCTCCCTGCTCCCCGAGGGGAGACTAAGATTCGAGAACCACGAGCCGACTAGTTAAGGGCGAGGCCTCGCCCGTTAGCGGAATAAACCAGACTTTTCACTTCACCAGCCACGAACGGCCATGCACCACCACCCATCGAATCGAGAAAGAACTGCACGAGCGTCTGTCAATCCTGACGATGTCCGGACCGGGTAAGTTGCCCCGTGTTGAGTCAAATTAAGCCGCAGGCTCCACTCCTTGTGGTGCCCTTCCGTCAATTCCTTCAAGTTTCAGCCTTGCGACCATACTACCCCCGGAACCCGTAAACTCTCAGGTTGCCCGAAGCCGCCACGGACGGGTCCATAACCGCTGTTCTCGAGCCTCGTCCGCGGCCCGGTCGGCAGCGTTTACCGTCGGTACTACGACGGTATCTGATCGTCTTTGCTCCACCCACCTTCGTTCTGGATTAAGGAAGACGTCCGGGGCCAGCGCTTTCGCTTCGAGTCGTCCCGAGCGGATCACAAAATTTCACCTCTCCCCGCCCGGTACGCTCGCCCCCCACCGTTCCTCTCGAATCCTAGCTCTCCGGCGAAACCGACAGCGAAAGCGACGTCGCCAAGTCGGCCGGACCACCCTCCGGAAAAGAGCATCCCCGCTTATTCCATGCACGAAATATTCAGGCTCGGGGTTTTAGCCTGCCTTTAGCACTCTAATTTTTTCAAGGTAGACAGAAAATGCGGCGGGTTCTCTCCCGCGAAGGAGAAAAACGAGGCAGGACCGCGAAGTCCACCTCGCCCCGCGCGCCGGTTAGGGACGGCCGAGAAATCGCCGGTCGGACCCGCAGCGTATCGCGCCCGACCGTGCCGCCTCCGAGATCCAACGACGAGCTTTTTAACCGCAGCAACTCCGATATAGGCTATTGGAGCTGGAATTACCGCGGCTGCTGGCACCAGGCTTGCCCTCCAATAGCTCCTCGCACACTCTTTTAAATTGCGCTCATTCCGCCCGCGGCGACCACGAAAGGGCCCCGCCACGTTATTTTTCGTCACTACCTCCCCGTGTCGGGATTGGGTAAGTTGCGCGCCTGCTGCCCTCCTTGGAGGTGGTAGCCGTTTCGCAGGCTCCCTCTCCGGAATCGAACCCTGATTCCCCGTTACCCGTCAACACCGTGGTAGGCAGGTCGCCGACCATCGCCAATTGATGGGACAGACACTTCATGGCAAAGTCGTCGGGGGCCCGGAAAGACCCCGCGATCGGCACAGTTATTCGGATTTCAACACTTGTCGCTTCGCCCCGTCGCTACTTTTGACGGTAGCTTCGCAGGCTAGGGCGATCTGGTATAGAGAATAAATGCCGTTTCCCCGCCTCCTCGAGAAACGAAAGGGGGGACCACGGTGCGTTGCATGTATTAGCTCTAGAATTACCACAGTTATCCATTAAACCGACCCGCTTTTCGCCAAGGAACCTTATCTGACTAATGAGCCGTTCGCAGTTTCGGCTCGCTCCCCGAAAGGAACAAGCCTGAACTTAGACTTGCATGGCTTAAGCTTTGAGACAAGCATATGATCACTGGCAGGATCAACCAGATAGCCTTGACGAGTTCGAGAGAGAACCACGAGTAAACGCCCCCAGTCGCAGACACCCGCCTCCTTTTGCCAAAGCTCCGCCATGGAACGAGCAACCGAAGAGCGGGGGCGAGCTGGGGGGCGACCGAGCGGGAGGACAGTAGCCAGGACTGAACCCCGCCGGCCTCGTTCGCTGCGCAATCCCAGACGAAGAGGAAGAGACCCGAAGACCGCTTCCCTCGCTAGGCGCACGGAAGAACCGAGGTTGTAGCCGAGACGGGCGACGAGACGACACGCGGGCAAGAGACGAACTCGAGCCCAGGTCGCACGGCGCCGCGAATCGGGATCTCTCCGCCAGTGGTGAAACCGGCGGAGATGGTAGTCGAGACTCGCTGATTTGAAAATCGGACGAGCCAGTCTGTCCCGCCGTGTAAGCGTACACCGGAACGTTTCGGGTCTGCCGGGCAGAGGAGGAGGCTTGGCGAGAAATGAATCTGCGCCGCGCCCCGCACCCCGCCGACCACCGCGAGCTGTGACCGGGCGCCGGGGAGTATTCGTCCCCGGGTCGGCCTCGCTCCACCGTCTCCATCGAGTCTTGGATCGTGGGAAAAGAGTACGCGGTGACTGGACGAGAGTTCGAGCTAAACGATCCCCCGCCTTCCGACCGCTTCGCTGCCTTGCGATAGAGAGAACCGGGACGGAGAAGAGAGAGGAAGGAGCGCGCCGCGAGAGAACGGAGCGTGGCGCGGTCTCGGGTGCCATCCTTCCCCTCGAGCAAGCGGCGCGACGACGGAGACGAGAAGGGTAACCGGGAGCTGCACGCACACAAACTCCCTAGCCTTCACTCAACCGCCGCGTACACAACCGAGAGCAAGAGGAGACCGGCCAACCTTCCACCGCCAAACGCTCGTCTCCAGAAAACACGCCCGACCAATTCTCCGCCAAAGTTCGCTACTGCCCCGCCGAGGACCGGCTGAGCTTCACCCTCCATGTAAGAGAAAACGCACTCGTTCGAAAGGTATACATATGCACCGTACCAGGTTCGGTCACTCGTACCTACTCTCTATACTAGTGTTTCGCACTCGTCTGAAAGGTATACCATCGGGCACAGAGTAGGTTTTGGGGTGATTTTTTAGCTCCCCAAGCCTTTTCTGCCCTTCCAAGTTCATCTCTTCGCGTTCATCCTGGCCAGGGACCCTCGTCGCAGTCAACTTGGCCGAAATCTGTCGGCGCATCTCCCCGCCACAGACGGTCGAAGGTCCGGCGGGAATTCCTCGAGAGCGCGCCTCGACAGCGAAGCCGCGCATCGGCCGTCTCGAGGAATTCCCGCCGCCCGAGACGGGCAGGCAGAAAATTTCCTCGAGAGACCCGGTCGCCTCTTCCACTGTCTGCCCCTCTCTCGCCGTCTCTCTCCGACTCCAAGGCGGGCAGTCGGCCGGCCCGTCAGGGTAATTCCAGCCCGACTGAAAATTCCTCGAGAGCGCGCCTCGACAGCGAAGCCACGCATCGGCCGTCTCGAGGAATTCCCGCCGCCCGAGACGGGCAGGCACAAAAATTCCTCGAGAGACCCGGTCGCCTCTTCCACTGTCTGCCCCTCTCTCGCCGTCTCTCTCCGACTCCAAGGCGGGCAGTCGGCCGGCCCGTCAGGGGAATTCCAGCCCGACTGAAATTCCTCGAGAGCGCGCCTCGGCCACGAAGCCACGCTTCGGCCGTCTCGAGGAATTCCCGCCGCCCCGCCCGAGACGGGCAGGCACAGAAATTCCTCGAGAGACCCGGTCGCCTCTTCCCCTGTCTGGCCCTCTCTCGTCGTCTCTCTCCGACTCCGAGACGGGCAGTCGGCCGGCCGGACCGTCAGGGGAATTCCAGCCCGACTGAAATTCCTCGAGAGCGCGCCTCGGCCGCGAAGCCACGCACCGGCCGTCTCGAGGAATTCTCGCCGCCCCGCCCGAGACGGGCAGGCACAGAAATTCCTCGAGAGACCCGGTCGCCTCTTCCCCTGTCTGGCCCTCTCTCGTCGTCTCTCTCCGACTCCGAGACGGGCAGTCGGTCGGCCCGTCCGGGGAATTCCAGCCTCGACTGAAATTCCTCGAGAGAGCGCCTCGGCCGCGAAGCCACGCATCGGCCGTCTCGAGGAATGGCTGCCCCGGCCGTCTCTTCCCGGCCGTCTCTCTCCCCGACTCCGAGACGGGCTGGCAGCCGACCGACCGCGGGCCTCGAGCAGGCTCACTCGGCGGCGGCGAGGAAAAGCTGGGGAGACGGCTCTGTCTCGAGGAATTAGCGGGCACAGACATTCCTCGAGAGCGCGCCTCGACAGCGAAGCCACGCATCGGCCGTCTCGAGGAATTCCTGCCGCCCGAGACGGGCAGGCACAGAAATTCCTCGAGAGACCCGTTCGCCTCTTCCCCTGTCTGGCCCTCTCTCGCCGTCTCTCTCCGACTCAGGGACGGGCAGTCGGCCCGGGGAATTCCAGCCCGACTGAAATTCCTCGAGAGAGAGCGACTCGGCCGCGAAGTCACGCATCGGCCGTCTCGAGGAATGGCTGCCCCGGCCGTCTCTTCCCCGCATCTCTCTCCCCACCTCCGAGACGGGCTGGCAGCCGACCGACCGCGGGCCTCTCGTCGTCTCTCTCACTCGGCGGCGGGGAAAAGCTGGGGAGACGGCTTCGGCCGTCTCGAGGAATAAGCGCCAGAGACGGGCGGGCACAGAAATTGCTCGAGAGCGCACCTCGACAGCGAAGCCACGCATCGGCCGTCTCGAGGAATTCCCGCCGCCCCGCCCGAGACGGGCAGGCACAGAAATTCCCGACCGCGGACCTCGAGCAGGCTCACTCGGCGGCGGCGGGGAAAAGCTCGGGAGCCAGCTACGGCCGCAAAGCCACGCATCGGTCGTCTCGAGGAATTCCCGAGCGGGAGAGGGCAGGCACAGAGATTCCTCGAGAGCGCGACTCGGCCGCGAAGTCACGCATCGGCCGTCTCGAGGAATGCAAGTCCCGGCCGTTTCGAGGAATGCAAGTCGTCCCGGCCGCCTCTTCCCCTGCCTCTCTCTGCAACTCCGAGACGGACACTCGACCGGTCGGCCCGAGGAATTCCCACCCGAGGCGGGTAGGCACTGCAATTCCTCGAGAGCGCGACTCGGCCAAGAGAAGCCACGCACGGGGAGTCTGGAGGAACGGCGGCACTCGGCCGACTCTTTCCCTGCCTCTCTCTCTCTGAAGCTCCGAGGCGGGCAGTCGGCCGGCCCGAGGAACTCCAGTTCGTGTCAAGACACTCCAAGTCAAGCCACGGGCGGGGAAGCACAGATTTGTGACAGCAAGTCAAGCCACGGGCGGGGAAGCACAGATTTGTGACAGCAAGTCAAGCCACGGGCGGGGAAGCACAGATTTGTGACAGCAAGCAGTAAGCCGACTCTTCCCCCGCCGCATCTCTCTCTCTCTCTGCCTAAACTCCGAGACATTGGCGCTGGCTTGCTGGGCTGCTCCCTCCTCGCTCTCCTCTTCCCCTGTCCGTCCATTTGCATTTGTTGCATGTAGACACGGGTCGTCGGGCGAACGGGTTAAACCAAAAAGTCGGCCGGCCGTCGTCGTTCTTTCTCTTCTTCTCGCTCTTCTCTCTTGGCCAGGGACCCTCGACCCAGCAGCAGCAAAGAAGTCAAAATAAGTCCAAAAAAATCTCGAGAGAGAGCTCTGTCCGTCTGAAGCGGACAAATCTCCTAGTCGAGGGACAAGTCTCAACGCATCGCAGCCACAACAGGCCGCTCTACCGAGTACGACACCCCGACTCGCACAAACCCAAGTCGTCTGCAAGCAGATTTACCTGCCTTCGAAAGACACCTGCCGAAACACACAGGTCGGACACACACCACCCCGTTGGCCCGCGAGGGCCAAGTAGGGCCTAATCGTTCTGTCGCCGGTCTCAGAGAGGCAGACGCGGACGTCGTGGGACGGGATTCCGGCTTAGAGGCGTTCAGCCGTAAGCCCCAGGACAAAGGCAAAGCCCCAATGGCAAT